>CM060960.1:52535017-52848381 GCA_030765055.1 Mantis religiosa | reverse complement strand
TTTCAACGCATCTCTCTTTCATTTTCCTTACTCTCTACATCTCCTTCCTATCCTATTTTTTCACTTTTTTCTGTCCCTCATACAAATCGAGCGGAATGGATCCACTGTAAAGTCAAATGATGTATTCCCGAGGTCCCGCCTTCCGTCTTCTTCTAATATAATGTGTAGTGTTTAACGCCCGCCTTTTACTACATATGGCACCGCAGCGGTGACACTGATGATACATGAGATTGAAGAATGGAGCACCGGTGGAATGAGATGGTGGGGGAAACCGAGGTTCCGGAGAAAACCCACCCCAGCGCCGTGTTGTCCACCACAAATCTCATTTTGCTGTCGCCTGGGATTGAACCGGGCCGCCTTGGTGAGAACCAAGTGGTCTAACCACTGAGCCACGGCGCGGCCTTTCTTCTACAAATAATTTCCTGTTCCCGCCATTACCTTTCATTTATTACACTTTATGTGGATTCAACAATCTTGAAGATATTCCTTTTTGTATGAATTTTCCAATAATTATACTTCTCTCACATTGGAAGTCGTTATTCAAATTTTGTATCTTGGCTATTCAAAGAAAATGGAATTTCAAAAGGCTTTAAAACATTTTGACTATCATATAAAGTGTGCTGTTTTCTCATATCCCCTTGTACCTGCAAGAAAATTAGCAGCAAGATAATGTTTTCCTTGATTAACATGAAGTACATAAGTGCTTCCAAGAATAGTTTTTGCGGGAGTAGAGAGTGGCCATGTTGGACCGACAAATTAGAGAGACTAGCCAAGCCAACTATTCATGTCTAGCCTTTAGGAAGTTATTCAGTTCGATTAATTACATAGATAGAGGAATAAGTGTTTCTAAGAATAGTTTGTACAATAGTAGAGGAACGGCAGGTTGGACCGACAAATTAGAGAGGCTAGCCAAGGCCAACTATTCATGTCTAGTATTTAGGAAGTTATTCAGTTCGATTAATTACATAGAGTAATAAGTGTTTGTAAGAATAGTTTGTACAAGAGTAGAGAACAGCAGATTGGACAAACAAATTAAAAAGAATAGCCAAGACCAAGTATTCATGTCTAGCCTTTACGAAGTTATTCAGTTCGATTAATTACATAGATAGAGGAATAAGTGTTTGTAAGAATAGTTTGTACAAGAGTAGAGGACGTCTTGTGAGTGGAACATATCATTTATATTGCTGTTTATATTAGTAACATGAATAAGAAAGAATTATATAAACTCACATTGTCCTTTAGTAAATTGAAATCCCTTCTGTAAGGGTTACATTTGCATATGCTTCTAGTCTTAAAGCGACAGGATCACAGTGTGGCTCTGCACGTTCGTGATACAAGAAAGTCTCCCTAAGTCAGCGGTTTTCTTTCACGAAGGCTGCTTTTAATAATTTGTATCGGGCTTACATGATCAAAGCCGGCGTTTTGTTTGCGCGCTCTACATTTAAGCTGATACCTAAATGTAATTTTCCCGGCACAGCTTCGCAACGTAAAGACTTGCGTAATCCTTGGTGAATTAATGGGATTTGTGATGAAGATCTTGATGACGGCGCTCCAGAAACTGCGTTAAGATAGCTTCTTCCATTTCATTCCGCAACATAGAACTTCCCCAGGGAATCAACTTTCCCAGCCCTGAAAAAACGTTAAAAGTACCGACCTAGTGTTAGGTGGTGACACTTGGATTTCTCATTCGTGGTATCCCAGCTTCGATTTCCGCTGCCCGATCAGTCTGACCAAAGGTCACTAGGGAATGTTGCATTTGTTAATTTCACTTCATTTTATTTCCCCTTAATTTCAGGATCGCGTGTGTCGTCATTGGACGAATATAGTGCTACTATGTGTGTACTACGCATACATCAATTGCTATTCTTGGTGTAGGACGTTGAATAGTGTTTTCCTGTAGAGGAGGGTTGGTATCAAACCATATGACTGACGACACCGTGACACACCCTATTGTCTAGATGAATCTCCAACTCCGTTAAAAACACTCACGTTGGCTCCCGATCCTAGCCGCTGTTCCGCTACGCCCGCAGTGCACTACCATCTCATCCGCTCCTCCCAGGGGTTTAACATACAATAGCCTTTTTGTTGGTTCATTGTAGACAATATTAGAAAGAAAGGAAAAAATCACAGGATAACCAACGAGGAAAATACATAAGAAGGAGATAGTGAAGCAGTAAGAAGGAAGGACAGGATAAAGGAGAATGAAGGGAATTCTGATAGGTGGCAGAGAGAAAGAGAAGGGATGAGAACAAACGGATGTGCTGGAGGTAACATTGTTAACTATTATGTGTTTCAAATGTGAAGTTGTGTGTCCTTGAGCGCTGTTAGGTGAGCAACCAATCGGAGTACTGCGTTGTTCTTTTTTTTTAATTTACGTCCTCCAACGTTAAGTCATGTCGGACGATGAATGAAATGGGTGAAATGATGCTCAAATTAATCCGGGGACTATAGAGCTTAGAGTTACCTGACATTCGTCTATCAGGATAAGGGAAAACCCCGGAAAAACCTTATCCAGGTAGCTCACCCTAACCGAGATTCGAACTCGGACCTCTTGAACGCTACCGAGGCGGGCACTGCAGTGTTGTCGTATTGCATTCCCCTAAGTGGTGTGTGACGAACGACAAACTATTCAATCTCTAAATATGTAGTGCTTAACGCCCGCTTTTACCACATACGGCACCGCAGGGGATGACACTGATGATACATGAGATGAAGATGGAGCACCGGTGGAATGAAATGGTGGGGAAAACCGGAGATCCCGGAGAAATTCTGCCCCAGCGCCGTGTTGTCCACCACAAATCTCACTTTGCGGTCGCCTGGGATCGCACCCCAGCCGCCTTGGTGAGAGCCAAGTGGACTAACCACTGAGGCACGGCGGGGCCATTCAATCTCTAATAAATACTATTCGCGCCAAGACAAAAATTGAGATTTTGCAAAAACTGATCCATGAGGGAGGAGAGAGTAATGTCTTTAACATAACCGTAAAACCCATATTTTTATCTCCAATAGCTTTCCTAATACAAATAAATAAAGTAGTTACCATTATATTATAACAATGCATTGCGACGTAAGCACTGTAATGAATATCATTATTGGTTGGCATGTATGCGTGAACGTGTATTTGAAACTACTCAGAACTGAAACGTAAACTTTTGACATGACGTGATCAAAGAAATATGTACTTTGAATAAGCCAAGGTTTGTTAAATTCGATGAGAGGAAACAATACACTTCTTGCTAGTCTGGCAGAACGTTTCTGGTCACGTTATATCTTTGTTTATGAATGCTTAGTAATCTCTATTTACTCTAGAGAGTTCAAAGCAGCATTATTCAGTTAGTCTTCCATGAAAAAGTGTATCAGCTGGATCAATGAGACGCGATCTACCTTCCCCCTTACTACTGCTAGAGCAATGCAATAGAGTTAATGTGGGCTCAAATTATATTGCAAAGAGAAATAATATTTTTAAACTGACTGACATTGAACGACTTATTCACGAAGAAATGGACAAGGAGCACAACAAGACTGGGAAAACTACGTGAGACATCAGATAAACTACAAGAAGACGACTTTTGTAAAGAATTAGCACGTAACGAGATTTTGGAACCTATCGTCATAAATTTGCAGTACTCAGACGTTGAAGAGAATGATGAATTATCTCTTAACGTAAGTAACATTCACAGCTATACGCATACACCGCTGGTATTTTCGTTGGGTTAGAAAAATAAGTGATTCATAAATTATAATTAACTTTAAACTAAATATTTAAAACATTTTTGAAATATACGAATATCCATGTTGCAATTGTGATTTCAACAACTGCATTATTATAAAACTTTGGAAAATTTATTTTATGTTCCCTTACATCTAGCGGCACGAACACTTGCAAGTGTGCGAGAGAGAGGGAAATATAAAAAGAGTGAGGGTATTGCCGTTTCGAATGGGTGGATAAGATAACGGGAGGAATATATTTTCAGAATGTAAAGGGAAAGATACGAGCGAAATAATATTGTGTGATATGCAACAATGAAAAACTTAGCGACCGGCAAAAGAAAGAAGAAATGTTAGGTTATATAGGGAAACAAAGGGTAAAAAAAGCTAAACTTAAAAATAATTATGTAGGTTAAAGGGAGTTATTCTCGTGACATGGAAAATTTCGTGGTACTTTTTCGAAGGGATGTCACACAGAAACCAGATGGTGTTAACGCCCCTGCCGATAGCTCCTGAGCTCTAGGAACAAATATGTCAACTACCAACAGTGAAAGACGAGTTAACACCAACTAGTTTCTCTGTGATATCCATCACGAAATTGCCTATGTCACGAAAATACCTTCCTTTACCCTACGAAAATGTTTATGATTTGCATGCCAGTAGAATTTTCAAGTCATTGTAAAGTGGCTACACGCATTCCGCAGAAAGAATCATGTTTCAATTTTTAATAATATTTGAATAACTGCTGTAAGCATTCAGCCACTTTTTGGCGAACAAAAGGAAAAAATATTACACAGTATGCACACCTTTGTATTTAATCTTAACATAAAAGTTCCACCGCAAAAACTACTCAAAACATCGACAACGACAAAGCAAAACTTGTTCATTGACACCGCCCATGTTTGCACATGGGAATAAAATACCGTTTTGCCGCTTTGTTTACGAGGGCTGTTCAATAAAGAATGATCACAACCTTTTTTTTGAAAACGTACCTTTACTCATCCTCATAATTTTGATGGTCCTTCTCAAAATAGCATCCCCTGAATGCGATGCACTTATCCCAGCATTTCTTCCATTCCTCAAAGATATACTGGAAACCATTTTCTGAAAGATGCTTCAAATTCGCCTCCGCAGCCTTCACTACTGCTTGATGATGGATAATGCCTCCCACGAAGGCGTTTCTTCAAGTTAGGAAATAGAAAAAGTCACATGGGACTAAATGTGGACTATAGGGAGGGTGAGGGATGCACTTCACGTTGATTATTGCAAGATATTCAGCAACAACATTGGCAATATGCAGCCACGCATTATCGTGGTGCAGGATGCAGCCTGCTTCACGGAAATGTGGTCTTTTGCGCCTGATATGGACTTGCAATGATTTCAGGACATCCCTGTAGTATTTTCCAGTTACTGATACGTGTGCAGGTACAACATGCTGATAAACCATTCCACGAATATCAAAGAATGAGATGACCATAAATTTCCCAGCAGAAGCAACCACTTTTGTTTTTTGGGGGGTTGGTGAGGAAGGAGATATCCACAATGAACTATGCTGTTTGCTCTCAGGATCAAAATGATGTAGCCAAGTTTCATCAATAGTGATTACGTTTGAAAGAAACTCCGGATCTTCCTCTAACATCAACTTTAACTGCATGCAGACCTGCATGCGAATGTCCTTTATTTCGGGAATCAACAATCTTGGATCCCATCGCGCACAAACACGTCTCATGTGTAATGTTTTTCTCACCAACGTGTGGGTGGCACCCTATGAAATCTTCAGTATTTCAGAAAGTGATCTTAAGGTAATTCGTCGATCCTCTCTCACAATGACAGCAGTGTTGATGTTTCGTAAAACTATTCTTCAAACTCCGGTAGTGGTCAAGGTCAGTCAATCAGTCAGTCAGTTAGTGGGTGAGTGTCAAGCTGAGTGACTGAGGATGAAGCAGATGTTTTGCTTTGAAATCGGTCCCAGGATTTAAATAAGATAAGTAAATAGTGAAGTTGTGTTACTAGTGTTTAGTTATTAATAAAAAAGTGTTGATGTTTTCTTCAGTAAGGGCAGTAACTGGAGTACCGGGTCCACCTTCCTTTGAAATTGATTGTCGCTCCTCTTTAAACCACCTTCGAGCTGTGTTAAAGGGAAGAACAGCCTCTCCATAGGCCTCTGGTAACATTGTATAGGCCTCAACTGAAGATTTGTTGAGACGAAAGCAGAATTTCAAAGCCGCATATTGTTCCTGGCGTGTTACCTCCATTGCAGCGGTAGGCCATACTGAACATGTCTCAACTTGCCTGATTCTCACAGGCGGGAACCAGGAGTACCAACAATGAAACTACTACGGCGTGTTTGTTTCACATTAACCTAACGGAATATTATAATATTGAATTTTAGCGCGAAAAATTATCATTCTTTATTGAACAGCTCTCGTACATCTCCCCATAAATTAAGGACAACGGCGGTATAAATTCAAATCATATACAAGTGAATGAACTGAGGAAGGAGATGAAATATCGTATTTATTTCTTATTGTTAAAATTATGTTTAAATTATTCGATAAAAACGTCTAAATTTCGAAAAGGATGACCACAGCATCAAATATTCTAATTAATTTGGATTATTCACATCAGTCTATTTCACATTAGTAGTAATAAAAAAGACAGTTTAGCTTTTTCGTGGCTGAAAACAACAAACAAGTGAATGTGGTCGCGGCCATATTTACATGCGTGCCCTCCAAACCACAGCTTTATTTTCTCACAAAGCAATTACCGCCGGCTGAATATTTGTGGGGAGCAGAAATTGCCCCCAGCAGTTTTTCTCCCAATTCCGAGCATCGATTGTATGAACTGCTCAGAGGTAGTTCCTGAAAATGAAAGCTACCATGCACAGCACGGTAGCCGGTGGGGCTTTCATTCTGACATCCTGGGTTTGATTCTCGCCCACCCTGAAGTTGTTTTCTTATGGGTTTCCCTGGTCGGCGTTTGCCCCTACTTTCCATCAGTTTCTTTCTCATGCTTTGTTACGGAGTATTCTTCGTGGACCCTAATGTATTTAATTCATTTTGGGGAAAGTCCCCAATTATAGCACTTACGTAATGTATACATTAAATAAATACATTCAGGACAACCATATAAAACTAAAAAACAAACGAAAATAGGAAAACCCAAATTTGTAATAACGTATGCAAATCAACATTATGTATAAAGAAATATGGAACATAATATAAAGACAACAACGCAAAGAAGAGTTACAATTATAAACATTCTAAAGTACAAACTACACATAACATTTAAAAGTGCATTAAAGTGTGTCATGTTGTTACATATTGTTACTTTTTGGACTCGTAGAATTAAAAGTCTAGTTGCAGAAATTCAAAATGCTCTTTATTTGCAAAGAAAGACAGTTTGTACACCCCTTACAAGCTCTAAAAGTGACGTAACATACACGAACGCAATGGTCCGGGCCATCTGCACACTGCGCGATTGATAATTCTTGACTGCTCACTATCAACTAACTCGCGACTTGCTGCCTCTCGTCTTTTATAGCCGAAAGTTGCCGAAACCACACGATCTTTCGTGGCGTAGCGAGACAAGAGGAGAATGATCCAGACATCTCTCTGTCTCTTCCTCTGTTGTTCTCTCTCCTTCGGCAAGTGTCACGGGCTTATCGGCTCCATGGACGTGGCTTGGACACTATCTGTCTCACTCCCCTCTTCTCGCTCTCTCGTCAAATAACAAGCGCCTCGCGACAATATTAGCAAAATCGGTTATCAAATAGTCAACATTAAATTAATAATTTACCAAATGAAGTGTAACAACAAAAAGCAGAAATAATCTATAGAACTATATTTTGAAGTTGTGTTATTCCATATATAAATTTATTATTTTCTATATTACAATTGATTACTTCATAAACCCTGGGTATGAAAAGATATAAAATGTTGTGTTTGATAATTAAAAATAATTGTTTTTCTTCAGAAAACTTACTTAACGGACTACTGTGCTTAATTAAAAGGAGAGTGCTAATAAATTAAAGCAGTACTAATAGAAACAATACAACAAACGCTTAAATTTCATTGTTAAGACAAATTATAAACCACTCCATCTCCAGTAAACAAACATAAATAAGCCTTCTCCAAGTTAAGTCTTACTAGACTATGAATGAAATGATGTTCAAATGAGTACAGGGTTCCTACAGCTTAGAGTTAACAGCCATTCATCTTTCAGCATTAGAGAAAACGTCCAATGTTTAGTCATGTCAAACAGTGAATGAAATAATGTTCAAATGAGTATAGGTTACATAGAGCTTAGAGGTACCAGACATTCATATTTCAGGATAAGGGAAAATCCTCCAACGTTAAGTCATATCGGACGATGAATTAAACGATGTTGAAATGAGCCCAGGCTTAGACTTACCAGATATTCATCTTCCAGGGTAAGGGAAAACCTCAACGCTGTCATATTGGAGAATGAATGGAATGATGTTCAAATGAGTACAGGGTACATAGAACTTAGAGTTACCTGACATTCATCATTAAGGATAAGAGAAAGCCTCCAATGTTTTGTCATATCAAACAATGAATGAAATAATATTCAAATGAGTACAGGTTACATAGAGCTTAGAGCTACCAGACATTCATATTTCAGGGAAAACCTCCAACATTAAATCATATCAGACGATGAATGAAATTATTCTCAAATGAGTCCAGGGTACATAGAGCTTAGAGTTACCAGACATTCATCTTTTAGGATAAGGGATACCTCCAACGTTAAGTCATATCGGACTATGAATGAAATAATGTTCAAATGAGTCCGGGGTGCATAGAGCTTAGAGTTACCAGACATTTGTCTTTCAGGAAAAAGGAAAACTTCGAACGTTAAGTCATATCGGATGATGATATAAATGATGTTCAAATGAGTCCAGGGTACAAGGAGCTTAGATGTATCTGATATTCATATTTCAGGGAAAACCTCCAACATTAAGTCATATCAGACGATGATGAAATGATTCTCAAATGAGTCCAGGGTACATAGAGCTTAGAGTTACCAGACATTCGTCTTTCAGGAAAAGGGAAACTTTCCAACGTTAAGTCATGTCGGACGATGAATGAAATAATGCTAAAATGAGTCCAGGACACATAGAGCTTAGAGTTACCAGACATTCATCTTTCAGGACAGGAGAAAACCTCCAAAGTTAAGTCATATCAGACGATGAATGAAATGATTCTCAAATGAGTCCAGGGTACATAGAGCTTAGAGTTACCAGACATTCATCTTTCAGGAAAAGGGAAAACTTCCAACGTTAAGTCAGATAGGACGATGAATGAAATAATGCTCAAATGAGTCCAGGAGTTACCAGACATTTGTCTTTCAGGAAAAAGGAAAACTTCGAACGTTAAGTCATATCGGATGATGAAATAAATTATGTTCAAGTGAGTCCAGGGTGCACAGAGATTAGAGCTACTAAACATTCATCTTTCAGGATAAGGGTAAACCTCCAACGTTGCCATAACGGACGATGAATTAAAGGATGTTGAAATGAGCCCAGGCTTAGAGTTACCAGACATTCTTCTTCCAGGGTAAAGGAAAACCTCAACTCATATGGCAGAAAGAATGAAATTATGTTCATATGATTACAGGCTCCATAGACCTTAGAGTTCCCAGACATTCATATATCAGGGTAAGGGAAAGCCTCCAACTTGAACTGATACTGGATGATGAACGAAATGATGCTCAAATGAGCGGAGTGTTCATAGAGCTTAGAGTTACCGGACATTTATATTTTAGGATAAGGGAAAACCCCGTGCAAGAACCTTATCCAGAAAATGACACGTGGATATTTTCCTAAAATGCTTTTTTGGATTTAGTTAAGTTCTCAGTCTATATTTATTGTGAAAGGTCTGTACGTGATAACATACTCTGCCTTTTCTGGAAAAAAATGGCAGGCATTTGTTATCAGAGTACCAGTTTTAGCTCGTAATTAGATATTGAGCAATTGAACAGATAGTTTAAAGATACTAGTTATCTTTACTTAACTATTGTTCAATAGGCAGGTGTTACTGGTATGTCTGCACTAAGTAGCTAGAATAATTTGGTTACACCTACTTGGAGGGGAAAGAGGCAGATATGCTGATTTAGCCGCAGTAAGGCCTTACTGGCGTGCTAACACAAGTTCCGCATTGCATGTTACAGGCACTACCTTCCGATCTGAACAATATAAAAACTATTTCCCTATAGAAGAATTAATGAAACCTTTGTGATTGAGAAACGATTGCATTTCAGTTAACCCCTACCGATGTCAGAGTGCCATTTTGTCCTTGATTAATAAATAATTAATTAGATTATATGCAATTATTTTCACAGCTGAATGGCGATATGACATTCGATAATTTAAACCACTTAAGGAATGACAACTGGAAAGCAGGAATATTTCCCCTTTGGTTTCGGTATAATAATTCTATTAAAATTCCTTCCTTTTCAATCAATATCACAGAATATTACCAAGTGCACTAGATAGTCACTACCAATTAATATGTTTCTATGTGTAAAAGTAGAAGACGAACAAATCACGTATAAAAACAGTTTAAGCCTTTATCATTTTAATTATTCAAATAAAATAAACGAAATATTGCATTATATCCAAGAATTCTATTCCAAAATTTCACCGAAATACATGTTTTAGTACGCCTGAATCTAAAAAATATAGTTTTAGTAACTGCTCATGTTTTAATGTGTGAACAATATAATTCAAACAGTTTAAGGAACTTCCTCAACACAATAATATTTTTTTAAAACTATTTTACTTTGTACAACATGGCTGCAATGATGTCGATTAAGATATTTTCAAGATATTTTCATGAATATATAAATGTATATCTCAAATATTCTGGCAGTATTTCAAGTTGAATTGTCAAGTGAATTGACAAGTCAATGAAGCTTTCATTACTTATAAACCGAGATAGACAATATGTTCTTCAACTTCCTTACCACTATCGCGGTGTTAGGAGATTGTTCTTCCTCTATCCTTGTGCTACTAGGCTTCTGGTAGAGAGAAACAAACTCTGAATGATATACAGAACCCAATATGGGTGATCAGCCCAATGCCTGATATGAGAGTGAAAGAAGCAGATGTTAGAATCAGGGTGAAATGAATAAAAGGGAAGACGATAATGCAGCAATTGGTGGAATGACATGGCAGGGGAAACTGGAGATCCCAGAGAAAATCCTCCCCAACGCCGTGTTGTACACCACCAACCTTACATGCGGTCGCCTGGCTTCAAAACCAGGTCGCCTTGGTGAGAATCAAATGGTCTAAGCCTTGTAAATACACTACATATTCCATTAGTTTGATTAATTACATAGATATAGCAATAACTGTAAGAATAGTTGTACAGGACTAGAGAACGGCAGGTTGGACGGACAAATTAGAGAGACTAGCCAAGGCCAACTATGCATGTCTAGCCTTTAGGAAGTTATTCAGTTCGATTAATTACATAGAGGAATAAGTGTTTGTAAGAAGAGTTTGTACAAGAGTAGAGAACGGCAGGTTGAACCGACAAATTAGAGGGGCTAGCGAAGGACAACTATTCATGTCTAACGTTTAGCAAGTTATTCAGTTTGACTAATTACATAGATAGAGGAATAAGTGTTTGTAAGAATAGTTTGTACAAGTGTAGAGAACGGCAGGTTGAACCGACAAATTAGAGGCTAGCCAAGGCCAGCTATTCATGTCTAGCCTTTAGGAAGTTATTGAGTTCGATTAATTACATAGAGGAATAAGTGTTTGTAATAATAGTTTGTACAAGAGTAGAGAACGCCAGTTTGGGCCGACAAATTAGAGAGGCTAGCCAAGGCCAACTATTCATGCCTAGCCTTTAGGAAGTTATTCAGTTCGATTAATTACATAGATAGAGGAATAAGTGTTTGTAAGAATAGTTTGTATAAGAGTACAGAACGGCAGGTTGGACCAACAAATTAGAGAGGCCAGCCAAGGCCAACTATTCATGCCTAGCCTTTAGGAAGTTATTCTATACATAGATAGAGGAATAAGTGTTTGTAAGAATAGTTTGTGTAAAAGTAGAGAACGGCAGGTTTGACCAACAAATTAGAGAGGCCAGCCAAGGCCAACTATTCATGCCTAGCCTTTAGGAAGTTATTCTATACATAGATAGAGGAATAAGTGTTTGTAAGAATAGTTTGTGTAAAAGTAGAGAACGGCAGGTTGGACCAACAAATTAGAGAGGCTAGCCAAGGTCAACTATTCATGTCTATGCTTTAGTAAGTTATTCAGTTTGATTAATTACATAGATAGAGGAATAAATGTTTGTAACATTAGTTTGTATATGACTGCCTCCGTGCACCAAGTTTTGTGTTAGTCCTGGTTCTGCAGTTATTTGGTTACTGCGGGACTTTTGAGTCTTCCTGTGTAAGCCAGCTTTCCGCTAAGCAAGAGAGACGTCTTCCGGGGTTCCTGAGTTAGTTACTGTGTTTGTAGTGACGTGCTGCTACTGCAACGGAATAGAGACGTCTTCCGGGGTTACTGAGTTAGTTACTGTGTTTGTAGTGACGTGCTGCTACTGCAACGGAATAGAGACGTCTTGTAGTAGAGTGAACCATCGGGACGGGCTGCGTATTTCATTACATCTTGAGGAAAGTGAGTTCAAGTTTAGTGAAACGGACAAAGTCGCGCTATATATAAAACAGCAAATAAACAGTTGGGTTCTACGTCTGAGGATTTTACTGATAGATTTTATGCATATCCCAATTGCAGTAATTGAAGCGGCAGTACAGACAAATAACAGAGGACTATTGGTAACGAAAACTACATGAGGTGCACAGAAAAAAAACGAACTCAGAAAAAATCTGTTTTGCTTTATTTACATAACTTTATCTATTTTTGTACAAAGTATCCTTACAGTCTCTTATTTCTCGATCAACTTCATGTTAAGATAAACTTTATGTTATTACTTATTTTATTGTAGGTGCAACGGAATAAGAGAATACAGTAGACTTTGAGTGACTTCAAATGTTTTAAAGCTGGTCGCTATGTGATGGCTTTGAAATTTCGTTTCTATGGTCAAGGCAAAATGTAATTTTTGGTTGAAGTTTAATACTCTCTTTACCTACTCTGTGCTTAAAGGAAATACAAAAAGCAATTCAATTAAACGGACGATCCCAGAGCAGAAATGAAAAGAAGCCACAGAATCTTCTAGAAAGCTAAATAAATAACAGCTGGAGAAAGTAGATAAATTAAAAAGATACTTTCATAAAATGAAACCGTAAAAGTTTTCGATGAACGTAAAGCTTTAATCAATAGCTATTTTTCACATGTGAAGAGAGAAGGGGGTTATATAGGGCATTCCAAAAATAAAGAATGAACTGAAGGAATATGTTTTAAGGAGGTGAAAAGTGTGTGTATATATATATATATATATATATATATATATATATATATATATATATATATTCTTACAGACGTATTCTTCTGTATGCTTCTTAATTTAATGGCTTTTAAATTCCAGGAGAACATGGAAACAAAAACCAAAAATTCCTTCCAGTTTGAGAAAAATGCAAATTTAGGGTCTTTCAACAAGAGTGTCCTACCCTTAACAAGTGAAAGCTGCCGTTGTTATGGCATTTTTTCATGTGGTTACAGTTGTTATTGACAAATAGCCATGGAACGTCACAGCGTACAGCAACGCGTAGACATTGTGAAAATGTATTACCAAATGTATCATCTGTACGCCAGACCTTTCGTTATTGCGTAATCCGGGTCTTATAAGGGAATATCTTTGGCCTCAATTGCATGGTGAGGTTCTCAGAAGCATCTGGTTCCAGCAAGATGGTGCCACATGTCATACTGCTCTCTAAGCAATCGAGCCTTTTAAGGAGAAGTTCAGATGCTTCATCATTTCCCGTGGCGATGTCAACTGGCCCCCGAGAACATGTGATTTAACGCTGTTGGATAACTTCTTGTGGGGTTATGTTAAATTTCGAGTTTATGCCAACAGTCCAGAAACAGTAAATATTATGAATAATATCACGCGTGTTATTCGTGAAGCTAAAATTAATTTTGGTTCTTCTGTCATTGAAATTTGGGTCAACCGTATACGTACAACCCAACGAAGTCAAGGCGATCACCTAACACACGTAATGAAATTATGTTCCAAAATAAAGAAATAATAAAGCTCTATCATTTATAGAACGTGTTTTATGTAATTTCAAAGATTTCTTGTTGGAAGACCCGATATTTGAAAATTTAGTTAGTGATGATGATGACGATGACGATGACGATGATGATGATGATGATGATGATGATGATGATGATGATGATGATGATGATGATGATGATGATGATGATGATGATGATGATGATGATGATGATGATGATGATGATGATGATGATGATGATGATGATGATGATGATGATGATGATGATGATGATGATGATGATGATGATGATGATGATGATGATGATGATGATGATGATGATGATGATGATGATGATGATGATGATGATGATGATGATGATGATGATGATGATGATGATGATGATGATGATGATGATGATGATGATGATGATGATGATGATGATGATGATGATGATGATGATGATGATGATGATGATGATGATGATGATGATGATGATGATGATGATGATGATGATGATGATGATGATGATGATGATGATGATGATGATGATGATGATGATGATGATGATGATGATGATGATGATGATGATGATGATGATGATGATGATGATGATGATGATGATGATGATGATGATGATGATGATGATGATGATGATGATGATGATGATGATGATGATGATGACCACGACGACGACGACGACGACGACGATGATGACGATGATGACGATGACGACGACGACGATGTATATATAAGGGCACTCAACATCTTGGTCATCAGCGCCTTTACATAAACTAAATCCTGGCAATAGCCAGATATACGAGGGCTGTTAAAGAATGATCATAACTTTTTTGCGGTCATAAATTTTCGCACTAAATTTCAATCTTATTATATTCTGTTAGCTTAATGTGAAACAAACACACCGTAGTAGTTTCATTGTTGGTGCTCCTTGTTCCCGCCTGTGAGAACCAGACAAGTTCAGATATGTTTAGTATCGCCTAGCGCTGCAATGAAGGTAACATGCAGTTAAAGTTGATGTTTGAGGAAGATCCGGAGTTTCTTTCAAACGTACTCACTGCTGATGAAAGTTGGCGACATCATTTTGATCCTAAGAGCAAACAGCAAAGCTCAGTGTGGAAATCTCCTTCATCACCCCCCCCCCCCAAAAAAAAGAAAACAAAAGTGGTTGCTTCTGCTGGGAAAGCTATGGTCATCTCATTCTCTGATATTCATGGAATGGTTTATCAGAATATTGTACGTGCACACACATTAGTAACTGGACAATATCACAGGGTTGTCCTGAAAACATTGCAGTCCATATCAGGCGTAAAAGACCGCATTTACATGAAGCAGGCTGGATGCTGCACCACGAAAATGTGCGGCCGCATATTGCCAATGTTGTTGCTGAATATCTTGCAAAAATCAACGTGAAGTGCATCCCTCACCCTCCCTATAGGCCGGAAATAGCCCTATGTGACCTTTTTTATATTCCCTAAGTTGAAGAAACTCCTTCGTAGGAGGCATTATCCATCATCAGAAGCGACAACTATAAACACTAAACACATTCCCTGTGAATGTTTAACACCGTATATAGGACAAACCGGAAGGACCATCGCTACTAGAATAATCGAACATGAACGGAGCATTCGTTTAATGCAACCTGAGAAGTCTGGGCTGGCAGAGCATTGTTTTGATAACGACCATAGAGCCAACTTTCGGGAGATGACCATCTTGGCAAAATGCAACAGTTACTGGGAGCGGAGAATTAAGGAGGCTTTGGCGATTTCCTCTGAAAGGAGCACGCTTAATCGTGATGCTGCATTTCAGTTCAGCTCCTTTTGGAAACCAGCCTTAAACTTGGAAATCCGTCGATTTAAGAAGCAAAGATCTATACAGCTTGATAATCAAGTTAAGTAGTTACGTTTCTTTGACACAATTTTCTCTACTTACGCCATCTCCTGACCTGGTATTTAATTTACTGAAAACAGTCTTTTGTTCAGTAATGCGAATTTTGATAGTGTTTTGTCTTTGTTTATAGTTGTGTTATATCCAGTATTTCATTTGTGGTTATGACATTTTATAAATATCCTGATGATGGGAGAGATGCACACTCCCGAAACGTTGATATCTAATCATCTATTCACCTGGCTGCCCGAGAAAAAGTGAGCGTATGCCTATACTGTTATTGTTAAGACAAGCATTTGTTCTTATTTTACCATCCTAAACTCCAACTTAGCTGTTCCCCGTAGTCACTACAACCATAGTTTGTGACTATATATATATATATATATATATATATATATATATATATATATATATATATTTCATTTCCCTTGAAAACATTTTAAACTTGGGGTATATGAATCTAAGTGTCATCTACTTTTGATAATACTGCAATATTCGAACCATTTTCCATTAAAATTTGGTTTGAACTGGAGAATTTTCTGTGAGATATTCATGTTACGTCTTCAGAAAATGCCAAGTTGGGCATGTTACAGATTTTTCCTGCCTTCCTTTTTCACCGTTTTGTTAATGCTTAGTTTTCACTGTAAATGGTCTCCTTTTCCTCATAATTTAACCGTATCGTGCATTTTAGAATAATTTGCAATGAACTTATAACCTTTTATGTGGGCTTTTGCTAATAAATCAGTGAGATAGCATTAGCTTAAATTGGTTGAAATATTATTTCAAATTGCTCGTGACAGGCAGTAATGGCTCCCATAAATGTGAAGGTAAGATAATACAATTGGTCAAATTACAGTAAACCGAATTGTAGAAAATGTCACTGTGTACCTGACGGGGAAAATGGTTAGAAGAGATAAACCGAGCGAGTAGCCAGCGCGGTAACCGTGAGGTCCCAGGTCCAACCTCTGGCGTTCTTTTCGTTACGTAAACTATCTGATAGATTTAAGGAAAGTAACAACTCTCATAGTAGAGCGAGATGTAATAGAATGGCCGTTTCCTCTCCATTCTTATCCCCGGACTCTCAAGATTGCTCCGAGTAGAAAGTTTCTATGTTAATTGTGGCAAAACTTGGTTCTTCGTCTGTTCTTATCCTCTTTTAATCTTAACGCCCTTTCTTCCACTGCTCTTAAAATTCAATTTTCAGAGAACATTTCTTACTGTGCCTCCAATTTTCAATCCCAAATTTAACCTTACAGTGCTTTTAACACTTCTTAAAGTCTCTATGGCGAAAATTATCCCTATTCCCGCGTAAATGGACACTCTCGTGTCTAAAATGCAGGGAAAACAGAATAAACAAATGAAATAAAGTGAGTGAGTGAGTGAGTGAGTGAGTGAGTGAGTGAGTGAGTGAGTGAGTGAGTGAGTGAGTGAGTGAGTGAGTGAGTGAGTGAGTGAGTGAGTGAGTGAGTGAGTGAGTGAGTGAGTGAGTGAGTGAGTGAGTGAGTGAGTGAGTGAGTGAGTGAGTGAGTGAGTGAGTGAGTGAGTGAGTGAGTGAGTGAGTGAGTGAGTGAGTGAGTGAGTGAGTGAGTGAGTGAGTGAGTGTGTGGTATTTTAGGGCCCGTCGACAATAAGATCATTTGGGCCCGAAGTTAACACTAAGAGCTAAAAGCCTCACAAACTTAGCTAAAAGGTAAAATGAAATAAAAACGCTCAACTATTAAAAGTACATCCAAAGGTTAAATTAATAATAATAATAATAATAATAATAATAATAATAATAATAATAATAATAATAATAATAATAATAATAATAATAATAATAATAATAATAATAATAATAATAATAATAATAATAATAATAATAATAATAATAATAATAATAATAATAATAATAATAATAATAATAATAATAATAATAATAATAATAATAATAATAATAATAATAATAATAATAATAATAATAATAATAATAATAATAATAATAATAATAATAATAATAATAATAATAATAATAATAATAATAATAATAATAATAATAATAATAATAATAATAATAATAATAATAATAGTGTCACCTAATTATCGGAAGGCACGGTCAGCTAGCAGCAGCAGGGTAGCAGCAGACGGGAATCATTCGACCACGCCTACCCATTTGTCTTGTAGCGGTAACGAGGGGGATGGTTGGAAAAACATCGTTATCCATCTCTTTCCCCCTCCTTGACGTCTGGAACCTGCAGGATGATTCACCGAATGGCGAGACTTCGAGAAACAGCGATATTCCTATAAACTGGGGCTGCAGTTGGCGAGTGATTTGAGTTTCTTTGCGAGCAGCCGTGAGGAGCGCCCAGTGAAGGAAGGGACTGCGTACGCGCATCGGAGGAGTCTACGTAATTGCGATTGCAAAGTGGAACTGTAGCGGACGAACTGGTGAATTGTAATTGTGTACGCTACGTAATTCTATGTAATCGGCAAGTGTTCCCACTGTAATTCGGTGGAAATAAAGAACATTTTGAGGTTGTACAATTGGACTTTTAATTTCACGATCCCACAAAGTCACAAAAATAATAATAAAACGCTCGAATTAGAGAGTAAAAAGCTTAGAAAAAAACAACTAATTACCAGACTAATAATTTAAAATCTCTAAAATTAACAAAGATAAAATCCAAGTCAGACTTGTTTATTAAAACCGATTTCAGCAACAAACCGCAGTGCCTTAACCACGGCCAATTGGTCGTCCCCTAAAACACCGAGCAAGTTAGTCCCTAAGCCCAAAGACTGGCGAACAGGAGCGTACTGCGGGCAATCGAGCAATACTTGCCGCACAGTGAGGCGTACTGCACACGGAGCACACACACAGGGGCCGGTTCCCCTCTTAACAGATGGTCATGAGTCGCTCGTGTTCTTTTTTTTTTCTTTTTTCTTCTTTTTTTTAAACAAAATCTCATTTATGGACTTACCCCGACTGTACTGGGATGGCACAGCCAGGAGTGTGAGCTTCACCCTAAGTCACTACTCACTAAAATAACCTCCACTGGAGATTAGTTAGGAGAGGAATTCCGGCAGTACCTCTAAATGCACCTGCGGATTAATGGAGAGGATGTGTAGGTAAGGCCGTATGGCGTTACCTAGGTGAGACTTCTTGCTAGGACCCTTCCGGATTCAAGGTGAAGGTGAAGGATTCAAGGTGAAGGTGAAGGATTCAAGGTGAAGGATGTGTTAAGGTGTAGTGTCGTTTCCTGTAGGAAACGCGGTCTTAACCTAGTAATTGCGTCCTCAAATAGAGGAGAAGTCTTGTGTTTTGCTACTTTGAATTAATGTAGTTAGTGTAGTCATTACTTTGTAATTATTATCTAATGGTCTTCAACCTAAAGCGATTAGGGTGTATCATTAATATTAGTAGAGATCGCCAAAATAGCGTTAGTCAATCGTTATCTTTTACATTTCATGCAAGTATATGTTAAAAATGGCAGTTTCTACTTCGTACACTGTGCGATTGTCAGTGGTATTCCAAAGCTTTAGCTGCGTGTGATTTGGGTTTAATTCTAATATGAAGTCGTGGTCAAGATTGAAATGCCAATGTCGTATGAGTGTGGAGAGAGAGGAATGACCCCTCCCTCTGGAGCCGCCTTGACTAAGAGCAAGGACTTTGTGGACTGCCAATTGTCTGGATGTGGTGTATAGTTATGGGTAATTCTTACTACTTCTATGGAAGTCTTACTAGTGTGTTTAGATACTCTTGGATGTCAATTTCTGGATCTCCCATGCCAATGGACCTCTCAAATATGGACAATGGTCTTTTATGTTTATTACGGTCGGTTTCGTAAGTGCCTAGTTGTTGAATTAGTTCGTTGTCATTTTTGTGTTTTCGCTTATATACGTTAAAACGGAGTTTTTTGATAAACTCCTCAATTGTGTGTAGTTTTAGCTCATTGTGCAACAGATTGGCCGGTGCTACCGGCAGTTGCTTTGTAATTATTCTTATTTTTCTGTTTTGTAACGTTTGTAGCTTATTTATGTGGGTTTTAGCAGCATATCCCCATACGGGGGCTGCGTACGTGATGATTGGACTTAGTAGTGTCTTATACAGGGTAAGGGCCCATATGAACTTTCAGTTGGCTGTTTATATTAAACATCGGATATAATTTGTTTAGCTGGCCATTGGCCTTGGCTCTGTGCTTGCTCCAGGTGAGGCCCTGGTCCATTACCTGACCTAAATAGGTCACTTGGTCCTTCCAGTCGATTCCATCGCCTTGGTATATTAGTGGCTGAGGGGCACGCCTGTTTTTCCTATGTAGGTGTCTTTTTGTGAGAGATGTATTTTTTTTCTTGTCGTGTGTGCCCAATTCTCAGCCGGGTGAGTATCACCTCGGCCCCGCCGATTATCCCAGCAGGAAGTTGGCCAGGGTTGTACGCTCTCCTTTATCACCCGGAGTTGTGTGCCTTCCAAAGCTGTCCAGGAGTGCTGCCAAGCAGATAGGAGTTGGCGACGGAAAAAACGTTGCACATTTAGGCATCATTTCACCCGTTCCATTCATCGTCCGATATCACTTAATGTTGGTGGACGTAAATTACAAAAAAAAGGGAAAATAAATTTAGGAACGGTGCTATTTCCCATGTAAACTTATACTCTAAGCCAAAAAATGGGTACAATGTACGTATTTTAATAACTGTAATAATTTTGAAGGCGACTGTACATGCATCCAAGTTCCATGAACCATTAAGTTATAAACTGTAATCTTTCGAGGAAAAAAGAAAACAAACCATTAACTCTCTCAACTCTTTTCCAACACACATGGTAAAGGTATAACTGTTTTGAAGTGTGTTCATTCTCAGCTTCGTTCTTACGAGTGACCAAGTACGAGTGGAAGAAAAGTGTGAAATTTGGTGATTTTTAAGAACATAGGGCACAAATTCTATAAAATGAGTTCTAAACATAAGACGTTATCAATGGAGGAAACAATTAAGGTTCAGGGTTGTTTTTCTGTCATTGTTTTATATATATTTGTTGTACTGGTTCCTATTAAGAGCTTTGCTCTGGGAACCTTTTCAGATAATATTAAATAAAAATCAAACAAATTGAAGAATTTGAAAAGAAATAATGCCTAGCTAAAGAATTAACTGCATTGCTTAAAGTGGAGGAAACTCAGGTTTATGGGATTTTGAAAAAATTAAAATTAAAGACGAGTGGTTAAAGGGAACATCCGGGCATGTGAAATGCATCATAAAATCTACAGATTATGATGCGCTAAATCGTGCTGTGTTTCGAGTTTGTTATTGCAGGCGCTAAAGGAATTCCCATTTCTGCACTCAACCTTTAGATACAGTTATGCGCAGAGGATCTACCCAAAATCCGAAGATCCTGGCCTCCTTCAACCCGGGACCCATGGATAGCTCCGGGGCTCTTTCCATAGAGCAATATCTGATTTCTTAAAAAGCCCCTCCATCGACAACAACGTCAAGACGGTATGGAAGTGGATACACCACTTACGCGCGTCAACCCCGCAGGGAAGACTACCGAAAGTCTCGGTGGGGCCGCCTGGTGATCTAGCACACCTTCTACTAGCTCTGCAGGCTAGTACCCGGGACTTATGAGGCAAACCTCTATCCCCTCCGAGCAGCCGTAGCCTGGCCGGAGTTACCCGATTTCCCGCGGATGTCGGGAACACGATGCCTCCTCGAGTCCAATCCAGTCCGAACAACTCCCCGACGGTAAGGGCTCGGCAGTTCGCCCGAAGTTTCTCTAGTAATGTCAGAGGTCTAGTGAACGCGAGTGCAGTTAGCCCCTCAAAGGAAACTACCCAACCGCCCACTAATGACCGTCATAAATCTATTTCCACTTTTCAGAAACGGAACACTGTCGTTGAGGACCAATAGCAACCCTGATTTTCTCGAAGTGACAGTCGCATATTTACTCCACGAGGAGTCTCAGTTGCCAAAGTTCCAACTTCCAGTTGATCTGTTTCATTACGTGCAGAAATTAGTTGTGTGTCACGATATGGAGACCGTGGGAGGGAAATGCAGTGGTAAAGGTAAATGAAGTAGTAGATAACTTTCAGTCAGGTGAAAATAATCAAAGTAATGACAATAGTGTGAATAACTGGGCCGAGTTATATTACTGGAAAAGCCTCAAAAAACAAAGTTATAACAGGAAATGTTTCTAAGCAAATTCAAGCGCTTGTTTTGAACACATATAAATATGTGCTGACAAATAATCTTGGTAAGGGGTCGTACAATGAACCTGATAAATTCTGGGTATTCACAGAAATACAGTAAGAAATATTGTGACCAAAGACGCCGATCAAGTGGGAAAACAAGAGGAAACGTTTCTCTAAAGTAGATATTTTCACATGCGACTTAATTCGTCGAGAAGTTTATAGATTCTCTGCAAAGGGGAGTGCGCCCACCTTAGACGAATTGGTTGCACATTTGTAAGAAATTTGTGATTTTCCTTATGGACGCTCCACTTTACGCGGCCTCCTAAAGGACTTACCATAGCCAACGTGCCGTCCTGACATTAAATTCTCCATTTGACTCGTATATTTACCCGGTAAACCACTAGGGGCTCAATGGGTAAGAGCGACTGGACGGAAACCAGGAGATCCGTGGTTCAAATCCCGACCGTGGCATTGAATTTTTCATGTTGACTCTATCAAAAACCTTAGCCTATATACGGCTAGTGTGAAGAAATTATTAATTTCCATCAATTAACTAAAATAATTATTCCTTTTCTGTGTTCTTTTTTAAATATTGGCTTTCTTACGGTCATTTTCCCTTCTTCTGGTATTTGTAGGCTGGACCAAAAATATTTAAAAATTTGGTAGTCGTATTTTAAATTTTTTTGATGCATACGTTATCAATTCCACATTAATTCCACCTTTCCCTGGTGTTTTATGACGTCAATATAGTTTCTAATTCCTCTACTGTAATAGGGTCTGCTTCTTCATATGTAGTATTTAATTGTTGCTTTGCACTATCCGTCGAATAATTCCATAGTGCTTTGAAGTATTGAAGCCACTATTCTTATGAAATATTATGTAATTATACAGTATTTTTTCCAATTTATTTTTTATATGCTATTGTCTGATTACCATGTATATCATATTTTTTCGACGCAGCAGTTGCCGAATGGCAAGCTCAGTTGGAAGTATATTTTAAGTTAGGTCGTACAATCTTAAATACAGTCCTGTTAGCAGATGATCAGGTCATTCTGGCAGATACTGAAGACAGATTACAAATAGCTTTGTACCAACACGACAAAACAATGTCAAAGTATAATTTTATCATTTCAGCAGAGAAAACCAAAGTGATGGCTTTTATTGGTAAATACCCAACACGGTCCAAAATGCTCCTCAAAAACAAAATACTAGAACAAGTTAAATATTTAAATTCCTTAGGATGTGATATTTCTTATGACTGTGACAGAATTTAAAACAAAAGATCTATAAATTTCAAAAAATATGTGGCACTATAAAACGAACATTGAAAAACAAAACAAGAAGAGATACCATATTAAAGTCTTATAAAACTATGGCAGTGCCTGTTATATCTCACGGAGCCGAGACCTGGACCTTGAGCAGAACTGATAAAAGAATAATCGAAACGGCTGAAATGAAATTTTTGAGGTACATAGCTGGCTGTAGTCTTAAAGATCACATTAAAAGTGAAACAATAAGAGAACTACTAAAAATATTTACTTTAAATGACAAACTCAGGGAGTACAAACTGAAATGGTAAGATCATCTCTCACGAATGCCAGAAGAAAGACTCACCACACAGGCCTTGCAGTATAAACCAGTTGGTATTAGAGATGTTGGAAGACCACGGAGACGCTGGGACGATCCCTTCTGAGCTGAAACAGGCCTATATGGGCTATCTTGAAGGTTGATGGTGATGATGATGAGAATTATTCCTTTTTTGTATTTTTTCTAGTCGAGAGAAGGGGTTGAAAATTCAAAGCTGTAATACAGCAAGCAGCTTAAAATGGATTTGACTATCAGTTAAGCCTCTATATGTCCGTTATACCTACAAGGAAATACGAAGGCTGTTCAATAAAGAATTATCTTTTTTTTTTTTTTTTTGACAACGTACCTTTACTCATCCTCATAATTTTGATGGTCTTTCTCAAAATAGTCCCCCCTGAATGCGATGCACTTTTCCCAGCGTTTCTGCCAGTCTTCAAAGACATGCTGGAAACCATTTTTTGAAAGATCCTTCAAAATCGCCTCCGCAGCCTTCACCACTGCTTCTAATGATGGATAATGCCCCCACGAAGGCGTTTCTTCAAGTTAGGGAATATAAAAAGTCACATGGGGCTAAATCCGGATTATAGGGAGGGTGAGGGATGCACTTCACGATGACTTTTGCAAGATATTCAGCAACAACATTGGCAATATGCGGCCGCGGATTATCTGGTGCACCATCCAGCCTGCTTCACGAAAATATGGTCTTTTGCGCCTGATCTGAACTTGCAATATTTTCAGGACATGCCTGTATTATTTTCAAGTTACTAATGTGTATGCAGGTACAACATGCTGATAAACCATTCCATGAATATCAAAGAGTGAGATGACCATAACTTTCCCAGCAGAAGCAACCACTTTTGCTTTTTGGGGGTTGATGATGAAGGAGATTTCCACACTGAGCTTTGCTGTTTGCTGTCAGGATCAAAATGATGTAGTCAAGTTTCATCAGCAGTGATTACGTTTGAAAGAAACTCCCGGTCTTCCTCTAACATCAACTTTAACTGCATGTTAGCTCCATTGCAGCGGTAGGCGATACTGAACATGTCTGAACTTGCCTGGTTCTCATAGGCGGGAACCAGGAGTACCAACAATGAAACCACTACGGCGTGTTTGTTTCACATTAACCTAACAGAATATAATAAGATTGAATTTTAGTGCGGAAAATTATGACCGTAAAAAAATTATTATCATTCTTTATTGAACAGTGCAATTATTTCTACAAATTTTTCTTTCAAATGTCCCTTTAATAAATGAGTTTTTATAAAATATTTTGTTCAAGAATAGGTGCAAAAAGTCTTGTGAATATCAGATGTTCTTCTGTTATTTGCTGTATTGTGTTTACTTTTGTTTTTACACGAACACAAGCAGCAGAGGAAAGCATGTGCAAGACTGGGCTCAAACTCATAATCCTCCACATATTTCTGTGGTTACTGACCATGTTGCGGGTAGTTTCATCTTCCACTGTGTTAAAGCTGCATCTAGATTACATTTCTATCAAACTTGGAACAAGATCAAAATAATGTTACGCTGTTAGTAATGACTTATGGAGAACGACACTCTTGTGCACTATAAATCAATTACTACACAGTCCCAGAAACAGATGGCAGCAGAGGTAATTTATTGACCCAATTAGGTAAATGAACTGAAACATGTAAAAGAGTAAAAGGGTTGAGGGCAAAAGGACACGCACTTTCTCTCTTCCTTTTCCTTTATCATTCTTCTTACTACAGTACGTTGTGGGATCAAAGTTCCAATGTTTTTGTTAGACAGGAATCAATTTATGTAATTAATTAAGTAATGAAGCTTGCACACCCGTTGTTAGGGTCAGCAACACACAGGGAGGGAGTGGCAAGTCAAAATAAAGTATATATAACTGTAACACAACCCTCTATTACAACCTCAATGTAGTACACTTACCTTAGTTCGATATTTCGTTAACTTCGAGAAATAATGTATATGCATAACTAATTTATGAGTAATAAATATAAACTTTTGACACTAAAAAATTATATGCATATTTTCAGGTTAAAATACTTTCATGTGCCAGATTTACAACACCTATAGATCTATAGTATTCCTAACAAAAATTTCAAATGACCATTGTTATGGAACAGGATTTCTTCGTTGTAGAAGTGTTTCCTAAGTTGGAAAGCCATATGTGACGACCTGTTCTTACTTTGTGAATAATTAAGGTACACGTGGTCAGCTCCAACACTCGGGAGCAAACACTCAGAGCAGAACTACATGCTTTAGCGAGAGGATGGGATCTTTTCTATAAAGGTTCATTGGTAAAAAGGTAGGGTAAAGCTAATTAAAAGTAGAATTCACTTAATAAGAATATTTACTACAACAAACAGATTTACAAAGGCGGCCATAACGGCCGTTTACCTGACCAAAAGTGGAGCTGCCTACAGATACATGTTGTTCAATCAGCTGGCAGTTACAGAGAGAGTCTCTCGCTTTAAGATTATTCATCTAGTCATAAAGGAGGGGAGGGAATGACGTCACACCTACTACTTGAGTCACCAGAGAGTAATTAATACAGTCATTTGTGACATCTTTCCCTCGCCTCCCCAAAGATCAATGGATACATTGATCTTTAAAATAATATTACATTAATGTTGAAATAGTGTTACATTACATTTAAACTGATATAATCTTGTTTCTTAATTGTTAAAAAAAACGTTTGTTTTGTTCACAGATATATAAATTTAAAATGTATGTTGTCTCTAAAAAAATATAAAACACCATGCCACCTTCTTGAAAATAAGATTAACATCTCCATTATTTGGATTCATACAGATTTTAAAAGGAAAAGAATATGCATAAACAGATTGCGGTAGCTTCCTTATTATTATTTTTTAAAAAAAAATAACACTGATTATAACTGTGGAGTCCCCAGTATACAACTGTTAGTTTGATAGTTTAGCCACAAAAAAAATCACTGTCATAACACAACCCCACTGAATTAGATGCACCACCAAAGTTATTTTTTCTTTTTTTTTCTTTTTTTTTCCTTGGAAGCACTACTCACTATAGATGTCTGTTGTAACCAGGGGAACCATTTCCCACACAGGATTATAGTACGTAAGGTGGTGTCGGCCCTTACTCGGCTAACACATTATGAGTCCACAGGAACCTGTGGTGAAACACCCCCCCCCCCCGCCGATTGTGAGTGTGCTGTAGAGAATGACCCCCCGTAGGGGAAGGGATCCGTCCCTTTCAGCTGCCAAAGTGCGGGCGCTGCGGACCCTTAGCACTCGTGGTACCTCTGACGTTACTAGAGGAACCTCGGGCCGAACTGTCGAGCCCCTCCTTCGGGAGTTGTTCGGATTGGGATGGACTCGAGGGGGCAGTGTGTTCCCGAAACCCGTGGGAATCGGGTACGTCTTCGGACGGGGTTGAGGGAAGCCATTAATTCTCCCGGGTACTAGCCTGCAAAGCTAGTAGAAGGTGTGCTAGATCACTAGGCGGCCCCACCGAGGTTTTTCGGTAGTCTTCACCTTGAGTGTTGACGCGCGTAAGTGGCGTATCCACTTCCATCCCGTCTTGAGTCCATAGGACCAGATGGGGGGGTTTGTTAGTCCCTAGGTCTTGTCCCATGGAAAGCCCCACGGAGGACGCCGAGCGCCCTTTGGGACAGCTCGGATAACTACCTGGTTGAAGGAGGCCCGGGTCCAGTTCCTACAGGTTCAGGACTAATGGGAGTAGAACCTCTGGGCTAAACTGTAGAGAATGACCATACAGGTTGCTAGCAAACCTGCCAGGTTGTAGTTGCAGTAAATAATGGCTAGATGTGTTATATCTGGGGCTCCTAGTGACATTCAACTAACCAAACTGGAACAATTTTACAAGAGTATCAGAGACAAAGATATGTAATTGAAAGAGACATACAAATTCAGTAGATAACATTAGATAACATACAAAACATTCAAAAATAAGCTGTCATTACAAATACAATATATCAAAGTTTTTGAATAAATGAACCTAAAAGTACAATAAAGAACAGCAATATGTATGTGCACGTATTAACAATATGAAAACTATGTGTGTGGCCACAAACAAACCTAATTAAGGGTACCCTTGAAAAGAAAAGAAAAATCCTTTGCTGTTCGAGCGTCGTCTTTCTATTAGCCGTCCAGGATATCGTCGACTATTCCACAACTAGTTGTTAACTCTTCTATTGTATCTGCTTAGTTATGAGTCATAAGATCTCTTCTTTTCAGAAGTGGTTACGAGTGAAAGAAATAGCATTTGAATGAGCTGAATGTCGTAATATATAATTTAAGTTTACTTTCCACAGCTTCGATATCTCCAAATGTAATCTAAATTAATTCTCCACCATTTTTAATAATATGATACTTCACAATACAATATGAATCCTTTAAACACTACTAATCTCAATTACAACTTAAATCTTTAAAAGATTGCTTTGATGGCTTAAAGAAAGAAACGTCTGCTCACACCTGAGTACGTTGATCGAAAGATAATTTCTCTCCAAGCTTCTTCAGCAAAATAATTGAATTTTACTTCCGTTACCATCACTACCTGTATATATATATATATACCAGGTACGTCCACAAAGTAAGTTCTGTTTGGTTATTACATTAAATTGTGTTCAGATAGAGAAAATTATTTACTGCACAAAATTCTACAACTCTTAAACTACTTTTCCACATAACTGCCGAAATTTTGCAGGCATTCGTCATAGCGAGGCACAGGATTCTGTATACCTTCTTCATAGAAGTTTGCCGCCTGTGACTTCCACCAGTTGGAAACATTTTCTTTCATCTCTTCGTCATTGTTGAAGTGTTGACCACCAAGGAAAGATTTGAGATGCAAAAACAAGTGAAAATCGCTAGGAGCGAGGTCAGCGCTGTACGGGGGGTGGTCAAACACGTCCCAGTCAAATCCCTGTAGGATGTTTTTCGTTGCATTTGTTGTGTGTGGTCGTGCGTTGTCGTGAAGAAACACAACACATTTTGACAGCATTCCTCACGCCTATTCTATATTGCAATTTCCTAAGTGTCTCGCAATAAATATCTGCTTTCAGAAGCGGCGGGATTTTCAATCAATACCGACATTGTAAACAAGCACAACAAAGCGTACATGGCTGACAGCGATCTCACAATGGCACACGTTTCTTCTCCTTGATATAGAGCGTTTACCGCGCATGTGCGTAACTGCGATCGCAGCGCCGCATCGGAGATAAGTTGAAACAGAACTTACTTTCTGAACGCCCCTTGTATATATAATTTTTTATGATAGGTCAATTTCACATATTACGTCATTACATGGCGCAGTAAGTTTCCTTAATTTTTTCATCTTTTTAAGCAAACCCCCAAATTTCCAAACCAATTCCGAAACAATTTTATATTTTCTGGGGTTCAAACTTAAACAACTGTTACAGTTAAATATTAGGTTGCCTCATAAGTAGATCCGCTTTTTTGAGTTTGATGTTCTGGAAAATTTATTGAGTTTCTTTGCCCTGGCTATGCTATTTACAGAATGCAGATGCATTAATATCCAATTTCTTTAATGTATTCTTAAAATGTTGATTTTACTTAACCTATTAATGTTATATATTTTATAGCTTTAGCATTACAAATAATAGATGCATATTAGAGATTTTGATTCACAAAGGAATTTTAAAGGTGATATTTTTCTTTAAATTAATAAGAGTTTCGAATAATGAATTGACATTTTAGTGATTTTGCTACAGCTAATTCAAAGTGTCTGTTCAATCTGAAATGTATTTCAAAATTCACAACTTGATCTTTATTTTAGCCTCTTCAAAGTGTGGTGTACTTTTGATGTTATAAATACACTTAATTGTATTTTTGCTTCTGGTTAAGGGCGTTTGTACACACTTATTAATATTAAATGGGAGTTTGCTTCGTTCGCTCCACGCATAAAAAGAGTCCAGGTCCTGCTGAAATTTTAGGCAATCTATGGCATTATTGATGTTTCATATAGTTTAAAATCAGCAAGCATTAATGTGTAGGAATGTTTCACCATATTAGGTAAATCACTTATTAAACACAATAATAAAATAAGGTCCTAAGCGGGAAACTTTAGGAATCCCTCAATTGAAATAAATTGTGAAGACATGCCATTCTTCTAACAGACTAACAGAGATCTGTCTTTTAAATACGAGGGCTGTTCAATAAAGAATGATCACAATTTTTTTGACAACGTACCTTAACTCATCCTCATAATTTTGATGGTCCTTCTCAAAATAGTCTCCCCTGAATGTGATGCACTTGTCCCAGCGTTTCTGCCAGTCTTCAAAGACATGCTGGAAACCACTTTTTGAGAGATCCTTCAAAATCGCCTCCGCAGCCTAAACCGCTTCTTTTGAATCCACAAAGGCGTTTCTTCAAGTTAGGGATTAGAAAAAAAAAAATACATGGGGCTAAATCCGGACTATAGGGAGGGTAAGGGATGCGTTCACGTTGATTTTTGCAAGATATTTAGCAACAAAATTTGCAATATGCGGCCGCGCATTATCGTGGTGCAGCATCCGTCCTGCTTCACGGAAATGTGGTCTTTTGCGCTTGATATGGACGCGCAATGTTTTCAGGACATTCCTGTAGTATTGTCCATTTACTGATGTGTGTGCAGATACAACATGCTGATAAACCATTCCATGAATATCAGAGAATGAGATGACCATAACTTTCCCAGCAGAAACAACCACTTTTGCCTTTTTGCGGGCTGGTGATGAAGGAGATATCCACACTGAGCTTTGCTGTTTGCTCTCAGGATCAAAATGATGTAGCCAAGTTTCATCAGCAGTGATTACGTTTGAAATAAACTACGGATCTTCCTCTAACATCAACCTTAACTGCATGCAGACTTACATGCGAATGAACTTTTGTTCGGGAATCAACAGTCTTGGAAACCATCGCGCACAAACACGTCTCATGTGTAATGTTTCTGTCACCAACGTGTGGGTGGCACCCAATGAAATGTTCAATATTTCAGGAAGTGATCTTAAGGTAATTCGCCCATCCTCTCTCACAATGACAGCAGTAGTGTTGATGTTTTCTTCCGTAAGAGCAGTAACTGCAGCACTGCGTCCACCTTTCTTTGAAATTGATTGTCTCCCCTCTTTAAATATTTTAAACCACCTTCGAGCTGTGCTGTAGGGAAGAACAGACTCTCCATAGGCCTCCTGTAAGATTGTATAGGCCTCAACTGAAGATTTGTTGAGACGGAAACTGAATTTCAAAGCCACATATTGTTCCTCGCGTGTTACCTCCATTGCAGCGGTAGGCGATACTGAACATGTCTGAACTATCCTGGTTCTCAGAGACGGGAACCTGGAGTACCAAGAACTACGGCGTCTTTGTTTCACATTTAGCTAGCAGAATATAATAAGATTGAATTTATTGCGAAAAATTGTGACCGTAAAATATTATTAAAATTATTTATTGAACAGCCCACGAATAATCGAAATATTTTCATAAATGGAGAAGCAAAACCATATTAAGATAACTTAGAAAGTAAAGAGGCGGGTCTTTTGGAAATCAGTGTACACTACGTCTACCTGTTTAAACTGGTCTAGTTTTCATTACACATGTTCAGTAAAATTAAAAAGATTTGTAACAGTTGACTTTTTAGGATAAGACCGTGCTTTAGTGGTGAAATCACTAATCTTACAGGTTTAAATAGCGGGCATAAAAGGTGCATATCCACCTCTGCCCGAACATTGTTGCATAGTCGTACAAAGTTGATATATATCACAGTCATAAAATGATGGTTGCAGGAAATTTGGAACACTAGAGATATGGTAGAAGAAAAGCCACGCCTGCGTCCGCCTACCGACCATAAGAAGCCATGCAAAATGTTATAACAGTAGACAGTGGACAAGAATCAAACCGGGACCTCTCGACTTGTGTCACACACTGTACCGCTGTGTCATCTAGCTCGGTGGAAGGTCAAGAGAACAACAAGAGAAAGATGCACAGGGCAAAAAAGTAAGTAAATATATTTTGCGAACAGCTTTCCTAATTTTCTGGGTCATACTCATTGTTATATTTTATGATTCATAGAGTTCGTTCCAACAAGCTTATGTCTGTGCCTCTAATATTCTTGTTCTTGCGAGCTTCCATCTGCTCTTCCTTATATTGTTTTCCCCAACTCCCATTTCAACCTCTGAGCCATTATAGAACTGGGGCAATATAACGTTTCACACTCCTGCCCCATCTTCATTTCTCTTCAGCGAGGAAAGGCAGCAGCATTAAAGGGAATTCTACCATTTCTTGTTCTACACTTACACTTTAGCTATCGTTACTATCTGTGTTCAGATTTTAACTTCTCGTTGTGGGTATCAGTTTACTCTCTCTTTCACCGGAAATACTGTTTTCAAAATCCCAGAACGTAAATAAATCCCTTGTGACTTTTTTACTCCTGTATAAACTATTTTTAAGAACACGTATTCTTCTTCCTATGTAATTAATCGAACTGAATAACTTCCTTAAGGCTTAACATGAATAGTTGGCCTTGGCTAACCTCTCTAATTTGTCGGTCCAACCTGCCATTCTCTACTCTTGTACAAACTATTCTTACAAACACTTATTGCTCTATCTATGTAATTAATCGAACTGAATAACTTCCTAAAAGCTAGACATGAATAGTTGGCCTTGGCTAGCCTCTCTAATTGTCGGTCCAACCTGCCGTTCTCTACTCTTGTAAAACTATTCTTACAAACACTTATTCCTCGATTTGTGTAATTAATCGAACTGAATAACTTCCTAAAGGCTAGCCATGAATAGTTGACCTTGGCTAACCTCTCTAATTTGTCGGTCCAACCTGCTGTTCTCTACTCTTGTAAAACTATTCTTACAAACACTTATTCCTCTATCTATGTAATTAATCGAACTGAATAACTTCCTAAAAGCTAGACATGAATAGTTGGCCTTGGCTAGCCTCTCTAATTGTCGGTCCAACCTGCCGTTCTCTACTCTTGTAAAACTATTCTTACAAACACTCATTCCTCGATTTGTGTAATTAATCGAACTGAATAACTTCCTAAAGGCTAGCCATGAATAGTTGACCTTGGCTAACCTCTCTAATTTGTCGGTCCAACCTGTCGTTCTCTAATCTTGTACAAACTATTCTTACAGACACTTATTCCTCTATCTATGTAATTAATCGAACTGAATAACTTCCTAAAGGCTACACATGAATAGTTGGCCTCGGCTAGCCTCTCTAATTTGCCAGTCCAACCTGGCGTCCTCAACTCTTGTACAAGCTATTCCAACAAACACTTATTCCTCTATCTATGTGATTAATCGAACTGAATAACTTCCTAAAGGCTAGACATGAATAGTTGACCTTGGCTAGTCTCTCTAATTTGTCGGTCCAATCTGTCGTTCTCTACTCTTGTACAAACTATTCCTAAAAACAGTTATTCTTCTATCTATGTAATTAATCGAACTCAACAACTTCCTAAAGGCTAGGGATGGATAAATGGTGCTCTACCCTTGTACAAATTATTGATGATGATGATGATGATGATGATGATGGTGATGATGATGATGATGATGATGATGATGGTGGTGGTGGTGATGGTGGTGATGGTGATGGTGATGGTGATGATGATGATGCTGATGATGATGCTGCTGCTGCTGCTGCTGCTGCTGCTGATGATGATGATGATGATGATGATGATGATGATGATGATGATGATGATGATGATGATGATGATGATGATGATGATGATGATGATGATGATGATGATGATGATGATGATGATGATGATGATGATGATGATGATGATGATGATGATGATGATGATGATGATGATGATGATGATGATGATGATGATGATGATGATGATGATGATGATGATGATGATGATGATGATGATGATGATGATGATGATGATGATGATGATGATGATGATGATGATGATGATGATGATGATGATGATGATATAAGGGCGCTCAACTACGGCGGTCATCAGTGCCCTTTAAAAAACTAGTCATGGCAAAACCAGACATAAAACTTTCTAAAAACTATACAAGTGTAACAAAACCTATTAAAAATACACGTACATAAAAACATCAATCAAAACCTACTAAAAGTTTTGTTCACTAAATCCTTAACTCTAAACTAGACAAGAATCTAAAAACCTTCTCCACGGGTCTCCACGCACGGCCTACACGTGGGTGGGCCTGTTAACCGTCTCCCTCAACCACGAAGAGGAGCCCACACGAGGGAGACTGTTGGCTCGAAACCCCGGGTGCGCCAAACCCGTACCTACCGAAGTAGGCCCCTGTGGGGACTGTAGGCCTTAAGTCTGTATTGTAAGGAATTCTAGAGGTCGCATTACGTAATGTAGCCAAAGCGTAAATACTTGTGTAAATTAGGTATTTTTTGGTCTCTGGTGCACCCTTGATTACACACAATTTGACATCCTCAGTTTTTATGTGGAACTATGAGGGGCCAGGGCCAGGAGCCACCCTCTTATCGTTAACAACACTACTGTCTGCATTCTGTAGAATATGGTTAACCTAAGTATATTTACCTGATAAAAGGAAGTTATGCACACTGTAAAGCTAAATTCTTTTGAATTAATTTTGTCATTCATTGAAGCCAATATTACTGTCAACATAAGAATGAAATTTTTCTTTAACAATTTGCCCTCCTTGAATAAAGGATTTGTGCACCCCTCAGGATGTACAAATAATGTATCATAATCAGACGCCCATCGGGAAAATAAGCTCTTGTTACGAGTGCATATTCAGTGTAAGGTATGTCATATACGTGATATGAGGGTAAGAGTGTGTTACATGAAATAATGGATAAACGGAAATGAGATTATGGAGGTGCTAATGGGATGAATGGAGGAGGGAACCGGACCAGGCAGACAAAACCCACCTATACGCCACATATAAAACTAGCGGTCCCCTGGGTTGTAGGTGAGCACTCTGTAGGGTACAAGTCACATTTCTTGCTTTTGCATTTAACAGTGGGGATATATTTTCCGCAATACCCTACTTTTAAAGCTTCAACTCGTGCCCCATATCCGAAAATCAAATTATTTACTAGAAACTGGAGTAACTGTCACAAACTGTGGAAAATTAAAGTATCTGGCAAGCATTGAGACGTCAGAGTCCGATGGTGGGTGGAAGTTGGAGATGCAGTGTGTGTTTCTGCGTGACCCTTGAGCATCCGTATGTTTTGGCATGAGCCACCCGTTGGAAACTTGCCGACGGAGTTCCAATGTCGCCCTCTCTGCCGCACTGCAGTTACAATGCCACAGCACCCCCACCCGCTGTTACTAAGCCTATTATGGGGGAATTTATGTTGTAATCTCCAAATTGTATATTATTTTTACAACGATTATAATATTATTAGTTTTTCCTGCGATTATTTTAAGGGAAGGTGTATGCACAAGTGACAGCAGCTCTGAAATTCATCATGAATCATTATAAAGTAGAGCTAAAGGTTTGAAATATGTTTGAGGTAATATAGTCCATTTTCCCGCAGACTCCAAAATTATTTCATAATTTTTATTTCCTTAAGACAGAGTTAAACAATGTTATACTCCCACCTGATATTACTTAAGGAAAACTCACGTATCAGTGTGGGTGACATAGTTGGTGTACCAATTCCAATGTCGCTGGTTCAAAACCCGGCCCATTCTGATTTTTATAAGAGTGCCTGAAGCGACAGCCTTATCAGTAAGTATAACGGCATCTAAAACAACTCCTACGGACGATATGTCGGCACACTGGCAGCGTTTACATGCCCTGACAATTGACGAACTTGCTAACAAAAACTGTTATACGAGGGTGTCTAAAAAAGTAATACCTCCTATTTGTTTTCCTTAAATAAGTAAGTTATGTGAAAACTTTGAATTTGGCGCAATTCCTCAAACCTTCTTCTCCAATTCCCTGCAGTAGTAACTTCCTAAGTCAACAGGTGGCAGCACTGCATCCTCTTGCAAAATGGCTGACATCGACGTTCGCATTAGACAGCGTTCTATGATTGAATTTTTGACTGCGGAAGGTGAAACGCCAATTCGCATTCACGAAAGGCTAAAAAAATGTGTATGGTGATGCAACGGTGGATGTCAGCACTGTTAGACGATGGGTTCGTCGCTGTAACGAAGCTGAAGGGCAAACACCATTGGCAGATGAAAAGCGAAGTGGCAGGCCGGTGACTGCAGTGACTCCATGCAACATTCAGCGAGTCGATGACATCATTCATGGTGATCGCCGGGTAACAACAGGTGAATTGTGTCGCATTACCTCCCTCAGTAAAGGCAGTGTGATGACGATTATTCAACAACTGGGTTTCTCATAGATTTGTTTACGTTGGGTACCAAGAATGTTAACCGCCCAAAACAAAAAACGAGGAAAACAATAGCCTCCGAACACTTGCAGCGCTTCAATTTGGAGGGAGAGGAGTTTCTGGAGACTTCAGGTTCACTTTTTTGAACCTGAATCAAAGAGGCAGTCAATGGAATGGCATCACACGTCACCGAAGAAAAAAAAAATCAGGAAAGTTACGTTTGGCAGGAAAGTTATGGCGACAGTGTTTTGGGATGAAGAGTATATGCTTATGATTGATTTGTTGGAGCAGGGATGCACAATAAATTCTGTCTTATACGTCAGAACTCTGAAAAAGCTCAAAGCACATCTTCGCCGAGTTCGCCCAACAAAAACTATGGCGGATGTTCTTCTTTTGCATGTCAATGTAAGACCACACACCAGCCGTTACACCACTGCAGAAATTGAGAAATTGGGATGGCAAGTCTTACCTCATCCCCCATACAGCCCTGACCTGTCACCATCAGACTTCCGTCTATTCGGGCCGCTAAAGGAAGCTCATCGTGAGATTCATTTTGAAGATGAGGAGGCTGTGAAAACGTCCGTGCGTCAATAGCTTAGGAATATATCCCACAATGGAATACATGCCCTAGTTTAAAGGTGGACCTAAACTGTGGAAAAGGACGGAGATTATATTGAATAGTGACAAATTAATCGAGAATGTTGTAGTTTTCAAGCTATGTAAATTGGATTCAATTTTGTTAAAAGAGAAAAAAAATAGGAGGCATTACTTTTTGACCCACCCTTGTACATATGAAACTTATATTTTGCACACTGTTTATCTACACTAAGTCTCACAACTCCTATTAGTGATGTAGGGTCGATGTTCTGATTAGGAATTTATGTCCGGAAATGCATTGTTTCGATTCAGAATAAATTTAAAGGCTACATATTTTCGAACTTCATTAGAGTAGTTTCTAGTGTGGTTCCAGTTGGCAACCCTGAGTGTATTACATAAAGTGCACCTGCAAAGCTTGTTTACATACACACGCCCCATGAGACCTGCAAATGTGCACTGAATAATTCCTGCTCCCACCAGAGCTCGTGGACGAGGAAATTCCAAAAGTTTCATAAACAACACTCTTCATGAGCCTCGGAGGAAATGTCGACAACAGTAAAATCTAATGACCGTAGTGGCCAAGGATTTGGCCCTCCTCTACATATCCATCTTTCCGCGGAGAAGATGAGTCACAAGTGATGTGCAAGCTGACAGTAGAATTGATTGTTAACAGAAGACACTTGATATAGGAAACCATAGATGTCGGGCGCAGCCCAATGCGTAAGCGTACTGCAATGTGAAAGATTTTAAATTGAATAGACTTAAAATTATTTTTGCATCGAAACAATAAATTTCGGACAGGAACTCCTAATCAAATCTTTATCTACTTCCTCTCCTCTGCAACTCGTAGAAGTTTATTTAAAAAAAACTCCTGTATACGAGTGTACTATTTATTTTAATAAAATAAGAATTAGGAGGACTGTTCAATAAAGAATGATCACAATTTTTTTCACAGCGTATATAATCCTCATAATTTTGATGGTCCTTCTCAACACAGCCTGCTCTGAATGCGATGCGTTTGTCCCAGCGTTTCTGCCAGTCTTCAAACACATGCTGGAAACCATTTTTGAGTGATCCTTTAAAATCGCCTCCGTAGCCTTCACCACTGCTTCTGATGATGGATAATGCCTCCCACGAAGGCGTTTCTGCAAGTTAAGGAATAGAAAAAAGTCACATGGGGCTAAATCCGGACTATAGGGAGGGTGAGGGATGCACTTCACGTTGATTTTTGTAAGATATTCAGCAACAACATTGACAATAAGCGGCCGCGCATTATCGTGGTGCAGCATCCAGCCTCCTTCACGGAAATGTAGTCTTTTGCGCCTGATATGGACTTGCAATATTTACAGGACATCCCTGTAGTATTGTCCAGTTACTGATGTGTGTGCAGCTACAACATGCTGATAAACCATTCCATGAATATCAAAGAATGAGATGACCATAACTTTCCCGGAAGAAGCAACCACTTTTGCTTTGTGGGGGGTTGTTGATGAAGGAGATTTCCACACTGAGCCTTTCTGTTTGTTCTCAGGATCAAAATGATGTAGCCAAGTTTCAACAGCAGTGATTATGTTTAAAAGAAACTCCGGATCTTCCTCTAACATCAACGTTAACTGCATGCAGACGTGCCTGCGAATGTCCTTTTGTTCGGGAATCAACTGTCTTGGAAACCATCGCGCACAAACACGTCTCTTGTATAATGTTTCTCTCACCAACGTGTGGGTGGCACCCAATGAAATGCTCAGTATTTCAGAAAGTGATCTTAAGGTAATTCGTCGACCCTCTCTCACAATGGCAGCAGCAGTGTTGATGTTTTCTTCCGTAAGAGCAGTAACTGGAGCACTGGGATCACCTTCCTTTGAAATTGATTGTCTCCCCGCTTAAAACATTTTAAACTACCTTCGAGCTGTGCTGTAGGGCAGAACAGACTGTCCACAGGCCTTCTGTAACATTGTATAGGCCTCAACTGAAGATTTATTGAGACGAAAGTAGAATTTGAAAGCCGCATATTGTTCCTCGCGTGTTACCTCCATTGCAGCGGTAGGCAATACTGAACATGTCTGAACTTGCCTGGTTCTCACAGGCGGGAACCAGGAGTACCAACTATGAAACTACTACGGCGTGTTTGTTTCAGGGTAAGCTAACAGAATACAATAAGTTTGAATTTTAGTGCGAAAAATTATGTTTACTGTACAGCTCTCGTATTTTTCTTTTTCTATTCAGAGATATCTCCATACATTGTATCTGATAAAATTTCGGTATCGAGAATGGAATCTCAAAGTCTTCAAATAGCATAAACTCATAAATTATATAAATTTTCCTTAAATCTATTCTAATATTTACGTTCAAAGCAGAGTAATTGTAAGAATATTCTGTAGAAGAATTATCTATAAGTCATGTGGGTGTAAGATTATTTTTTACTGAATGTGGTAAAACGAAACTTGTTGTATACCAGAACGTTGTATTTGTAATGCGTCATTCGTCGGCGATGTGTCGACGTTGGTGTGGAACTAAATAGTCTGGAGATATCTGGAATTCCATTTGACAGCAGGAAGTGCAGTGTGACGCATGCCTATTTCAGTATCCACAGCGTCATTGTAGAAATTTGTTAGAAGCAATGTTGAATGGCAGCTTGGTGCTTGACTGTAACGAGATAAAAGGAATCTCCGGATACCACAAAGGCACTGATTTGGAAACTGACGTACACAGATACGTCGGTGTACAGATCTGTGATGTTGCAAACATGTGTTCACTTTCTATACTGTGTGATCCATTGTGGCCGTCCACTCCGTCGTGTTCCCTGGTCGGTAGGGCGAATGCTGAAATGCTCCTCTTTCTCCCATTTCTACTCTCTTCTTCCGCCAGCGGAGGGGTTCCGCCCCAGCAACTGCTGTGGTACGAACTCTGCAGACCACTAGCACTCGTGGTACTTTTGATGTAACGAAAGGTACAATAGAACTCGTTTACACTGATCAACTGGGACCAGGGCCGATACGAGTTAAAAAATCCGGGTTATACAGAGAATCACAGAAGAACAATAAAATAACATGTAATATTTTTAATGGAATTTATAAATGACTACCGCCACAATTACAACTAAAGTCACATACACTATATGTACTGTAATAGCCTATCTATCTGTACTGTACACACTATAGCTACAGACTAGTTGGTAGTAAAAAGGCAGCGACGTTCTGCTGTCTCAGTATAGTGTATAGTGTATCTCACATCCGCTTTAACATTAAAAGTTCATTTGTCTTGACTCTCGAAATAAAGCATCAGTTTCCCTATTTTTGTTACTGCTTGTGTGTGGGTCATAACAGCAGCAAGCATCTGCTGTCTCAGGTTAGTGCATCACTTATCTCATATCCACTTTAACATTAGAAGTTCATTTGTCTTGACTCTCGAAATAAAGCATCAGTTTCCCTATTTTTGTTACTGCTTGTGTGTGGGTCATAACAGCAGTAAGCATCTGCTGTCTCAGGTTAGTGCATCACTTATCTCATATCCACTTTAACATTAGAAGTTGATTTGTCTTGACTCTCGAAATAAAACATCAATTTCTCTATGTTTTTTACTGCCTGTACTTGCATCATAACAGCAGCGAGCTTCTGCTGTCTCACTTTAGTGTATCCACTTTAACATTAGAAGTTCACTTGTCTTGACTCTTGAAATAAAGTACCTATCAATTTCTCTGTGTTTGTTACTGCTTTTGAGTGGACCATAACAGCAGTGAGCTTCTGCTGTCTCAGTTTAGTGCATCGCTTATCTCACATCCGCCTTAACATTAGAAGTGCATTTGTCTTGACTCTAGAAATAAAACATTAATGTTTCTATGTTTGTTACTTGCTTGTGTGTGGGTCATAACAGCAGTGAGCTTCTGCTGTCTCAGTTTAGTGTACCGCTTATCTCACATCCGCCTTAACATTAGAAGTTCATTTGTCTTGACTCTCGAAATGAAACATTAATTTTTTCTATGTTTGTTACTGCTTGTGTGTTGGTCATAACAGCAGTGAGCTTCTGCTGTCTCAGTTTAGTGTATCGCTTATCTCACATTTACTTTAACATTAGAAGTTCATTTGTCTTGACTCTCGAAATAAAACATTAATTTTTCTATGTTTTTTACTGCTTGTGTGTGGGTCATAACAGCAGTAAGCATCTGCTGTCTCAGGTTAGTGCATCACTTATCTCATATCCACTTTAACATTAGACGTTCATTTGTCTTGGCTCTCGAAATAAAGCATCAAATTCTCTATCTTTGTTTCTGCTTGTGTGTGGGTCCTAACAGCAGCGAGCTTCTGCTGTCTCAGTTTAGTGTATCGCTTATCTCACATCCGGTTTAACATTAGAAGTTCATTTGTCTTGGCTCTCGAAATAAAGCATTAATTTCTCAATGTTTATTATTGCTTGTACGTGGGTCACAACAGCAGCGAGCTTCTGCTGTCTCAGTTTAGTGTATCGCTTATCTCGCATCCGCTTTAATATTAGAAGTTCATTTTCTTGACCCTTGAAATAAAGTACCTATCAACTTCTCTATGTTTGTTACTGCTTGTACGTGGGTCATAACAGCAGTGAGCTTCTGCTGTCTCAGTTTAATGTATCGCTTATCTCACAGGCACTTTAACATTAGAAGTTAATTTGTCTTGACTCTTGAAATAAAGCAGAAATTTCTCTATCTTTGTTTCTGCTTGTGTGTGGGTCCTAACAGCAGCGAGCTTCTGCTGTCTTAGTTTAGTGCATCATTTATCTCACATCCGCTTTAACATTAGAAGTTCATTTGTCTTGACTCTCGAAATAAAGCGTCAATTTCTCTATGTTTGCTACTGCTTGTGTTTGGGTCACAACAGCAGCGAGCTTCTGCTGTCTCAGTTTAGTGTATCGCTTATCTCACATCCGCTTTAATATTAGAAGTTCATTTTCTTGACTCTTGAAATAAAGCAGAAATTTCTCTATCTTTGTTTCTGCTTGTGTGTGGGTCCTAACAGCAGCGAGCTTCTGCTGTCTTAGTTTAGTGCATCATTTATCTCACATCCGCTTTAACATTAGAAGTGCATTTGTCTTGACTCTAGAAATAAAGCGTCAATTTCTCTATGTTTGCTACTGCTTGTACGTGGGTCATAACCACAGCTGATTCATCAACACTGTCTGAATCTGAAATTTTCATTTTCAGTAACACTGCATGATGCAATAATGTCTTCATCTGTAATCGGTGTATAGCCTACGTCACTGTCAATGTCTTCTTCATCAAAATCGGAACAGTCATCGATAATTTTAAAAATTCCTATAAAATCTTCTTCCACACTTACTTTTTCTTCTTCTTCAGTCTTGTTCTCTGGCAAGTCGCACACATGTAAAGCGGGTTCTACCCGAAAGTCCGAACACTCCGGCCTCTATCACCCGGGAGCCGGTGCAGGATTCCGGGTTTCTTTCTATAGGGCAATACATGGAGTCTAAAAACCCATCCCCCATCGACAACAACGACAAGACGGGTTGGAAGTGGATACGCTACTTACGCGCGTCAAACCCACAGGGAAAACTACCGAAAACCTCGGTGGGGCCGCCTGGTGATCTAGTACACCTTCTACTAGCTCTGTAGACTAGTACCCGGGACTTCTTAGGCAACCCTCTGCCGAGGCCTGGCCGGAGGTACCCGATCTCCCGCGGATGTGGGGAACCCACTACCCCCTCGAGCCCAACACAATCCGAACAGCTGCCATTTAGGCAGGGGCTCGAATGTTCGGCTCGAGGTTCCTCTCGTAACGTCAGAGGTAAAGTCTGTTTAGTTAACGCGAGTGCAGTTCGGCGGCCTATTTTCACGAACCCTTATAACTGGGCCTCCTTCTCCCAGACCTTTCTGCAAGGTTGCCACCTCTCTCGATACGTCATGGGTATCGTAAGAGGTTTCGTCTAAATAAATTGTCTTATGTCTATTACTGCGAAACTTCCTTAGTTTTGATATATATATAACCCTTATCTTATTCAAAGTGCGGTATTTGAAACCCAGCTCCTTTAGGAGACCGCGCAAAGTGCAGTGCCCATAAGGAAAATCACAAATTTCTTGCAAATGTGCAATCAATTCCATCTAAGGTGGGCGCTCTCCCTTTTGCATAGAATCTATAAATTTCTCGGCGAATTAAATCGCGTGTGAAATTATCCACTTTAGAGAAACGTTTCCTTTTGTTTTCACACTTGATCGGCGTCTTTGGTATTCCTTTCGTCACAATTGTTCTCACTGTATTTCTGTGAATACCCAGAATTTGTCAGGTTAATTGCACGACCCCTTACCAAGATTATTTTCAGCACATATTTACGTGTTCAAAAAAAAGTCCTTGAATTTGCTTAAAAAGAGTTCCCGTTATAACTTTGTTTTTTGAGGTTTCTCCAGTAACGTAACTCGCCCCACAACACTTTCCAATTCATTCACACAATTGTCATATAGCCCGACTCGGTAGCGTGGTGGTAGCATGCCTGCCTCACGTTCAAGAGGTCCCGAGTTCGAATCTCGGTCAGGGTGAGTTAACTGGATAAGGTTTTTTCGGGGTTTTCCCTTATCCTGAAAGACGAATGTCGGGTAACACCAAGCTCTGTGGACCCCGGGCTCATTCATCGTCCGATATGACTTAACGTTGGAGAACGTAAATCACAAAAAAAACCTTTAGTTATTTTCACTTGACTGAAAGTTATCTACTACTTCATTTGCATTTATCATTGCATTTCCCTCCCCCGGTCTCCACATCGTGACACACAACGAATTTCTGCACGTAATGAAACAGATCAACTGGAAGTTGGAACTTTGGCAAATGAGACTCCACGTGGAGTAAATATGCGACTGTCATTTCCAGAAAATCAGGGTTGCTATTGGTCTTCAACGACAGTGTTCCATTTCTGAAGTGTGGAGATAGATTTATGACGGTCATTAGTGAGCGGCAGGGTCCGTTTCCTTTGAGAAGCAACTGCACTCGCGTTGACTAGACAGACTAGCAAGAGTGCTAAAGATCCACAGCGCTCGCACTAAAGCAGCTCAAGGGCGCGGATCCCTCGCCTCCAAGCCACAACCTTTTCCATGTCTTTATCTAAGTTTCTCTTCCAGTGGTCCCAACTGGTTGATTGAGTACAATGAATTCGCCCACTGGCAAGAGAATTTGAGTAACGTACCTACTCAGAATAGCAATTTATCGAATGTAAAAAGAGTCTTAGTTTACAGCGCTAAAAGCACAATTTGGTTGTTCAAAACTGCTTCAGGTTATCCGGACGTCCAGGTTAAAAAAAGTCCAATAAAAAGCCACACTAAGTATTTAAGTTCACATTTTAAAACGATGTGATACAAAGATTTTCAACAAAAAAATCACCCCATCCCAAACTACTCTTAAACAAGAAACATTTTCAAATATTTTCATTTTCTTTAAAAGTATAACAAAATTTGTTTAAGATATTTTTATGACAAATGAAATGTATATCTTGAATTTTTTGGAAATACCTCCAGAATTTCCCTTCATTCTTTTATTTCGTAAACTGTAAAACAAAGACATCTTACTACTTTAAGTACATGCCTAGACCTGACCTTGTTATGGAACGTTAATACGATTCCTTGGCCTATAACACTGCTGTGCAACATATTTTCCCCTTTGCTTAACTTCATTTTATCTCCTCCTCTCCTCCCCCTCACCCTCTTCTTCACCATAACCCTCATCATCAGTGTTGCTTATAATTTTATTAGGAAATTCCGTACCTTCTTATTTCTTTTTTCCTGTTTTCTTGTTAACATATTCAATGTCGCTAAATTAACCCTCATACTATTCCGTTTCTTTTCCCTGATTTTCTCTCTTCATTTGTTTTACTCTGAACATTCAGTTTTCTACACTTCACAGCATTTCTGCAAAATAATGTTTTGTGTGGCTGTATATTTTATGATTAGCTTTAATTTCAAGATTCTTATATATTTCTCAAATAGGAAGTCGTTTTATTTGTTTTTTTAAATCCCTTGACCATGTAAAGAGAACGAAATATAAAAGGCTCACATAGTGACCAGCTCTTAAAATATTTTGCTGTCAGTTAAGCTCTACTGTACTGCAATATTCTCCTTATATCTACAAGAAAACATAGAATAAGTTAATTCCTGCAGATGTTTGTCTCAGCTATTTATTTGTTTATTCTTATGAACATCACGGACCTGAGCCTAATTACAATGTTAATCATAAATAAGTACATAGATAAAACATTAGAAACAAATAAAGAAAATAAGACTGGACACAAAATAATCTAGAAAGAGAAAATTAAGGAATCGAAGCAATTATATAAAGAAAAATTAGAAAATTGAGGCTTTCTATCCATTCTAATTACAATATTATTATAATTTTCTACAAAAAATTACTTAATAATTATCGCATTTTAATTGATTTTAATTCTGTGCGATAGTAAATTTTTATGGATATATCTATTTGATCTGAATTAACTGGTAAATTATATATAATACAGGATGCGCCACGGGAACCCGAAGATTTTTAACATAAAATAAGTAGTATAAGATTCAAATTAAAATTGTAATGTCCCTCCATTACATCTCCATTACATCTCCATTATCATTTCACTACATTTCACTACTTCCTCCTCCAGTAGGTCGGTTGCTGGTCTCCGCTCCTCTGCTGGGACCATTAGGGCTCGGCTGCTGGGCTCGTTGCCGTCCTGCTGTAGGGGAGCGAGTTCGTTGTCCTGGCCTTTCGGGGGAAGTCTCTATCCAAGTAAATTGCAGGGACTCTGCCCTCTGTACTGTCGTGCCTCCTTGGGTCGGCCACCCTCTGTCTCCTTCGCTCATCCTTGGTAACACTTGGGGGCATGGTAACAATGGGCACATCGTGGTGGCCTACGTACCGAATCCCCTCCGTAATGAAGTCCTAATCCCAACATGCAAGAGAGTATTGAATGTCATTTGAGGACCTGACACTTTTAAATAGAACATCTCTGAAATGACCTCCATTGCTTTTAGTTGTGATGCACCTTCTGTATCGCTGATTGCAACAAGTCGTTTGGTATGGCTGTAGCTTCCCTCTGTATGGCCTCCTTAAGTTCATAAATATTCCTTGGTTTCGTAATGAGAGGTGTCCTAACAAGAAGTTCTCGCATACTAACAGAGCTGTAGAACGTGTGGGCCATGGAATGTCTCCTATTCTTGAAATCACTTTGTTTTGAAACATTTCCTAACCATTGCCATGGACAAGTAAGCAGTATGGGCTGTAGCCCCATCTTGTTGAAACCAAATGGTGTTAAGATCAATCCCAAATCCCACGATAATGTAACTCAGAGTAAGGAAGTCCCCTAATATCTTTAGGCATCTATCAGAAGTCACTGTTACAGCTCTATCATTCTCTTTAAAAAAAATAAGAGCGTATGAAACCACAAAAATACGATGTTCAACATTCCAGTATGCCATTTTTACAACAATGGCAAACACTGGTTCTGATAATATCTCGTGCATTCATTTATTCCTCATGTTTACTAACTTATTTAAACTTGAAAATCGTGAGTTCCCATGGCCCAACCTGTATAACATTTACTGAAATATTAATATCAACATTTTATGATACAAATAGTGGTTTGCAAGCACAAGAGTGGAATAGGTTGTATGGAATTAAGACATCAGGTATCTACAAGGGCTGTTCATTAAAGAATGATCATAATTTTTTACGGTCCTAATTTTTCGCCCTAAAATTCATTCTTATTATATTCTGGTAGCTTAATATGAAACAAACACGCCGTAGTAGTTTCATTGTTGGTACTTCTGGTTCCCGCCTTTGAGAATCAGGCAAGTTCAGACATGTTCAGTATCACCTACCCCTGCAATGGAGGTAACACGCGAGCAACAATATGCGGCTTTGAAATTCTGCTTTCGTCTCAACAAAGCTTCAGTTGAGGCCTATACAATTACAGGAAGCCTATGGAGAGTCCGTTCTTCCCTACAGCACAGTTCGAAGGTGATTTAAAAGTTTTAAAGAGAGGAGGCAATTTCAAAGGAAGGTGGAACTGGTGCTCCAGTTACTGCTCCTACGGAAGAAAACATCAAAACTGCTGCTGCCATTGTGAGAGAGGATTGACGAATTACCTTAAGATGACTTTCTGAAATACTGAACATTTCATTGGGTGCCACCCACACGTTAGTGACAGAATCATTACACATGAGAGGTGTTTGTGCCCGATGGGTTCCAAGACTGTTGATTCCCGAACCAAAGGACATTCGCATACTGGTGTGCATGCAGTTAAAGTTGATGTTAGAGGAAGATCCGGAGTTTCTTTCAAACTTAATCACTGCTGATGAAACTTGGCTACATCATTTTGATCCTGAGAGCAAACAGCAAAGCTCAATGTGGAAATCTCCTTCAACACCAACCCCCAAAAAAAGCAAAAGTGGTTGCTTCTGCTGGGAAAGTTATGGTCATCTCATTCTTTGATATTCATGGAATGGTTTATTAGCATGTTGTACCTGCACACACATCAGTAACTGGACAATACTACATGGATATCCTGAAAACATTGCAAGTCTATATCAGGAGCAAAAGACCACATTTACGTGAAGCAGGCTTGATGCTGCACCACGATAATGCCTGGCCGCATACTACCAATATTGTTGCTGAATATCTTGCAATAATCAACGTGAAGTGCATTCCTCACCCTCCCTATGCTACGGATTCAGCCCCATGTGACTTTTTTCTATTCCTTAACTTGAAGAAACGTCTTCGTGGGAGGCATTATCCATCATCAGAAGCAGTGGTGAAGGCTGCGGAGGCGATTTTGAAGGATCTGTCAAAAATGGTTTGTAGCATGTCTTTGAAGACTGGCAGAAACACTGGGAGAAGTGCATCGCATTCAGGGGAGACTATTTTGAGAAGGACCATCAAAATTATGAGGATGAGTAAAGGTACGTTGTCAACGTGATTATTCTTTATTGGACAGCCCTCGCACTACTGTATTCATTAGCATGCTAGGTATTACACAAAAAATTCTTCTATTATATATGTGTGGAAACATTGGAGTTTCGTATTCTAGTCTTATATTCTTGAACCCAGTTTATATTAGCATTACTTTCAGGTGGAGCCTGCTTGAGCATGCACTATATGTCTGACGTCACTACAATCAAAATATTTTAATACGTTCGGGGAAATATCTGGTCCCAGTTGTGATTAACTCTTATTCCGCGATAGACGGATCCGAAAGTCCGCATTTCTACGCTCTGGTGGAGAAATAACGCATTACACTTAAGTTGTCACCCAAATCGTATACTCATTCCATTTCAAGGAAGTGTTCTTTTATGTAAACAAACGCACGTATAGATGTATTATTTTATCTTGACAGGAATCCTGCGCGGTAGGGATGAGTAGCAACTTTGGTGGGGATATTGCACCTATCGCCACAATGCGTCACACGCGTAATATTACGAGAGGGGAGGGCGGTGCATAAGGTGTCTAAAAACAAATTTCATTCTCGAAGCCAGTTTTGCAGCTCTTATAAACTAAGCTGTAATTCTTACTATGGTAGTAATCTGCACGCTTTTGTTGGATCTTAAGTAGTACATAGGCATTTGGAACAAAACCCTGTTCTCCTCCAGCATGCATGATAAACAACTGTCGGCCTTTCAATATCGCTACAGAGTCCCTGTAACGTATTTCACTCCAGGCATGTGGTCTAGTATGTGCTGTATTTATATAAGTTTCATCCATATAAACTATATAAATTTCACTTCGATATATCCGAATATTTCGTAAATACTTTAGCCTTTTTGCACGTATGGTGCGATGTTCGATTAAAATTTGTCTGTCACGCTTAGTGTCTTTTTTTTCTCAAATAATCCTAGCTTCAAAAGAACTCTTCTTAATGTTCAGACACTGCCTTGGAAGTCAGTAGAATTTTTAGCTTCATAAGCACTTTCTTCAAAGTTGGTCTTTGTTTTTCTGTGCTTTAAAAATTATTCATATTTCGCCTAACTACTTCTGAATTAAAACATCCAAATTAGATTTTGTGCATGTTCTTAATCTTTGTTTACTGGGCATAGAGAAGGACGTTGTTGCACTAGCATCAATGGCTTTTCTTTCCTTAATAACTCTCCTAAACTGCTTTCAGACACAACTGTTGCCTCAGACACCCTTCCCCAGATTTTTATAGCTGACCCAGACCATTGTTCCTTTTTTATAATTCTATGGATATTGGTTATTAGTTCTCGTGTTTTTAAATGTACCACTTTATTTCCTAATGTGCTGCTAGGAGGCGCCATTTATAAATGTTCTCTTGGAAACAGGAGGCAAGCACATTTTGAAACAAGCTGTAGTGTTACCGAGTAGCTCTGCACGTGTTTAGTTGCTAGCAACTGGTACGAAACTGACCTGCCTTCCCTCCAGTTGTAACCGTTCTGAGGTGGACTCGTCCAGATACCACTGCGCATCCCTCTGTATATTTTTTTTTTCAAGATAAAAAATACATCTGTACCTTCGACACAGCTACTAGCAACCTATTCTTAACTCATTCTTCAAGTACTCATCTGTTTACTACCAATGTTACCGATTAGTAGAAACTAGGGATGGGGTCTCATATTTGCGATACCTCGATACTTTACTTGCATGGTATCGAGATCGAAATTCAGAAAATTCGCTCGATACGTTTTCCATACTTCGGTGGTGATTCTAGAATTTTTATTTTATTTTAAAATCACAAATTACACTGGGAAACAAGGAAAATGTTTCGGGCATAAAAATAGTGAATTTACATATATTTCCATCTGCTGAATTCAAAATTCACATAAACATTATAGATTAGCTATTGTTTTGAAGATAAAGTGACATTTCGTTTTTTAGAGTGAAGATTTTAAATTTGGGGGAATTTTTTGGGTAAGTTGGCACACCTGTCAAATAAAACACAATCAGAGAGATTTTGGAAATTAAGAGATGCAAAAGTTAAGGAAGGCATATTTGTCGGACCACAAATAAGAGAACTTGTAAAGGACCCTGCATTTGAACAGATTTTGGAGGGGAAAGAAAAGGAAGCTTGGGAAGACTTCAAGGGTGTTGTTCATGGATTTTTAGGCAACAAAAGAGATGACAACTATACTCCTCCACAGGAGAGTAAGTCTTCGAGGGAAGAGACGCAGGGGAGTTTGAGAAGATTCTCACACCCTCCCTGGACAGGTTTATGACTCCCCATGTCAGTACAGTTACAGACCATTCAAAAACATTCTGACGGTTTCTACTTTTGTGAATGAATCTTCTCGGTTTTAACGTGCAGTGTGAATAGGCCGCATGTTTTAACGGTCTGCTCCTTGTGTAGCAGGCGTTCTCTGCTACACACATTCGCTGTCCTTGTCCCACAGCCCATTCCTTACAGGTACATTCTTTGCGTTGCTATACTATACCTCTGACGTTATTAGAGGAACCTCGGGCCGAACATTCGAGCCCCTCCCAGATTGGGAATTGTTCGGATTGGGTTGGACTCGAGGGGCAGTGGTTCCCGATACCCATGGGAGATCGGGTGCGTCTCCGGACGGGGTTGAAGGAAGCCATCAATATTCCCGCGTACTAGCCAGCATAGCCAGTAGAAGGCATGCTAGATCACCAGGCGGCCCCACCGAGGTCATATCGGTAGCCTTCCCATTTTGGTGCTGGCGCGCGTAATTGGCGAATACACTTCCATCCCGTCTTGAGTCCACAGGACCAAATGGGGGGGGGGCTTGAAGGCCTCTAGGTCTTGCTCCAGGGAAGAGCCTCGGAGGCGCCGGGCACCCTTTTGGCACAGCTCGGTAACTTCCTGGTAGAGTAGCCGTATTCCCATAAAAGCCCTGGGTGTTCAGCGGGCGAGCCTGTTTTCAATATTCGCTTGGCGCCTCATGTATGCCAGTTCCTCCCTCTCTCCCTCCCAAGGACGAAGTATTTTACAGATCTTGGAACAATGGTGCCATACCGTTAAATTACAGGTAGCACCGGCAAAATCGGCGTATCTCATCTTCAAAGGACAGTTGAAAAGAAATCCCATCCTGAAGATAAATGGACAAATAATTAAACGTGAAACCCAGGTTAGATATCTAGGACTACAGGTCGACGAGAAATTAAATTTTGACGAGCATGTGAAAAAAGTATCGGACAAGGCTGGAAATATTATGATGAAAATAGCTACTTTGTCAACTAGAAATTTTAAATTACCGATAGAAGCCATAAGAATATATATCAATAGTATCATGATTGGCATCACCGGTTATGGGGCAGCTATTTGGGCTCATCGCCTTCGACTGCAGAAAAATGTTAAGATCCTCAGAAGTATGCAGAGGCAGTTTTTGCTACGTTCAACCGGAGCAGTTAGAACATCATCGACGATGTCATTATTGATTATATTGGGAATATGGCCTATAGATTATGTTATAAGAAGACGAGGAGCATTATATTGGCTGAAGAAAGATAGACAAGATAAAGTAGAAGAAATTATGGGTAGAAGATGTTATGATAAACGAACTGTGAATCAACTAATTTTGGACGAATGGCAACATGAGTGGAATATTATGGAAGAAAGTAGAAGAGTATATAGTATATTTCCATATGTAAGAGAAAGAATTAAAATGACATATATTTCACCCAAACAAGGACTCATACATTATTTTACGGGACATGGAGCCTTTGGTACATATCTGAAGAGGATAAAAAGATTTGATTTAGATATTTGTAATATATGTGACGTGCAAGATACTCCCGAACATTGTCTGTTTGAATGTGTGAAATATGAAGAGGATATTTTTGAACAACGACAACTGATAGCAGGCAAATCAATTTACGAGATAGTTCGGAATATCGATGATTATAAAATTTTAGAGGAAATTGCAAAATTTGTATTTATCAAAGGACATGAAAATTATATTGAATCCAGACAGAGGGAACCCAGAAGAGGAGTACGACAACAACAAAGAGTATCCATCAGCTCAAGAGTGACCAGATCTCAAACAGTAGAGGATCGAGTTTCACAGAGGAGCGAGGAGCAGGAGGAGCAGGAACATCAGGAGCCAAGCACGATCAACCGCAGACGGCACTACTGGGTGTCGTTGGGCAGGATTGGGACGGCTGGCCGGAGAAGGATGGATCGAGAGTTGGAGCCTCCATAAGAAGATTTAATACCGATAGAGACAGGTAGATTTGACATCTGAAACTGATGAACCATCCTTTTCTCCTGATGCATGTAGGAAACTATGTGATTCCGGTTGAGGAAAGGATCGGATACCAGGGACAGGTGTTTAATCAATTAGTATGTAGGAACGGTAATTCTAGTAGATGTTTAGTATCTGTATTATGTATTCAATGTAGTTCCAATTGTTTTGTATATGTAAAGAATTACCGTTGTAGTAATAGTTTAGTTTTGAGTTTTGTAAGTCACTGGTTTCCAGTGACATAGGTTTAGATATAGTTAGTTAGTTAGCTTAGATTTAGAAATATCTGCAAAATATGTATTGAAATTGATAAAAATAAAGTTGAAAAGAGGAAAAAAGGAAAATAAAATTTGTGGAAGCTATGTCTTGGTTTTGCTTCAAGATGCCAAGACATGGTAAGCAGATTTTATTTTTATTTTTATCTTTATTTTTTTTTTTTTTTTTTTTTTTTTTTTATTTTTTTTTTCTCTCCCTCCCACCCAGCCGTATGCGTCAACCTGTATGCGCAAAGGTCAGTGTGCATCCTCATCTAGACGAGTGAACTTGGTTATCACGTGCTTTGTTGGGAACACTAAATGTGTGAAAATTATCAGTTAGAATGCAGTTAAAGAAAAACCAAAGCCCAGTCTTCCAGAAAAGTCTGTTCTTGTGATAGACAACGCTTCATATCACAATGTGACCAGAGAAAAATGTCCCACAGCAAACACAGAAAAGCAGGGTATACAAGACTGGTTGGTTAAGCACAGGATTCCGTTCGGAAGCCATATGCTGAAAGCGGAACTATATGCTCTTATAAAGTTGCATAAGCCAAAACATAAGAAATATATTGTGGGTGCAATTTTAGAAGAAGATGGGCACGTAGTTCTCCGCTTACTACCGTACCATCCCGACCTGAATGCTATAGAAAAAATTTGGGCAAATGTAAAAGAATGGGTTGCGCTTTGCAATGTGAGCTTCAACATGGGAGACGTGTGGCGTTTGTGCGAACAGCGATTTGGTGAAATAGGAGAAGCAGAATGGGGTCCAGTTTGCCGGCATGTTCACCAAGTGGAAGAGAAATATATAAAAACTGAGGGTCTCCTAGAAACAGAGGTGGTAAAGCCAACGATAACTGTTAATGACGACAGCAGCAGCAGTGATTCGGAAAGTGATTACTCAGCAACGTCTGAATATGGGTGCAGCAGCAGAGCCGAGAGGTACGTTTTCGAGGGATGTGCAGACGACATGCTGGACGGCATCGAGGAACTTCCCCAATCACCTCACGCCTAAGCCACGCCCATCGGTGGTGAGAGTCGCTCCTAAGGTAAGCAATGCATTATGCCAGGGTTTTTACGGAAGTAATGCAACTCTACAAGGAGGCCCGGGTCCTTGATCCTACGGGTCCAGGTCTAATGGGAGTAGATCCTCTGGCATGAATTGAACTACAAGCATTTGGTGACAGTGCTCCTCCAAAAATACCGTAACCTTGGATGTAACATGTCCCTTAAGATCCACTCCCACCTAGACTTTTTCCCTTCTAGTTGTGGAGCTGTTAGTGATGAACATGGGGAGAGATTCCATCAGGAAATTTCTGTTATGGAACAAAGATATCAGGGCCGTTGGAATGAAGTAATGCTTACGGATTACTGTTGGTCTTTGTATAGGGATTCTGCGGAACTCCATCACAAGAGGCAAGCTAAAAGACGACGAAGTCAATAGGCCACCACATGATTCTCTTCAGACACGACTATCTGCGAAGTATTTTTCCAGCAATTTAGAACTCTTAGCATGCAATTACCAGTTAAAAATCAAATGCACTTTCATTGTTGTTAGCATGTATGTAATTAAAATGTATCATTTTATCTCAATCCGTTAATATGTAATACTTCCACCTTGTGTATATCATAGAGACTAGAGCTAATAAGAATTTTCATTGTCATATTTGTTTTTCTCAACACAAAATTAGTAGGAATTTCTCATGAAGTGCTCGAAACATTCAAAAATTATTTTTGTTGCCCAGTGTTATTGCTGTCGCAAGTAGAACATTGCAAAGCTCCAGAAATTGCTAAGAATCTGGTACCTGTACAGAAACATTACGTAAGAAAATAATTGTGTGTTAAATTCACTGTCAATTAACAGTTCACAAGAAGAAATCACTGTATATCTCAACGAAGATTTATCACCTTCGCTTTCTAGTGTACTTTATTTCCAGAAAACAACTTTAAATTTCCGGAACTAAAATAAATTAGACAATAAACATTTGTGTATTCCACCTGCAACACAGAACGCGATGGCTCAGGCGCTTTCGTCTTTGGCCCGCATTCGGGAGGCCTGTGTTCGATTCCCGTGGCCGATCTACCTGACCCATGGGTTTTTAGGGGAATTTTCCCGGGTCGCTAGGCTAATGCTGAGTAGGCTAATCATATCCCCGAATTTCCTCTCTCTTAGGGGAGGGGATCCGTCCCCTTCAGCTGCCAAGGTGCGGACGCTGCGGACCCTTAGCACTCGTGGTACCTCTGACTTAACTAGAGGAACCTCGGGCCGAACATGCCGAGCCCCTCCCGAATGGGAGTTGTTCGGATTGGGTTGGACTCGAGGGGGGCAATGTGTTCCCGAAACCCACGGGCAAATGGGTACTTCCGGCCAGGCTACGGCCGCCCGGAGGAGGTAGAGGGTTTCCGGAATAGTCCCGAGTACTAGCCTGCAGAGCTAGTAGAGGGTGTGCTAGATCACCTTCCCCCCCAGACGAGGTTATCGGTAGTCTTCCCTGCGGGGTTGACGCCCGTAAGTGGCGTATCCACTTCCATCCCGTCTTGACGTTGTGCTCAGCGGGGGGGGGCTTTTTAGTCTCAAGCCCTATGGAAAGAGCCCCGGAGTTGCCATCACTCCCGGGTAGAAGGAGGCCCAGGTCCTTGGTCCTACGGGTCCAGGACTAATGGGAGTAGAACCTCTGCACTTAACTGTCTCGTAGGGGAGGGGATCCGTCCCATTCAGCTGAAGAGGTGCGGGCGCTGCGGACCCTTAGCACTCGTGGTGCCCCTGACTTTACTAGAGGAACTTCGGGCCGAACTGCCGAGCCCCTCCCGTCAGGGAGTTGTTCGGATTGGGTTGGACTCGAGGGGTCAGTCTGTTCCCGACACCCACGGGCAAATGGGTACTTCCGGCCAGGCTACGGCCGCCCGGAGGAGGTAGAGGGTTTCCGGAATAGTTCCGGGTATTAGCCCGCAGAGCTAGTAGAAGGTGTGCTAGATCACCAGGTGGCCCCACCGAGGTTTTCGGTGGTCTTCCCTGCGGGGTTGACGCCCGTAAGTGGCGTATCCACTTCCACCCGTCTTGATGTTGTAGTAGATGGGGGGCGGAGCTTTTTAGACTCATGGAAAGAACCCTGGAGTTTTCCATCGCTCCAAGGTAGAAGGAGGCCCGGGTCCTTGGCCCTACGGGTCCAGGACTAATGGTAGAAGACCTTCTGGAGTTATATGTCCCTCCATTTCATCTCCATTATCATTTCATATCATCTCTCATCTGGTGGTCTCTTTCAGGTTAGTAGTGTCGGCGGGAGGCTCGGCGGTGCATGGCAGGATGATATGCTCTGAGAAAAACTACTTCCCCCTCCGGTAAGTCGGTTGCCGGCCTCAGCTCCTCTGCTGGGATCATTTCGTGACCGCCAGCCAGGGACCCTTGGGGCTCGGATCGCCTGGTTGGGACCATTAGGGCTCGGCTGCTGGGATCGTTGCCGCTGTAGGGGAGCGAGTTCGTTGTGCTGGCCTGTCGGGGGAAGTCTCTATCCAAGTAAACTCTAGGAACGGTGCCCTCTGTACTGTCGTGGCTCCTTGGGTCGGCCGTCCTGTGTCTCCTTCGCTTCATACTTCCTCCTGGGAGCATAGGAACAATGGGCTCAGCATGGTGGTCTACGTACCAAATCCCCTCCGTAGTGAAATCCCAATTCCACCTGCAACTGTTTTCCCTGAAAGGCTGTTTAAAACAACAGGACTCATAGGTGACAGTAAAATAAATGCATGTGACCTCCAAAGAGTGAAAATCCTAGTACGAGATGAGTTCAAGTACCTCTTTATTTTTGTTTTATTTATTTATTTTTTTAGGTATGGGACCAGATAGGAACTTTGGTTTTATATATATAAATAGACGTGAACTCTTCGTGAATGCGTGACAGAGCTGGCAGCACTGTACAGTGCATAGAACCCAAAGGTTACGACGAGAGTTAGGACTGCTTTGATACTTAAAATGGCGACGTTTTCATTGCAAGAACAGCGTGTAATCATTCGTTTTCTCCATTTTCATGGTATGAAACCTATTCATCGCCACTAGAGTGAGGCATGTGGTGATGGTAATATGGATAATCATCCTTGTGATAATCCGTCAGCATTCGTGGCGCCCCCCTCAAAGACACTTTTCACATTTCCAAATCTTCATGCAGGATTGTCTATACAGATCCCACAGAAATACCAATTTTGGAGGCGATGTCTGCAACTGTCTTGATTTATTGTCACAAGATATTCTGCCTTCATTGAACTGTCGCACCCAGGAACGCACATTAGACACATCCATGGTACCATCACCACATGCCTCACTCAACTGGGGATGAATTTCAATAGGTATCATACCACGAAAATGGAGAAAACGAATGATTACACGCTGTTCTTGCAATGAAAACGTCGCCATTTTAATTATCAAAAGCAGTCCTAACTCTCCTAGCTGCCACTAATGTTCTGTGCATTGTGCAGTAATGCCATCTCTGTCACGCTTTCACAAAGAGTCCATGTGTATTTAAAAAAAAAAACAGAGGTTACTATCTGGTCCCATTTAAAGCAAGCTGATATTGCATATTGCTCTGTAAATATATTTTAAAATTCCATATATGGACATATAAAGTAAACATGGCCATCTGAAATTCAATGTAAATCAATAACCAAGCAGGCCATGTAGATGATGCAACGAATGCTTAGGTTTATTGAAATCTCAAATTCAGAAAATTCTTGAAACTAAATCTACACAAAATGTGACGTCGGACCAATCAAAATTTAGTATTTCGGTAACCTAGCAACGAAACAGAGAAAAGAGCCAATAATTTTATACTTAAATTTCTTTCTTCTTCTTGCTTGTACTCTCGCAGCGTGTAGACGTGTTTTTGGTAAAGGCTCTTGAAATCTACTGGAAGTTAGTGACGTTCACCGTTCATTAACATGTAATAAACGATTAAAATATATGCTTAATACGCGACGCGACGAGAAATAACTTAAGTGGAAAACCGTTGAATCATTCACAAAGAGAAGGAGAAACTTAGAAGTTAGTAAAGAGTTATACCTGTGAAAAAGTCGCATGTGAAGCAAAAGATGTGGAGAAATAAATACATGTAAAGTGAAACGGTGTTCATAATTTTATTTCATAGTTGCCCAAACGCAAAATCCCTTTTGAATCGATACCACGACAGAGAGTTTTCACATCTCATCGCTCGCCGCAGCTACCGGAATGAAAATTTACAGAAATCTTCACGGCCTCGAGACAGGAGAGTTCATGCTTCTGCATTAAGGTTTGGCTTCTCAACGCGTCGCCACACCGAGGGAAACGCGAAAGCTTTCGCAAGTGTGGGGCGTGGACCTCACGACAACGAATCCTCCTACTTCAAATATGTCGCTGTATCGTGTGGCATAAATCTACCTTCACCAATAAAACCACTCCACGTCCTTAAATATGTGCAGCTATTTAATTTTATTTGTATTTACACAGTTCTCCCAACATTCTATTTTGTATTGAAACTAGAAGTAGAAATGGCGGTATCGAAGTATCGGATATCGTTAAAAATATCGAGTATCGAGAAAAACTGGTATCGACCCACCCTAGTAGAAATATTTTTGTATATTTTCTTGTAAGTACAATGCAAACAGTAGGTACTATACAGGAGGCTCAAGAGAAATTCTATCTTTTAAGAACTGTTTGCTATGTAAGAGTTTTAAAATACAATTCTCTTTGCATGGTGAAGACAACAACGAATGTCTGCATATTTGAGAAAAGTATAAATATTTGAAAGGCAAACCAATTAGAAGGAATGTCCCTGAAATGTTTATTTGTACTTGTTGTTTTCTAATCAGTTCCACACCATAATAGACAAATATCTCAGGAAGAAGAGAGAACGGGTATATATGTTCTTTGCGGATTTTGAGAAAGCTTTTGATACGATAAACAGAAAAGCTTTAGTTTGGAAATTGAGAATGAAAGCGGTAAGTGGAAAATATATAAAAGAAGTAGAGAAAATCTATGAAGTGGTGAAGTCTTGCATAAGGTGGGACAAAAATGTAATTACGGAGATGACAGAACAAAAAATAGGCCTAAGACAAGGATGCGAAATGAGTCCAATTTTATTTAAGTTATTTATAGATGAGATAATAGACAAGGTTAACTAAGGAAATCAGCACTGTCCGGTAATAGCAAACAAAGACATTCCTGGACTGCTATATGCAGATATATGACTTAATGATAGGATCTATAACGGTAGTAGGATTGCAGAAGGCAATAAATGAAATCTATAAATTCTGTGAAGAGTGGGGGATAAAAATAAACATAAATAAGTCTAAAGTTATGGTCTTCAACAAGGGAGTTAAACTAAAAAGAAGGGTAGTAGTGGTCAATGAATTTGAATACTTAAGAGTGAGGTTGAATAACAATGGATAGTGGGGAGCATACAGGAGAAAAATGGAAGCAAAATGAAGGGCGGCAATGAATGGAATAAGAATATTCAAATATAAGCTAGAAATGACAACCAAGTGGTTAAGAAGAATGTATGAAGCAGTAGTTGAACCCAAAATGTTGTATGCAGTGCAGATATGGGGGGGCCACAGAGGTAAACAAAACGTTGGACCAAAACTACAGAAGGCTTTGTAAAGAGCTACTAGGCTTACCAAGATCAGCACCTAGGGAAGTAGCTTTAGTAGAATTAGGAAAGACAAGAGAAATGGAATGATGATGGTATAGGTTTTTGGCCAAAGAAGAAGGGGAAATTATGAAATTATGGCTGAGACAGCAAAAAGATTAGAGAACTCAAATAGTTGGTGGGCAGAGATAAGAGGAATTATGCAAAAAAATAGGAATGGGAGATATTTGGAGATTAGAGAAAAGGAATACAAGGAATGTGAGTAAATTGGTAAAATGCAGAATAGAAGATAATAGAAAGACGGGAAATATGGGGAAGTCCAGAAAATATGAAATAATTACAATTTTACAAGCAAATAAAAAGAAATTGAGGATGAGAAGTATATATAGATTACTGCAATAGGCAAGAGAGAGAAGGGTTAGCTTGGATGAGAACAGGAACAATATTTGTAAGAGAGATAAAGGGTAGGGAAAAGGGAATTTGTGAATTGTGTGGGGGGAAAGAAAGCAAAGAAAGCTATGTAACAGAATGCGAGGAGGTTGCAATGTGGAGAGAGAAAAAAAACGTTTGGGAGGCAAAATGGGAGAAAGTAGAGAAGAAGGTAGTAGCTATAAAAATGTTAACGGGCAGGGAGGAAAATAAGGTGAGAAGTATTGGTCAGTTCTTACGGAAAGTAAAACAAAAACGGGCAAGAAATGTAAAGAAGAAGAAAGTAAGCAGGAGGCATGGATGTTAACAGCTACCTGACAGAGCAGAAGACCAGGGTGTCATGTAAGCCAGGGTAGCAAAAAGGTAAAGACAAATAAGTGTAGCCTAAAGCTGAAAATTGTAAAATGTTGGAATATGCACAGTAAATAATCTAATCAGATCCACATATTCTGTACAGTTTATTTATGCAAAAGTCATTCAGAGTGGTGAGAACTACTGAGGATATTCTCATAAAATTAAAATTATACGTATTATTTGTCATTAAACTATATTTTAATCAAAATCATTAGAGCAATTTTTAAAGTCAAAAGTTTCGCAAACATCTCCATCTAAAGGCAGTTTGAGGATAAATAACCTCGCAGTTTGTAAATATTCTAATTTCGAGGAGTTACATTAACCCTCCCATAGTAGATGTGACCCAAGCTTTAATTTGAGCACAAAGCAGATTTTCCTTAATGGAAATGCAGAGAGACTGTTGTCCAATTAGAATACCAAATGCGACATAAAGACCACGAAAGGCATTAAGGGTATTGTGCAAGGGACTTGCAGCCAATTCGCTGGCAGCAAATATACACCCTCTTGTTGCGAATACATAATTCTGGTGGCGGAAAATGAGGGCTGAAATAGTCTTAACGACCGGAAAGGGGGTACAATGTGAGACGACCCATCTATTCTACATCGAACAAACATATGCTATCATTTAATTGAAACCTTCACCATAAGTAAGTAATAATTAAAATTGAAATAAGGTTCATATTTCTTTAGAACTACACAGACATATTAAATGCAATACAGGGTGAATTTAAATGAATATCAGGGATTTAACTCTTTATAATATTTATTACATTCAACTTACAGATATAGATGATATGTCAAATGAAAAAGCAACTCAAACAATTTTACCAAGAACCTTATAAATGTACAATATAACTACCCTTTATCACACGGCACACATCAAGTCTGTGGCCGAGTTCTTCCCAAACGTTGATAAGTGTGTATTCAGTAATTGTAGCAACAGCTGCTTCAATGCAGTTTCTTAATTCAGGGAGGTCAGATGGTAGCGGAGGCACGTTTACACGATCCTTGATGAAGCCCCAAAGGTGAAAATCGCATGGCGTTAGGTCAGGAGAACGTGGAGGCCATGCATAGCAAGCCCTGTCATTGGGACCCTTGCGGCCTATCCAGCGCTCGGGTACAGTGACATTCAACCAATCGTGTACTTCGTTATGCCAGTGAAGTGGCGCACCATCTTGCTGGAAAATGAAGTTCTCTGGCTCATTTTCTTCCAACTGAGGGAAGAGCTATTGCTCTAGTGTATCAAGGTGAGAAGTGCCAGTTACAGTAGGTTCACCAAAAAAGAAATCCCACAAAATTTTCGCCGGGATACGGCACAAAAAAAAACATTCACTTTAGGGGAATCTCGTTGCATCTGTACCATCTCGTGAGCGTTTTATGAGTACCAGATGCACACATTATGAGTGTTAACATGTCCACTAAGATGAAAGGTCGATTCATCACTGAAGACAATAGGATCCAAAAAACTTTGCAAACAGTCGACACAGGAACTTGTAATTCACGACTAGCCTTCCGGACTGATTTCTTTGGGCTACAAGTGAACGACTCTGTCATTCAACAGTCTCTTCACTTACTCTTGGTCGTCCAGTGCTCTTCTCTTTACAAAGGCAGCCGGTGTCTTCAAACTGATGATACCATCTACGAATGTTATTATCACTAGGAGGATCACAACCGAACTTAATGCGGAACGCACGTTGGACAGTAACTACAGATTCGGTCTTTGCAAACTGCAAAACACAAGACGCTCTCTGTTTACTAGTCGCCATTATTGCTACTACCGCTGTCTAGCGGATTGTGGCTGAAGCATTGCACGCACATGCGCACTGGTGCCAACAAACAAAACTCTTTTGAGTTGCTTTTTCATTTGACATATCATGTATAACTGTAAGTTGAATGTAAAAATATCATAAACAGTTAAAACCCCGTTATTCATTTATATACATTTTAAAGGAAGTTATTACAAACAAGAAACAAAAATTCCAGCCAGATTGTAACGTCATTAATAAAGCTTTTTCTTTAAACTAACCTCCTTTAACGTTAAATTCACATCGGATAATGAATGAAAATGAGTCCAGAAAATTGACCAGACATCCATTTTTCAGGATAAGGAAAACCTCCAACGTTAAGTCATGGCGGACGATGAATGAAATAATGTTCGCATGAGTACAAGTCCATAGGGCTTATAATTAACAGACATTCATCCTTCAGGAAGCTAACAAATATTTTACGTTTTCTCCTTTTTTTTAGATTTGTTATAAAATTTTCCCTAAAAATTTTACATTATCAAATATATTCGTCAGAAATACTTAGAGAATAGATTGTACTGCATGAAAATTTTCTGTTCTATTCCCATTATCACATTACTAATTCTTGTATAAAAAAACACTTCTTTCAAAGAAACATGGTCTATTTGAACGTACCACATAGATGTTGATGCAGCAGTTTCTAGAGTTAATTACTCTGCATATTTTCTCTATGTGTTACACAATTTATGATTGTCAAATCTTGAAAGCCACAAATGTGCTGAAGAATTTCTTGCACCTTAAACGAATATGCAATTATCAGTGATGAAGGTGCTAATTTTCTGGATATATCGCAAGAGCATCATAGTCGTACAGTTTCCAAGCTGAGAATAGCTTATAGCATAAACAAAAGATGTATATGTAGGGCTAAATTATCTCCGCCGTGCTGGTTATAGTACTGGTGCAAATGAAGCGAAGTCAAAACAGCAGTTAGTTGCTAACACCCAGTTCGCTTTCTTAGCTGCAATGACATTCACTTATCCTGCTTCAAAAATATTGGACGGAATACATTTCTCGAAACTTGCTCATTATATAGTGCAGAACACAACGGTTAAATAGAGGCTATAATATTACGTTCTTTCTACAGCGATAAGAAAATACAAAGCAAAGACCCTTAGATCTGAAGTCAATACTGAAGCTGGAGACATCTGCCACCTTGTTAAAAATAAAATCATATTGAATTTCCTAAGCTGTAGAGATACAGGAGATATTCCTATGATAGAGTGTGAACCTGTGTTGGTGTAACACTTTTTCTCACAAGAAATCGAAACTTTGTGCTTCGTTAGTGCCTTTGAACAATCGCAACAAAAGAATCTCAGATGTAGCACTCTTCCCTACTCTTCTGCAAACTATTCTTGCAAACACTTATTTCTCTATCTACGTAAGGAAACGAAATAAATAACTTCCTAAAGGTTAGAAATGAATAGATGGCATTGGCTAGCCTCTCTAATTTGTCGGTCCAACCCGCCGTTCTCTATTCTTGTACAAACTATTCTTACAAACACTTATTTCTCTATATATGTAATTAATCGAACTGAATAACTTCCTAAAGGCTAGACATGAATAGTTGACCTTCGCTAGCCCCTCTAATTTGTCGGACCAACCTGCCGTTCTCTAAACTTGTACAAACTATTCTTACAAACACTTATTCCTCTATCTATGTAATTAATCCAACTGAATAACTTTCTAAAGGCTAGACATGAATAGTTGACCTTGGCTAGCCTGTCTAATTTGTCGGTCCAACCCGCCGTTCTCTACTCTTGTACAGACTCTTACAAACACTTATTCCTCTATCTATGTAATTAATCGAACTGAATAACTTTCTAAAGGCTAGACATGAATAGTTGGCCTTGGCTAGTCTGTCTAATTTGTCGGTCCAACCCGCCGTTCTCTACTCTTGTACAGACTATTCTTACAAACACTTATTCCTCTATCTATGTAATTAATCCAACTGAATAACTTTCTAAAGGCTAGACATGAATAGTTGGACCTGGCTAGTCTCTCTAATTTGCCGGTCTAACTTGCCGTTCTCTACTCTTGTACAAACTATTCTTACAAACACTTATTCCTCTATGTAATTAATCGAACTGAATAACTTCCTAAAGGCTAGACATGAATAGTTGGCCTTGGATAGCCTCTCTAATTTGTCGATCCAACCTGTCGTTCTCTACTCTTGTACAAACTATTCTCTACAAACACTTATTCCTCTATCTACTTCATGTTAATCAGGATACTCGTTTTCTTATTGATGGTTTTGTTGTAGGAGTATAGAAGGCTTTAAGTGATTGTGAAATGTTCTAAGAAGTTTTCTGTTGGTGGTGTCTTTTACATTTCATCCTCTTTTGTATATACAGAATATTAAAAAGATATTAGCGACTTTTCACCTGGAAAAGGGACACCTTGAAAATGGTTCACTTCATCACAAAATTATTTGTCACAAATTCGTGTTCAACGGGAGCTACATGTTTCATGTAGTAATATTTTTTCTCTGTCTGATACGTTTAATTGTTGTACAAAACTCATTCAGAACAAATATTTCTTCTAAGGGTATTCTTAGAAAATTCAAGATATATATTAAATTTGTCACGAAAATATCTGAAACATGTGCTATTTTGATAACAATCATAGGAGCCATTTTTGACAAGATCAAAACTTGCGAAGTTATATATTCAATGTAAAGGATGGAAAGATATTTTTTAAATTATTTATGTTGCACCCTTCGAAAATGTTGAACTTAAATTACAATGACAAATTAATTATTTAAGCGACTTTTTGTGCTGCATTATGTTGTAACCCGCCTCTGTGGCGTAGATGGTAGCGTATCTGCCTCACGTAAATGAGGTCCCGAGTTGGAATCTTGGCCAATTATTCGGGGATAATAATAATGTAATATCTATTCCTAAAACTGGACTTTTTGTATTTAGTTTTCAGGGAGTCCCAAAGCATTTATTTGCGTTAAAATGTTTATATAATTTTTAAATAGAACTTTGTGTAAAAGTAACGAGAAGTAGATAAAAAGTAGATTTTGTAAGGATATATTGTAGAGCAGGGAGTAGCAGCACCTTAATGTTGTGGTGGTAATTATCCTTGTAGTGGATTAACACGCCGTTGTGCTGGGAACTTTGATAACCCCTTGTTAATTCCCAATTACACAGCAGCAGAAAATGTTGCCAAGTTGCTGCCAATAAGCGAATGGCGTGCGCTTTCAAATTGACTCCCTCCCTCGTCCCCCCAATCAGTGAGCGGGAACAATGTCTACCCAAGGAGAACTTTGGTAGACCTTCTCGCGGGGATGGGTTGGCTTTCTGCCGTTAATTATGATAAACACTTTCCTTTCACAACTCGTTCATCTTCATTAGCCAGGCTTAATTTTCCATTCTCTGGAACAACCTTGACCTACATTGCTTTTAAAACGTATGGCTCCGTCACAAGATTCTGAGACTTATAGAAAATGTTTGAGGCCTATGCCCCTGACGTAGCACTCGAGATAGACTATGGATTGGACTGGACTATGTTACGGAGACTCGGCACTGCGACAAGACTTTATATACTGTACCTATGCCCCAAGAGGGACATACCCGGAGGGAGGATGAGGTGAGAGAATACAAAGAGTGACCATTCACGACGGTGCAGAGGACAGGTTCCCCGCATTTTACCTGTTGGAAACTCCCCGACAGGCAGTACAACATACATCTCACACACCTTGGTCTTAAAACGGCCCACAGCAGGTCCGGAGAACGTCCTACCAAAGGAGCAAGTGCTTACTGGGAGCAGAGAAGGTAACTAGAAAACAAGTAAAGAAGATAAGAAGTCAAGGAAACTATCAAACAAATAAACTAGGAAGTAAGGAAACAAGAAGATAAGAAAACAAAGAGAAAAGGAAACTAGCAAACAAAGAAACTAGGAAGCAAGGAAACCATAGTACAAGATGATAAGAAGACAAGGAAACAAGAAAACTAGGAAACAAGTAGATAAGGAGACAAGGAAATAAGAAAACTAGCAAACAAGGAAACCAAAAGATAAATAGACAAGGCGTAATGGAAACAAGGAAACTATGGAGAAAAGAAGCTGGGGAAAATGCAAACAATAACACAAGAAGACAAGCTAACTAGGAAATAAGGAAACTGTGTAGCTAAGGATTAAAGAAACTAGGAAACTAGAAGACAAGGAGAAACGGAAACTATGAAACTAGAAGTTTGTGGAACTAGGAAATACGTAGATAAGGAGAAAAGGGAAAAAGTAAACCATAAAACTAGGAAACAAGAAGAGAACAAGACAAGGAGATAAGAAAACTATGAAACCAGAAAAACAGGAAACAGGGAATCAAAGAGCCTAGGAAATAAGCAGAAAAGGAAGCAATAAAAAAGGAAACAAGGAAAGTCGACAAGGAGACAAGAAAGAAAACTACAAAACAAGGTAATAAGAAGATGAGAAGACAAGCAAACTAGAAAACAAGGAGACATGGAAGTAAGGAAACTAGGAATCAAAGAAACTAAGAAACAAAGAAACCAGGAAACAACGAAATAAGAGAGCAAAGAAACTAGGAAACTAGCAAAGCAGAAGATAGGAAGACAAACAGACAAGAAACCAGGGAACGAGGAAACAAGAAAACAAGAAGCTAAGAAGACAGGGAGACACGAAAACAAGTAAACTAGGAACAAGGAAATTAACAAACAAGGAAGCTAGGGATCAAGAAAACAAGTAGAAAAGAAGATAAGTGCGCGTGCGTACGTGTATATGTGTGCGTGTGTGGTATAAATTGTATTCTTCATCAAGACCTAATTACTTAATATAGTAAAGAACTATTTCTTACTGTGTGTCAGTTATACAGATTTCATACAGATGAGGAAAACTTGACGTAGAGGTCAATATAAACATTTTAACTGTCAAGAAAATATTTAAATAATAAGGTTTTTTATTCAAATCCTCTACAACCAATTTTGACAAAATGTTTATTTAAAATAATCATTAAAAGATTGGTTGTTGTGTGTTGCAGCCTTTTAGTCAGTGAACTTTTAACTTTTGTATTTATTTCGTTGCTTAGTTAAACTGTTCTCTCACAAACACCCACGAACACAGGATTCTTTACTAAAAATGTTTTTTCCCTTTGTTCTCTTAACAGAGCAACTTAAACGAACATTTCCACCGAAATATGGCCATACATTTTTGTATGGAATGTACTACCTACCTTCTCTTTGTACCTGGTAGGGAACGTCAAAATACCGTTATATGGAAATCTCCTTTCACTGCCACCTCGTTGGTATTTTATTGAGCTTCTTTAATTAAATGAGGTGGAAGCACTACAGCACCATTACTTGTTAATTTATCCCGATCACCCAGAGAAGATCGATATCTCCACCGCTTCTGTTAATGAGGGTGGGCTGGTTGGCATGGTCCTTTGTCCTGAAAACTTGTTACGCCACCAGCTTCCTTGTAATGTAATCAGATAAAACAAGAGGGACATTGCAGACTGGTTCTGTTCGTCAGGGTACCCATAACGTTTAAAAGACAAAGTAACCGGAGTGCCTTTTGAATTTTGCATGGTTTCTTCATTAACTAGCTCACGACAGGCAGGAAACTAAAGCTCTTCAATACATATCATAAACGTATAATGAATTTTTCTGCTCTTTTACAAACTATTTTACGAACAGTTATTCCTCTATCTATGTAATTAATCGAACTGAATAACTTCCTAAAGCCTAGACATGAATAGTTGGCCTTGGCTAGCCTCTCTAATTTATCGCTCTAACCTTCCGTACTCTACTCTTGTTCAAACTATTCTTACAAACACTTATTCCTCTCTCTATGTAATTAATCGAACTGAATAACTTCCTAAATGCTAGACATGAATAGGTGACCTTGGCTAGTCTCTAATTTGTCGGTCCAACCTGCCGTTCTCTACTCTTGTACAAACTATTCTTACAAACACTTATTCCTCTCTCTATGTAATTAATCGAACTGAATAACTTCCTAAATGCTAGACATGAATAGGTGACCTTGGCTAGTCTCTCTAATTTGTGGGTCCAACCTGCCGTTCTCTACTCTTATACAAACTATTCTTACAAACACTTATTCCTCTCTCTATGTAATTAATCGAACTGAATAACTTCCTAAATGCTAGACATGAATAGTTGATCTTGGTTAGCCTCTCTAATTTGCCAGTCCAACCTGCCGTTCTCTACTCTTGTACAAACTATTCTTACAAACACTTATTCCTCTCTCTATGTAATTAATCGAACTGAATAACTTCCTAAATGCTAGACATGAATAGTTGACCTTGGCTAGCCTCTCTAATTTGCCGATCCAACCTGCCGTTCTCTACTCTTGTACAAACTATTCTTACAAACACTTATTCCTCTATCTATGTAATTAATGGAACTGAATAACTTCCTAAATGCTAGATATGAATAGTTGACCTTAGCTAGCCTCTTTAATTTGTCGGTCCAACCTGCCGTTCTCTACTCTTGTACAAATTATTCTTACTAGCACTTATTCTTCTATCTACTTCATGTTAATCGAGGTAAAAATTACTTTATTGCTAATTTTGTTGTAGGTACAAGGAATGGAATAAATATTTAAGTGAAAGTCAAATCAGTAGAGAGCTGCGAAGTTCCATTCTCTTTGCATGGTCAAGTAATAGAAATTGAAAGACGACACTCGTTTGGGAAAGGTTAAAATATGTAAATTTAAACAAATAAAAAGGAATGTCTCATTAATGGTTCATTCTAAAAACATGTATTTGATATAAATTGTTCATCTTAATAAGGTTCACATTGTTATGCAATAAGGCATTTTTATGTCTCAAGATTTACCAGTCAGTCGGAATGAAGAGGAATTCTAATAGTATTTCCAGAAAATTGAAGATATTAGTTTCATTATTAATTAAATATTTAAATCAGAATAGAGCCATTTTGTAAATAATACATATTTTCGAAAAAAAATTTATTCTAAACTGTAAATTGAGGGGGAGAGATTTTTTTGAGGACCATTAAGTCACATCATTGATAGGACCTGAATTTAAATACTAAATGTATTGTGACTTTGTGGGTTAGTGAAATTAAAATTCCAGGTTACAAACACTGAAACTTGCTTTTTATTTCTGTAGAAATACTTTTTGTCAACCTTTTTAGAATTACGTCACATGCACAATACAACTTGCAAGGTCATCGACCACAAACACAGCTGTTCACGCGCACGCGTCCAATTACCAACTCTCTCAATGTGGTGGGCGGGCTCCATTTTTTATAGATTGCTCACATTCCGGAATGCTCCCAAACAATCGAGACGTGGCTAGAACAAAGGCGAATTCTCAAGAAATCCGTCTTTTTCCCCCCACCGTTTCGGCGAGCTTATAACTACACACTGCACTGCCTGTCTCTGAACTAGTCGCCCCAGTCACCTCGATCAACAATGGGCTCGCAACAGTATTGTTTAAACAATTATGAATTTTGAGTTATGTCACACATACACACACGCACATGCACGTGTGCGCGCATTTATCGAAACTATCCTCTGACAAACAAACCTGAAAGATGAAAGGCAGTGAGATGAGGAAGGAATCTGTGGCGTAGAGCATCATTAGAAAGGCAGAAAGGTAGAGTCAGACTGAAAAATTCAATGCCAAGGCCGGGATTTGAACCACGGATTTCTTGGTCTCCATCCAGTTGCTATAACTACTGATTTGCCATGACAGTATGTCAGCACAATAAATTCTCCAACTGATTTGTATTTTCACAGGTAAACCTCCAGAGCTTCTCGTACACACCTTAATTGCGACTTTCCTTTATGGTATTAAACTTGTATACTTTCTAAACCTTGTGCTACACACGGTTAGCATGTACAGAGACTCCCATAAATAATCAGACAAAGTAGAGTACTAGGTTTTGAAAGTGAAATTCAACATTTGATGTGCTATTTATTGAAATTAACGATAATCGACGGTTACATGGTTCGTTCTTGTAAGAAAATAAATGATATTTCACATAAATATTATATAATGCGTGCTGTTTTAAGAATTAAAAATAATTATGGCATTTTGGGCTCTCAAAAGTAATCGGACATAACTTGAGTGTGATACAAAATATGGCTTAGTACTTTGTGACGCTCCCTCTTCTTTTCACTACTTTTCACAACCTATTTGGGATGCTGTGAACCAGGTTTTTCAGGTAGACTGTAGAAAGTTTACTCCATTCCTCTTGCAACCTCTCCTTCAAGTGCTGCTTGGAGGTGATGGGGTCTTCCGCACGGCCTTCTTCAGTTTATCCCATACTTCTTCTATGGGATTAAGATCCGGGGACAGAGGGAATTGATGCAGTAGGTACATGAGCACAGTTGTAAAGTAACCATAGCTGCACAATGTGGGACGTATGCTTCGGATCATTATCCTGATAAAATGAGAAGCTGACCAAAATACTCATCATTTCTGCACTTTACTTCAAATTTTGATGTAATAGTCTAAGATAGACTTCCTTGTTCATGGTTGTGTCTATGAACACCAGCTTTCCTACTCCCGTAGAGGAAATACAGCCCCATACCACCACGCATTTTATATAACTTTTTTATTGATCGAACAGCAGTACAATGCTTTACAGATCAGAGTGAAAAGAAGGTAACAGTACAATAAGAACAATAACACTCAGGGGTAGGCTAACAGGCCGCCCCCTAACTACATTAAGTTAGTACTCCAATAATACTCTCTGAGAAATTATGTCAATATTGAAGATGTAAGACAGACATCAAGCACTAGAATCACTCGAATCAGATGTATCACTTAGAAGCAGGTCCTGTGGTAGTCTCCTCTTCAAACGTGAGGGCTGGCGCGTGCGGACGCCGATGTTATAATGCACAGCTCCTGGAACTTCTTGCAGTGTGGAAAAGAAACGACGAGCGATCCTGCGAATGTAGTCGTGAAGAGGTAACAGTCCTAGTTCGTGATGGAGCTGCTGATTACGGATGAACCATGGAGCGTTTGTAGCGATGCGCATGAAGCGATTCTGTATGTCCTGAAGACGACGCAGGTGACATGTGTGTGCAGCCCGCCATACTTGGCAGGCATATGTAATAAGCGGACGAACGAGTGATTTGTAGAGTAACAATGAAGACTGTAGGCCGAGGCTGGAACGGCGATGCAACAGAGGTGACAGTTTTGAAAGTCGCCCGGAGGGCAGTGATATAAGAACCACCACGCCTGTGCCTTGTAAATTGCGCTCTTCCAGCTCCGTGTTTGGTTTCCTCCACACAACCACCCTGACATCGGAACCAGCAAGGTTGTATTGGCTTTCCCACAAAAATAACTTGGTCCCACCAATCGGTTGTCTTTTTAACAAAGTCTTTGGCAAATTGTAATCGCTTCCTTTTGTTCTTGCTGGAAATGTATGGCTTTCTTTGTGGCTACGCAATCATTAAAATCCTGTTTTCGAATGGCCCTTCTGACCGTTTCAGGGCTGTCATTTCCAGTTCTACCTGAATCTCAGCACAAATCACCGGAGCACTTACACGCGGATTCCGTTTTACCTTCCGCATAATATAAGACTCCTGCCTATCGGTAAGAAGTTTTGGTCGCCCTGGCTTTGCTCGAGATTCAATTCTGCCTTCATACTTATACCGGTGAATTATGTCACTAACTGTACTTTTGCTGAGATTCACAATCTCTGCTATTTCCCGGTATATTTTGTTCTTTTCATAGTGATAGCTCACTAACTGTCTCTGTTCAAAGGTACTCTGCTTACCTCCGGGCCCTATGCTATGTTCTTACCTTTTTCTTGGTGTACAGTTGACGTCAGGGGCGGCTGGTGAGGCATTGTATTGGCGGTGCCATAATAATTAATTAATTAAATAAGTAAATAAATAATAATTAATAAATAAATATTAAATTAATGAATGGATAAGTAAATAAATACAAAATAAATAAATAAGGGTTGTTAAAATATAAATATGTGTACCAGTTTCGAACGATTTAGGTAATCTTATCAATAATCCATCCTATTTTATAATTTATTGTACCAAACAGAACGTAAAGGGAAACGGAAATAGATATTTATTACATCCGTACTGTGACTTTGTGGGTTCGTGAAATGAAAAGTCCAATTACACCACTCAAAAATGTTCTTTATTTCCACCGACTTACAGTTTAACACTTGCCAATTACACAAAATTACGTAATGCACACAATTACAATTTACCAGTTCGTCCGTTACAACTTCACTTGTACTCGCGATTACATCAGCTCCGATACTCATATACAGTTACGTACAGTCTTCCGTTGCACAATCCTTTCGTTCATTAACACGTCACTGACTAACACTGCCTTCTTACACCAAGAATTGTCCTCACTCACACACTAACCAACTGACTGACTGACTGACTGACTGACTGACTGACTCCGTCTGTCTGCAACCCCCCCTTTATATAGGAATATCGCCGCCTTCCAGTGTCCGCGAGAATGTTCCAGTAAAAGAATGATCGAGAACCAGGTGAAAGAGAAACAGACGGCACAGTCATGTTTTTCCTCCGTCACCACCGCCTGTCACCACTATGAGACAAACGAGGGGGAGGTGCGGCTAACACGAACCTCCCCTGCCTTCCGCTCCCAGCTGCTTTCATAGGGTGTTCCAACGCTCGCGTTACAGTACTCTTGTTACGCACAGGTGTAAGGAGCACAGTGAAAGTTTGATAATACAGTTCATGGAGAATGTGATACGAAGCATTCGTGTACTATTTCGCGACAGAGAGACAGGTATCTTAAGTCCCGTGCTTTACTGCACTCTAGCGGATAAAGCGTAAGTTATGTGCCAGAGAAATCTCAGCACCACCTTCTCCCATAAGAAGTCGTGTATAAGCAGACATCCTAGTCCTTAACACAGGTGCTTATGAGCGTAGATGATGCCGTTCTGGAATCGGCACCAAGCCAAGGAATACAACCAGGACAGAGCACTTGCGTTCGGCTATTCACACGAGGGAGCAGACACTCAGCTCCTATACTCTTCTCTTTCTTTCGTTTTCATACAGATGGTGCCATGGCACAGCGGCACTAACTCAGAAGCCGCCCCTTTTTATTGTTCTACGATGTTGTTTTGTCTACTGACAGACTTCACCTACTCGTTTGTATTTGCATTTCATTTGTGCTGTCCGATTCTTTTTGTGTCGTAAACTCATTATGTAAACAAGGCTGAATGGGGAAGCACTTAGTTTAGCCACATTATCAATCTCTAAAATGGATATTCACAGCAAACTATCTTTGCTTAATATAAGGAGTACCTTGAGATTGATACACATAATCTATCCTGCTTTATAGAGCACTCCATAGTGAAATGCAAAGTCTGTCCGATTATTTATGGGAGTCACAAACATTGTTCCCATTACACCAGCACTCGTAATAAAATTTCACCTTGCGCTGTTGTGCTCATTTAATAGTTTATAATTACAATACAACGCAAAACAATTACGTAGAATGTACATAGTAACCGCAAGAGTAACAATGACGTTAATAACTACATGTACCAGCGGCCACAAATAGTGATCATTACTGTTTTTGCTAAATTAATAAACATTTATTTCCAGAAATATGGCCCTATACGAGAAACATTATGCAAACTGTGAACATCAATTGTCAATAAATATAACTTGCAAAACCAGAATAGCATTTGGGGAATATTTCAATTGGTTTCCTGTAGTTTTACTAAATTCGATTATGCTAGGGCCTCGTAGGAATAGTAATAATTAGGGACCGGATTTTGATGAAAAGTCATCTGTTTCCTAAGTAGTCTTATTGGAAATTAAGTGCATTCTGGAACAAATACATTAGATATATATGGTTTTATACGTCATCAAAATTCATTTTTCCACATTTTTATAATAAAGTCATTTTTTAACATTTAAATGAATTTTTGCGGTCATTTTATTTCTTTTTCGCGAATTTTGATACTAAAATGTTTATAGGTGCACACAATTCCACGTAGTGGACGCCAATTTGAAGCAACAATATATGTGGCGAACAATGTTCCACTTGACGATACAGTTTGAAGCACTTTTGTTTAGCTCAGGGTAAAACAATGAGGTTTCTCACAGGGTATGCGTGGATGTGTGTGAGAAGGATATTTAATGACACTGGAATGCCCGTTTCCAACTTATTTATTCACTGCTTCTTTTTTTTTAGAACATCGAAATGAAAGTTGCCGACCAAGGATTACCAATCTCTGTTTAGAGTTACTGACGGCAGAATGTTTATTACTCGATAAACTTTATTCGTTCCTCACGTATATATGAACCGACAAATATCCAAGACAAAACAAGAGGACTGCCCTAATAGGCTTCACGCCTCGGACTGCTCTAATCGGCCTCACGCCGAAGACCCTTCTGATGGCTTCCTAGCCACGAACTGCCCACATCGGCTCCACGCCGAAGACGCTGCTGAATGACCACAGCTGCGCGTGGGTGTATCACTTTCACTTACTGAAAACTCCTTTTCATTCAACCAAAAATTTCTTTGTGACTGTTTTGTCATGCCATTCTGAATGGTTCAAAGAATTCCCTATTCATACAAGTCAAGTGAGCCCCTTTAGAAACTGCTAAGGACACTGTTTCTTACATTGCTTTTGTTATAACAATTTTCCCCCCAACTCAACTGGCCTTGCCCTTGTCGTAACAAAGAACCAACATTCCTTTGACATCCATCATGATTCTTTACTTCTGGCAAACATTAATTTTGGTATCAATTTATAGGTCATTTTCAACTGTAGCCCGTATTCGGAAGGCCCGAGTTTGATTCCCGTGGCGGACCTAACCCTGACACATGGGCCTTTTGTGGGATTTTAAAATAATCTGTGATTAAAAGTTCATTTATATATTTTATATGAAATAGTAACTTTCTAAGTGTGATAGACATGTAATTAACACCGGTCAGCGTCCTAACAGTGCTGGTGAATTTATGACGCCTTAATTCGAGGAATAGCTGATTACATCATGCAATACGTGTGTGTATGTATATGTGTGTATACGCGTGTGTGTAATTTTACGTCCTCCAACGTTAAGTCATATCGGACGGTGAATAAAATGGATGAAATATTGCTCAAATGAGTTCGGGGTCCATGTAGCTTAAGGCTACCCGACATTTGGTTGTAAGGATAAGGGAAAACCCGAGAAAACCTTATCCAAGTAACTAACTCTGACCGAGATTCCAACTCGGGGCCTCTTCAACGTGAGGCAGACACGCTACCATCTACGCTACCGAGGTGGGCTCGCAATACGTGTGGATTGCATCCACAGAAAAACATTTGCGAGCTCTTCAAAATTTGAAAAAAGACAAACGTCTCAGTTACTGTTACAAGAAACGGCTTCGACGCCAAGTAACAAGTCATCTTTCTTTCATAAAGAATTATGTGAAGTGTTTGTTAATGCAAATATTCCGCTAGGACAATTAATTCCAAATTACGAGGTTTTCTGGAACGTGGGACAGGAATTTGGGACTATTCGTCGTTAATTTCTCTCCATCTTAATCCACACGTTCGGGCGCAATTTGGGACAGGATTTCTATGTTGGACGCACAATTCTTTCTCTTCTCGTGTGAGTTTTTGCGGCTATCTATTTCCTCTGGTCACCAATTGTATCATCTTATTCTAAATAAGAGTCATGAGACATCTGTTTTTCAGGCGTGGTTCGGAATAAAGTTTCGGAGAAGTCAAATTCTGTAACTATTTAATTGTATTATTTAGATTACATTTTGCTTGAACTTCCTTTCCCAGTCACTTCCAACATGTCGATAAATTCTTACTTTGTTATATTTATACAGATTCAAACTATTAATTAAATGTTCTTGATCTTGCACCACTATTCATCACACAACACCATTACAACAAATCTCTCTATACCAAGATTATTGATTTTTCGTAATTATCGTTACTCCTCTCTTAATTTTGTGATTGGCCGATCCAATGGCACGTCACCACATTACGTCATATCACGTCATACAATTATTGCTTCGGCCAATCATACAATTGCATACATTTTTACATATTTAAATTATTAAATATATTTACATAATCTCTTTTTTATAAATTTATAAACTGTTCATACTTCAAACATAACCCAAAAGTACTGTTACAAACGTAACACTGGTCATACAATTCCAAATGAATCAACTTTGTGTAAAAGTTACCGTCAAAAATGTTAAGAAGACACGTTAAACCGAATGCGTGAACGTGTGAACGGGAAAAGAAATTATGTATCCCTTGATGAGACAACCGTTTCAGACGGGCGTTATGTGGCCAACAGTACGCTAGAAGCTACTAGTGCCGAACAAATGTTTCTTCTAACCTTAGAGGTCAGCTGTTAACTACTGTCTGATATGCAAACTGTTCGATAAATCCATGTGTTTATTGTAACCTAGTGGAATACAATATGACAACGTGCTGCTCTTCCTAACAGATGCGGCGCCTTACATGGTGAAGGCGGCAAAATCGATCCAATTATTTTACAAAGATGATGCCCATACTTTTCATCGAATTCATCATGACGGAACAGGCCAGGACCACTGTGACAATTTTCAATTAGTCAGAGAAGTGGTGAATAGCTTAGATATAAGGCAATTGAGAGCGCATAGGATCTGTTTTCTGATACTCAAATCCAAGGTAAATTAGCTTTCATTAAATCAAATTTTACATTTTTGACGTAAACCATAACCACCTTGAAGAAAGTGGTATGACATTGGATAAGTTGATTGAGTTAGTGAGTATTGCAGGAGAGAGGATACAAATTGTAAAAGGTGAGATTAGGGACAATATTAGACAGAAATTAAAATTTTTGTTGGACAAAAATAAGGATAACAAACACTTTGTCCCATTGCCGATATCTTGTCAGGAGAAAATTTCAGAAGTGATATTTTTGAACAGGATTTAACAGGCAGTGACATAGTGTTTTTCAAATATGCATCTCTAACATGCAACATCTGTGGAAGTGGAGAAAAGTTTCTCAAAGTATAAAACAGTTTTAGCTGACAACCGCCGTTCCTTTACTTTTGATAACTTGAAGATGACCATGGTGGTGTACTGCAACGCTAAGTAAGGTATGCTTTGGCTAAGGGGTACAGTAACTTGTTTTTTTTTCATATTTTATAAAATTGAAAATGACCTTGCAGCGGTTCCCCTCCTTGTGGGTTGGATTTCACACGATGCGGTGATATATCTGAAGTATGATTCGCCCCTTCGTGAGGTCTACGCCCCACACGCGCAAAAGTTTCGCGCTCCCTCGGTGTGGCGACGCATGTAGAAGCCAAACTTTACCTTGATGTAGAAGCGATGAACCTTTCGTCTAAAAGCCGTGAAGATGATGTTCTCGAAGATTTCTATAAATCCTCTCTCCGGCAGCTGCGGCGAGCGATGAGATGTGAAACTTCTCAGGCAAGTTATCGATACAAAAGGGATTTCACTTTTGGGCAACTATGGAATAAAATAATTAATACCTTTTCACTTTACTTGGAATTATATTTCTCGACTTCATTTTCTTCTTTACATGCGACTTTTTCCACTGATGTGTATAGCCCTTTACTATATTTTAAGATTCTCCTTTTATTTATAAATGATGCAACGATTTTTTATTTAAATTATTTATCGTAGGGTCTTCGATGTATATTTTAAACTTTTACTAAACGTTCATAAATGATGAACTCCAATATCTTCTCGTAGTTTCAAGAAGCTTTTACCGAAAACGCGTCTACCCTCTGCGAGAGTTAAAGCCAGAAGAAAAAATTTAAGAATAAAATCATTGGTTCTTTTTTTTCTGTTTTGGTTTCTAAGTTACCATAATACTTAATTCTGATTGGGCCTACGTCACAATTTGGGATTTCAATAAACCTAAGCATTTGTTGCATCATCTATATGGTCTGCTTGGTTATTAAGTTAAGTTGAATTACAGATGGCCATGTTTACCTAATATGTCCATTTATCCAATATCAGCTTCAACCTGGTGGATTTTGAATTGATTTATTATTTAGTAGCAATAATTGCATTATTTACTAAGAAATATAATGTTAAAATGTGGCTATTCCAACCATATATTCATTATTTGTCTGTGACAGTTATTAATTTATTATTATGAAAGAAATTGTTAATTTTTGTTAGGTCATTTTTTACATTATATATGCATTTTGCTGTATTTTAAGGGCATTTTATAGCTCATTTTTAGAGAATTTTTAGGTCAACAACTTCCGGGCCCTAGTGATAATACTAAAATTTGAGGACACAAAGGACTGACAATGTTGGCAGGTATATTTTACCTCTCTCTCCGTCTGCCCTACTTTTATTGTTGAATTTTCTTCTGTATATAAGTGTTTTAGTTCCAGCATACATTAAACTGGCATACAGAGATTCTCCAGAGATCCAGCAGCAGCTCCTGTATGAAGCGGTGTACTTGTATATAACGTTATGTGGAAGTAAACAGATGTGCCTCGTTATGCTTCTTAGCAAACTTCTAATTTGCTACTCTGCACCTCTTTACCAGAGTAACAATGTAGATGAGTCAGATACTTAACCTTCTTTGTCTGCTAATGCAGGTTAATGTGTACAGGGTTTCAACGTGCTTTCTTCTAGAGTTGGCATGACTCTCTGAAACAGCGTTATATCCTAAGCGTTCCTCGCTCAGCTAAGCGCTGAAAAAGTGAAGAAGTTTTGTCGTCGAGCGCAACGACAAGCCGTAACGTTATGGGCTGGGACTTTGAGTCCCCCTGAATCTCATGCAAAGGTTCGCATGTGCTTGGGAAAGAGAGGGAGAGAGCGCGCGCAGCGTAACTCATAAAAAAGGCAGTTTTTTTAATTATTATCCATTGATCAGCAAGTATGCTTTACAGATGTTTGTTATTGAGCCACTTAGTAAGAGTACACATAACAATTGAGGTAGCCGTGAACGATTCGTCTAGATAAATATGGCAGGATTACTGTAACACAAATTGAGGACTTTAAGTTTGATAGTTATGACTCGTTTGGGTCGTCTGTACTAGAGAGGTCACTCAGGAGAAGATCTTGTGGCAGTCTGCGCTTGAGGCGATGTGGTTGGCGAGTGCGAGCGCCGAGATTGTACGTAACACATCCAAGGACCTCCTGAAGATGGTAAAAGAAAGGTCGTGCCAGCCGGCGGATGTACCGGTGAACGGGTAGAAGACCAAACTCGTGATGAAGTTGTTGGTTTCGACAAACCATGGAGCATTTGTAGGTATGCGGAGTACCCTGTTTGGTAGTACCTGCAGTCGGTGATTAGTCTTGCTGGTGCCACCCCAGACTGGAGCTGCATAGGTAAAAATGCGACGGACTAGAGATTGGTAAAGAAGAAGGGAGGACTCATAACCAAGTGAGGTGCGCCTGTTGAGTAAAGGGTATAGTTTTGAGAGCCGTGCAGACAGACGCAAGTGTGACAGACCGACAGATGTGGGCGTTCCAAGTTAGTAGAGTGTCCAGTAATTGCATATGCTGATGACATAATATTAATGCTGGAAGGCCAAAGTAGAGATGAATTGGAAAGAAAGGCAAAAGAAATTACCATAATTTTGTCAGATTGGTGTCAACATAGTAAATTGAAAATTGCTCCGGATAAATCCAATTATTTAATTTTCAAAGGAAGTTTAAAAAAGAAATCCTGTTATAAAAATAAATAATCAAAGTATACAACGTAAGCAACAAATAAAATATCTGGGTTTAATGTTGGATGAGAAATTTAATTTTAGAAAACATGTAGATTATATAAGAGAAAAATCGGAAAAGATAATGTTAAAATTGGCAAGATTAACTAATATAAATTTTTTAATCCTATTAAAAGTAATCCAAATTTATCATAACACCATCTTTGCCTCTATCATTACCTATGCAGCAGCTGCTTGGGCGGAAAGGATGGATGACGTGGTAATCAGGAGATTATTGAGGAGAACACAGCGTAAAATTATTTTACGGCTCACTGGTGCAGTCAGTACAACATCTACGATGACTCTCCTGGTAACAACAGCAGTATGGCTCATTGATTTGTTAATTAGTCTAAGGGGGGCAAAGTATTGGATACGAAATGGAAATTTGGATAAAGTATATAAAATTTGTGGAATAAGAACCGACAAAGTATGGGAGGTAAAAAATTCTCTTTTAAAAATGTAGCAAAGGGAGTGGAATGAAATTCCAGAAGGAAGAACTTTTAATTTGTTTCCGAACATAAAAGAAAGATTAAGATTAAATTTCATCCAACCAACTAAAGGTTTCATTCATTGTATAACTGGTCATGGACCATAAACACATATTGGAAAAAAATTAACAAAACTGAAAATTATTTATGTAATTTATGTAATAAAGTAGGTGATCCCGAGCATGTCATTTTTAATGCGAAAAATATGGATTTTCGCAGTTAGAGCAAAGATATGTTTTAGGAGGATTTTATATCCATGACATATTAAAGGATTCTGAATTAGTAAAAAAGTTACAATTTCTAAGCAATTATGTAAGTAAAAAACCTTGGGAGTCAGAAATTATAGAAGTAAGAAGACCTGAAAGATTATCAATTGAAATACAAGATTTAAGAAGATCAGATAGAATAAAAGAAAGAATTATAAGAGAAAATATTAATGCAAATGGATCCTTAAACATAATAATATGAGAAGAGTAAATAGAACAAATTGAACAAGATATAGAAGAGGAAGAGAATTTATTAGATGAGGAACGAGAGTAGTTAAATAGAAAATATTATGTGGTTTCGACCGGCAGATAAGAATGGGCAGAAAGAAGAAGAATTAGACCAAAGAAACAATTAGTGAAATTTTATATTATTTATATGGACTTAATCTATATTTGTAAAAATAAATATGAATTATTGTGTTTAGTTTCAGAATTTGGTAAAAAGTATCTTAATAGTTAATATTAAAAGAATGTATTGTTGTTTAAAATTATATTTAATCATCATCTAAATTAGATATGTAATATATAAATTTATTTTTTAATTATATGTTTAATTAAGAAGATTAAAGTAAGGAAAGAAAAGAACAAATAAGTTTATTATTCTTGTGGTTAATTTAAAAATAAGTGTTGGTTACCAGTACTTTTAAATATATGTTATAAATAAAATAAATTTAGCTGAGATTTTTCCAGTTCAAATTAGAATTGCTGGCTTCCAGCAATTATCAGTAGTTTTTTGTAGTTTTGTATAGTTTTTGTTATTTAAATTTATCTGTAATGTTTGGTTAAGCAGAGTAGAGAGATTTGCTGGTTACCAGTAAATTTTGTAATATTATAAGTAGTAGTAGATTTTTTTATGTTTTATCAATTTTGTTTTTATAGTTTTTGTAGTTGTAGAAAATCTGAAACAATTATGTATTATTAATAATTTAAATATTTATTAAGAAATATTAAATATAAAATTTGAATGTGTGCCCCGGTATATTTTCAAGGAGCCGGGGTATGACATTCAGATTTTATTTTATTTTATTTTATTTGTCCAGTAACACCCCAAGATACTTCACTGGCACACTGGTGGGTAGGTAACCATGAGAGTTGTTCCCCCAGCAGCTGTAGTAAAGGAGGATCCCTATAAGGACGTAAAGAGAAGATCTTAACCTCTGTCTTGCTAGTGTTCAGGGAAGTGCACCAGTTAGAGAAGCAGTGAGCTAGACGATCCAGGGCAGTTTACAATTCATGAATGGCATCACACATATCAGACTGAGAATAAAAGAGAGCAGTATCACCAGCATATAAATCTGTGTAAATTGGAGCTATAGCAGGAAGATCATAAGTGTATATATTAAAGAGTGGTGCTAGTACAGAACCTTGAGGGACACCTGCTAAGATGGGCCGCCGGTTGGATATGAAACCAGCAATGTGCACCACAAAAGTTCTATCTGTGAGAAAACTTGCACCGATTTGTAGAAAATAATAAGGGAGATCAATGCGATGTGCATAAAAGGGGCAGTAAATTTGTTTTCATTAACACATACGAGCGTCGGCTAATAGTCCCGAGCCTTACAATAAAAAGAAAATCATTCAATTTTTTCTGCATATTTCTCAACATAATCTCCAGAAAGGCTAATACATTTATCATATTAGTGTTCTGATTTACTTAAACCATCTCTATAGTGCTGTTTATCATAATCCTCAAAATAACTGTTCACCGCATCCATGACCTCCTTGCTGTGAAAACTTCGTCGTCCAAGAAATTTTTTGAGGTTCCGGAAGGGCTGTTTGTTACTGGTTGTTAGATCTGGCGAATAGGGTGGATTTTCAAACAATTCGAACTTTAGTTCACACATTTTTCCCTCTGAAATGACTGAATGATGGGACGCAGCATTCTCGTGAAACAAACAAGATTTTTTCTTTGCCAAATGAGCTCTTTTTCTTTTCACTTAATCACGCAATCGTTGCAGTAAGCTTGTGCAGTAGTCACCAGTGATACATTTATCCTTTCCAAGTAATCAATAAAAATAACTCCTCATGCATCCCAGAAAACATTCCTCACAACCTTGCGAGGTGCTCAACAAGAAAATGTCGGCTAAATGCCGAAGTTTAAGTCCAAATCTTTAAAGAAATCAAGACGAATATTTTAAAGAAAAGTCCCCCTGGAGATGAATTGCAGCGAGGTCTACCCGAAAGTCTAAAGACTCCGGCCTCTATCAGCCTGGGAGTGATGGAAATCTCCGGGGTTCTTTCCTTGGAGCAATACCTTGAGTCTAAGCAGTCCCACATCGACAACAACGTCAAGACGGGTGGAAGTGAATATGCCACTTACGCGCGTCAACACCGTAGGGAAGATTACCGAAAACCTCGGTGGGGCCGCCTGGTGAGCTAGCACACCTCCTACTAGCTCTGCAAGCTTGTACCCGGGACCTTTTAGGCAACCCTCTACCCCTTCCGGGCGGCCGAAGCCTGGCCGGAGGTACCCGATCTCCCGCGGGTAACGGGAACACAGTGCTCCCTCGAATCCAACCCAAACCGACCGAGCTGGATGCCTCAGGTCTACATTCGGGAGGTCCAGGTTCGATTCCCATGGCCGGCCAACCAGACCATGCATTTTAGGTGGTCGCCAGGCGAATGCTGGATAAGTTAATTACTCCCCTGAAGTTCCTGTCGCTCCATTTCATCTCCATTAACATATCACGGCATCTCTCATCAAGTTTTCTCTTTCAGAGTAGTGCTATCGGCGATTGTCTCGGCGCTGCATGGCAGGATGATGTGCTCCTGGTATACACGTCCTCCTTCGTTGGAACGGTCTCCTGTCTCCTAGCTAGGCTAGGGGACCATTTCGGGACAAGGGTACGTAGAATGCTGGCTGTATTGGGCTGCCAGTACTGGTCAATATCAAGGATTCTTCTCTCTGCACTATCCTGACTCCTTGAGTCGACCCCCCTCTGCCTCCTCTTGTCCCATAGGTACAATAGACCAGGCTTGTAGCAGTGCCGAATTTCCTACTTAGGAATTTAGTCCTTCGTATCCTATCCTACATGGAACATTATTCAAAAAATTGTTCTTTTAAAAATGGCTTTATGAATTGTTATTATAATGCCTTTATTTTCTGGGAAATTTCTCAGATATCCTTTCCATTCGTTAATTTATTTTATTTTTAACCCACCCATTTTAAAGATATTCCTAGGTATATATTTGAATTTTCCAATACTTACACTTTTCTAAAAAGGAAGTTATTATTCAATTTTTATCTCTAGGTAATGCAAACAGAAATGAATCTCAAAGGTATCAAATAGCAACCAGCTATAAATATTTGACTATCACTTACAGTCTACTGTATTTCCATATTCCCTTGCAACTACAAGAAAATTAACAATATGATAATCTTTATCTCATTAACATGAGGTAAATAGAGGAGTAACTGTTTGTAAGAATAGTTTATACAAGAGCAGAGGTCACTTAAATGCAACATATTAGATCTATCTGCAACCAAGAACAGTGCACATACGTCGGTAGCTATTAATCAAGAGAGATGCTGTGTCCAAGTACAAACAAGCAAAATGAACCGAGCATCCTGCAGCCAGAGACGGGGTCGCAGTAAACCAAGAGAATATGTCGTATGGCACTGGGATTAATGCTCGGCACGACCACCTTGTGATATATGCACCTGCATGCATGGTCCGTATCTGATACAATAACTTTTTGTTGTGCTCTGGCATGTTACGTTGCTGCCATATGGCCATAATGTGCCGCCAGAGTAATTCTGGCATTCTTCCATTATTTGTCATTTAAGGCGGTGCTACACTAGACATCTGATGTGTTGCACTCACAGGACTTTCTCTACTCTTTTAGAAACTATTCTTACAAACACTTATTCCTCAATGTAATTAATCGAACAAAAAAGTTCCTAAAGGCTAGACATGATTAATTCGCCTTGACTAGCCTCTCTAATTTGCCAGTCCAACCTGCCATTCTCTACATTTGCACAAATTATTCTTACAAACACATTTTTCTCTATCTATGTAATTAATCGAACTGAATAACTTCCTAAAAACTAGGCATAAATAGTTGACCTTGGCTAGGCTCTCTAGTTACAGATTACACTTTCCTGAAGTAGGAGTACTTTATTCATTTTTTCAAATCCTGGCCATTTAAGAGAATGAAACTTCAAAGTCATCACATAGCAAACAGATTTAAAACATTTGACTATCACTTAAAGTCTACTGTATTTCCATTTCCCTTGTACCCATAAGGAAATTAGCAATAATATAATGTTTATCTCGATTAACATGAAGTAGAGGAATAAGTGTTTGTAAGAATAGTTTGTACAAGAGCAGAGAACAGCAGGTTGGACCGACAAATTGCAGAGGTTAGCCAAGGTCAACTATTCATGTCCAGCCTTTAGGAAGTTATTCAGTTCGATTAATTACATAGATAGAGGAATAAGTGTTTGTAAGAGTAGTTTATACAAGAGTAGAGAACGGCAGGTTGAACCGACAAATTGCAGAGGTTAGCCAAGGTCAACTATTCATGTCTAGCCTTTAGGAAGTTATTCAGTTCGATTAATTACATAGATAGAGGAATAAGTGTTTGTAAGAATATTTTGTATAAGAGTAGAGAACGGCAGGTTGGACCGACAAATTAGAGAGGTTAGCCAAGGTCAACTATTCATGTCTAGCCTTTAGGAAGTTATTCAGTTCGATTAATTACATAGATAGAAGAATAAGTGTTTGTAAGAATATTTTGTATAAGAGTAGAGAACGGCAGGTTGGACCGACAAATTAGAGAGGTTAGCCAAGGTCAACTATTCTAGTCTAGCCTTTAGGAAGTTATTCAGTTCGATTAATTACATAGATAGAAGAGTAAGTGTTTGTAAGAATAGTTTGTATAAGAGTAGAGAACGGCAGGTTGGACCGACAAATTGCAGAGGTTAACCAAGGTCAACTATTCATGTCTAGCCTTTAGGAAGTTATTCAGTTCGATTAATTACATAGATAGAAGAATAAGTGTTTGTAAGAATAGTTTGTATAAGAGTAAAGAACGGCAGGTTGGACCGACAAATTAGAGAGGTTAGCCAAGGTCAACTATTTATGTCTAGCCTTTAGGAAACTATTCAGGTCGATTAATTACATAGATATAGGAATAAGTGTTTGTAAGAATAGTTTGTACAAGAGTAGAGAATGGCAGGTAGGACTGGCAAATTATTATATATCTATTTAGAGAGACTAGTCAAGACCAACTATTAATGTCTGGTCTTTAGGAGGTTACTCAGTTCGAGTAATTACATAGATAGAGGAGAGCGTAACTCGTCAGATTTTTATTTTGAAAATGTCACAGAAGTGAGTTACATGCTCGCCTCGGTAGCGTAGATAGTAGCATGGTGCCTCACGTTCAAAAGACCGAGTATGAATCACGTCAGAGTAGTTATTTGGATAAGGTTTTACCCGGGGTTTTCGCTCATCTTGAAAGTTGAATTTTGGGTAACTCTGAGTTCTATACACCCTGGACTCATAAGTGCATCGATTCACATTTTCTGATATGACAACGTTGGATGACGTAAATTAAAAAAAGAAGAGAGAACAGTAATTCTTGTTGGCTCCAGTATTCGTAATAGTTTACGGAAGTCAGAGAAAAGCAAAATGTTTTAAACAATGTAGCAAATTTGAGTTATATGTTACGTATATGCTGTACAATCCCTTAGTTAAGTCCCCATTTAAGAGCTACACGTCTGCTAGGTATACCATTGTGGAATGCGATGCATGTTAGGCCTTCATACCTAGGATTCCGCATTGTGCTTTGGTTGCCTCTCCCATTACGTGTTATATGACAATATCAACCATGCAACACTCTACTTGCAGGGGGATGAAATTCCTTGTAGCCGACTCCAGAGCCTCTGTTTGTGAAGCTGTAAACCCTTTTAGCCCTAGGACAGCATGCAGAAGGATGCATAAAATTAAGTGAATAACTAAAATAGTTTATGAGAGTAAATTAATATATTTGCCAAAGTTTATATTTTTTTTCAATACTTGATTTGCAGTTAATAATAGTTAACACATCTTTGGTTATGAAAGCTAAATTTACAATTCATTTGTCGCCATTGCAACAAGGTCAGGTCATTAATCATTAGGCTTTTACGAGGACTGTTCAATAAAAAATGATCACAATTTTTTTGACGACGTACCTTTACTAATCCTCATAATTTTCATGGTCGTTCTCAAAATAGTCTCCCCTGAATGCGATGCACTTGTTCCAGCGTTTCTGCCAGTCTTCAAAGACATGCTAGAAACTATTTTTGAGAGATCCTTCAAAATCACCTCCGCAGCTTTCACCACTGCTTCTGATGATGGATAATGCCTCCCACTAAGGTGTTTATTTAAGTTAGGAAATAGAAAAGGGCCACATGGGGCTAAATCCGGATTCTAGGGACGGTGAGGGATGCACTTCACGGTGATTGTTGCAAGATATTCATCAACAACTTTGGCAATATGCAGCCGCGCATTATCGTGGTGCAGCATCCAGCCTGATTCATGTAAATTCTGTCTTTTGTGCCTGATATGTACTTGCAATGTTTTCAGGACATCCCTGTAGTATTGTCCAGTTACTGATGTGTGTGCAGGTACAACATGTTGATAAACCATTCCATGAATGTCTAAGAATGAGATGGCCATAACTTTCCCTGCAGAAACAACCACTTTTGCTTTTTGGGGGGTTGGTAATGAAGGGGGTTTCCACAGTGAGCTTTGCTCTTTGCTCCCAGAATCAAAATGGTGTAGTCAAGTTTCATCAGCAGTGATTACGTTTGAAATAAACTCCGGATCTTCCTCTAACATCAACTTTAACTGCATGTTACCTCCACTGTAGCGGTAGGCGATACTGAATATGTCCAAACTTGCCTGGTTCTCACAGGCGGAAACCAGGAGTACCAAAAATGGGGTGTTTGTTTCACATTAAGCTAACAGAATGTAATAATATTCAATTTTAGTGCTAAAAATTATAACCGTAATAAATTATGATTATTCTTTATTGAACAGCCCTCGTAGTTTTACTGGTCATCAGTACTTAAGCTACCAATAGGAAATGACGTAATACGCAAAAACATAGTAACATAAAAGAGTTGGTTATTAATGAATCGTTAGCAAAATATAATAACGTATGAATTATTTACTGACTAAAATACTAAATGTGCAGTTGGATATGTTAACTTTAAAAAGTGATCCAATTCTTTTATTATTTCTTCAGTACATCTGGAGGTGGTGCCCGGATTCTCACATGAACTATACAAATTATTAGGCTTCTCTCAGACGACACTAGTATAAAACTGAAACACTCAGTGCCAAGCCGGGATTTGATAATAGATCTACCGGTCTACGCTCGGATGCTCTAACTTTTGAGCTACCATGGCCAACGTACCATATGATACTAATACTCCCATTGACTCGCTTTATCCCGGCAAACCACTAGGAAATTCTTATATACACGAGACAACTTTTTAACGGCGACTTACAAACGTAAGTACTTTAAGTCCAGGCTTTATACAATGCGATGGCCCGCCCAAGCCGCCGGAGTTTGGTGGGAATCGAGAAAAGCTTAGAAGCTGAAACGGTGAATCTCTGACGGAGCCGAGAGGTTCGAAATTGCAAGCTTTTGTGCCATATGCCCGCAATCGATTGACACATAAACCCGGAATCACCATGTTAGAAGTCACCACTCCAGAACCCAATTACCTACCAGGGGAAAACCATGGAAAGTCCCATTGTTCCCGATGATTGAATCCAGGACCTCCTAAATGCATTACCTTGCAACTATCTCCTTCAGTAGGTATGCCAGGAATAAAAACAGAAAGAATCATACGAGTGTGGGTCAATAAGTAATGCCTCCTGTTTTTTTTTTTTTCTCTTTTAATTGCCATGAAAATTGAATCTAATATACATAGCTTGAAAGCTACAACATTGAAGATTGATTTTTCACTATTCAATATAATCTCCGTCCTTTACCACAGTTTTGGTCCACCTTTTAACTTGGGCATGTATTCCAGTGTGGTAAAACACACGGTCTTGCTTCCTAAGCCATTGACGCAGGGACGTTTTCACAGCCTCCTCATCTGCAAAATGAATCCCACGATGAGCTTCCTTTAGTGGCCCGAACAGATGGAAGTCTGATGGTGCTAGTTCAGGGCTGTATAGGGGGTGAGGTAAGACTTGCCATCCCAGTTTCTCAATTTCTGCAGTGGTGTAACCCTGGTGTGTGGTCTTGCATTGTCATGCAAAAGAAGAACATATCCCATAGTTTTTGTTGGGCGAAATTGGCGAAGACGTGCTTTAAGCTTTTTGAGAGTTCTGACGTATTGGACAGAATCTATTGTGCATCCCTGCTACAAAAAAATCAATCATAAGCACACCCTCTGCATCCCAAAACACTGTGCCATAACTTTCCCTGCCTACCGCTGAGTTTTGAAATTTGCCTCTTTGATTCACGTTCAGAAAAATGAGCCCACGTTTCGTCTCCAGTGACAACTTTTTCCAGAAACTCCTCTACCTCCAAAATGAAGCGCTGCAAGTGTTTGGAGGCTATTGTTTTCCTTGTTTCTTTGTTTTGGGCGGTTAAGATTCTTGGTACCCAACGTGAACAAACTTTTGAGAAACCCAGTTGTTGAATAATCGTCATCACACTGCCTTTACTGAGGGAGGAAATGCGACACAATTCACATGCTGTTACCCGGCGATCACCACGAATGATGTCATCGACTCGTTGAATGTTGCATGGAGTCACTGCAGTCACCGGCCTGCCGCTTCGCTTTTCATCTGCCAATGGTGTTTACCCTTCAGCTTCGTTACAGCGACGAACCCATCGTCTAACAGTGCTGACATCCACCGTTGCATCACCATACACATTTTTTAGCCTTTCGTGAATGCGAATTGGCGTTTCACATTCCGCAGTCAAAAATTCAATCACAGAACGCTGTCTAATACGAATGTCGATGTCAGTCATTTTGCAAGAGGATGCAGTACTCCCACCTTTTGACCTAGGAAGTTATTACTGCAGGGGATTGGAGAAGAAGGTTTGAGGAATTACGCCAGATTCAAAAGTTTCACATAACTTACTTATTTAAGGAAAAAAATAGGAGGCATTACTTTCTGACCCACCCTCGTAGGTTGAAACGCATGAAAGACTTTCTAGTTTTTTGTTAGTAGCCAAATATTGTATTTACACTCTCTTGATTTCCACGAGAACCGTGTAACTAAAATAAATGCCGCTTGTATTTATCTTTACACTGGAGATTGCGTTGACTAGTAACGGGGCTGCTGCAGTGACAAAGGACGAAGAACCGTAATTTGCAGCAATTAATGTGGTGAGCTGTATGAGTATCTCCCAGAGTAGTGTGTCGGGGGTTCCCCAGCCACCATCCATCACGCCATTAGCAGAAGTGAGAGCTAATGAGGCAGAGATCAGTCCAGAACTTCCCACAAATACCGAAGGGACTCTTGTTGCTGCATCCATTAATAAGTGAACCTAACCTCACTCACGTAGAAAACGAAACCAAACCGGCAAATTTCACAACGAAAATAGCGTAAACTCAAAGCTACATCCTGTGTATTGTAATGTAACCATTGACAGTGAATCACGTGTAAAATATATGTCTAAGTCAAGCATAAAAATCAGAGAGGCTGCTTTTATCACAAGACTATCTTATTCTTTCACATCAGATTCCTCATGCCATTCTTTTTGCCTTCTTTTAAGATGCCAGACAAGGAATTACTTGAGATATACATTAAAACTTCATCAAAACAAAGTACCTACTTATTTGTGAGGTTTGTTTTAATGGTGCTGATAGATTTAAAAAGATATCACATTGATCAGCATTCATTGTCAAGGACTTTCGTAACTGCAGTGGATCATTATCTCTTTATGGAACCCTTACTTATTTGATTTTAAGCAGCAGTGCTCAATTTAAATAAGAAGGGAGAAGTTTAAATCATCTCCTTCTACCCGCTGCAAGAGAATTACTGACTTATTCGTTGTTACTGAGGTTCAGTGACGGCACAGCGGTGTCATTCTTGCGGGCGCTGCGGACCCTTAGCACTCATGGTATCTCTGACGTTACTAGAGGAACCTCGGGCCGAACATTCGAGCCCCTCCCTGAGTTGGAGTTGTTCGGATTGGGTTGGACTCGAGGGGGCAGTGTGCTCCCTACACCCACGGGGAATTGGGTACCTCCGGCCAAGCCACGGCCGTCCTGAGGGGGTAGACGGTTGCCTCATAAGTCTGGGTACTAGCCTGCAGAGCTAATAGAAGGTGTACTAGATCACCAGGCGGCCCCACCGAGGTTTCCGGTAGTCTTCCCTGCGGGGTTGACGCGTGTAAGTGGCGTATCCACTTCCATGCCATCTTGACGTTGTGCTCAGTGGGGTGGCTTTTTAAGAAATCAGGTATTGCCCTATGGAAAGAGCCCCGAAGCATGCATCGCTCCCGGGTAGAAGGAGACCCGGGTCCTTGGTCCTACGGGTCCAGAACTAATGGAAGCAGAACCTCTTCACATAACTGTCATTCTTGCGTACAAGAAATGAAATGTGTACACATTAATCCTCGTGCCGCTCTTTGACTAATAGACCTGTCTATCTTTTGTGGAGAATAATATGTTTAGGGTAAATGAGCACATGCTCTAAGTTTGACACCCCTGATTTATGGAACGAACCCACCATCTCTTCTCCGAGAGATATTTTTTTTTAAATGTATTACCCCGCATAAAATGTACATTTGCATAAAAGCCATAATTGTTCGGAAATGAATTGTTCTTTCGCACTAGCCGTGTGTAGGACGCACTATGAAAAGGTAGAGCCAGACTGAAAAATTCAATGCCATAGCCGGGATTTGAACCACGGATCTTCTGGTCTCCGTCGATTGAGCTACTATGGCCAACGTGCCAACATGACATTAAATTCTCGAACTGACTCGTGTTTTTTCCGATAAACCACTAGGAGTTCCCATAAACACATGAGATAACTGTCATGGATGGAGAGCAGAAGATCCGTGGTTTAAATCCCTGCCATGGCATTGAATTTTTTAGTCTGGCTCTACCCTTTCAAAGTTCGTCCTACACATAGCTGCTGTGAAAGAACGATTAATTTCCATTAATTGACTTAATAGTGGTCCGAACTATAAAGTCCGGGCCTTAAAGTACTTACAGCATAGTAAGTCGCCGTTAAGGTAGCTTTCTCATGTGTTTATGAGAACTCCTAGTGGTTTACCGGGAAAAACACGAGTCAGTTGGAGAATTTAATGTCATGTTGGCACGTTGGCCATAGTAGCTTAATGGTTTAGAGCGGCTGAACGGAGACCAGAAGATCCGTGGTTCAAATGCCGGCTATGGCATTGAATTTTTCAGTCTGATTCTACCATTTTTATTACTTTAAAGTAAGAGTGCAAGATGGTATGGGGAACTTGGAGTATACAGAGTACAAAACTATTTTGCGATGTTCATCATTACAATCTATTTGCATACCGAAAATATTTTTTTTCAGCCACAACGCAGACAGTAAATACCTAATATTCGACACACAGAGACATCTCATTGAAATCAGTATTCCGTTTGCTCATAAACGGGAACATAAATACAGAGTACATTTTATCCAACTGCTCGCTCAAAGACTGATATCTATCTGTATTTACCTCAACTCTGTTTGAAAGAATTATTATATGAGCGCCGAACGGACGAAAGGCTTGCGGGCAGAAGCTCATAAAACCACGCTATAATGTCAAGGGTCGTGTGCATAAAAAGCCGTAACAGCGGCGGGAAACTCGCTGCCACGCTACCCAGGAGAATAAAACTGTGACATATCTATGCAAATAGATACAATGTGGAGCAGCGCTGTTGCGGTTTTCCCTCTGCCCAGACGCAACGACAGCTTTATCTAAGAGATGCGATATACTGGGATAAAGGCTAACCACCGTCACGTGCTGTTGGGTACCACAGAGTGTTAATGAATATAATCTTTGTAGAATATAAGGTGCTCACTCATAAATAATAGACTTCAGAAATACACAGAAAGTATAATTGGGGAGTATCAGGCAGGCTTTAGGCCTGGGAGATCAACCATTGACCAGATATTCATAGTTAAAAATATATTAGAAAAAGCATGGGAGCATAATATCGAAATACATCAAATATTTATAGATTTCCAAAAAGCGTATGACAGCATTAAAAGAGGGAAGTTACTCTCTATAATGGGAAGTTTTGGAATACCAAAGAAACTGATTAGTTTAACGAAAGCAACAATGGTAGAGCTCAAATACCATGTTAAAATAGGAACAAGTATAACAGATGAGTTTGAAGTACATTGCGGTTTGAAACAGGGAGATGGGCTGGCACCTACCCTTTTTAACATAGCATTGGAATATGTTATTAGACAAATGCACGTACGAACAAACTCAACAATTTTCTATAAGTCAGTACAATTAATAGGGTACGCAGATGATATTAATATAATGGGAAGAACGAGGACAGCAGTATCTGAAGCATACAGAGAATTAAAAGAAGGAGCAAAAACAATAGGCCTGGAAATTAACATATCTAAAACAAAAGCCATGATACAAAGTAGGAGAAGAAAGTATACAGGAACACTGGAAATGGACCAACATAACATAGATATAGTAAGGAACTTTAAATATCTGGGAACAATAATTAACAACAATAACGATGAATCGGAAGAAAGAAAAACAAGAATCTTAATGGCTAATAAAGTTTATTACTCACTTCATGCAATACTTAGATCTAAACAAATCCATAGGAACAACAAAATTAGGTTATACAAAACATTAATAAAACCAGTACTGTGCTATGGAAGTGAAACATGGGTATTGACACAGAATTTGGAAGATGCCCTAAAAACTTTTGAAAGAAAGATTCTGAGGAAAATATATGGACCAATACAGGAAGGAGGGCAATGGCGTATAAGATGGAATGAAGAATTGTACAGCATATATAAAGATATAAATATTGTTCAGGATATTAAAATCAGGAGGATGAGATGGGCAGGTCATATAATAAGAATGGAAGAAGGAAGAATACCAAAAAGAGTTCTTAATGGTAAATTCTACAACACAAGAGCAGTAGGAAGACCGAGAATGAGATGGGAAGATGCCATACAGAGAGACACACAACATATATTGGGAATACGAGGGTGGAGGAAGAGAGCTGAAGATAGAGAGGAATGGAGGCACCTGCTGAAGGAGGCCAAGGCCCAGAAGGGGCTGTAGCGCCACTCGAGAAGAAGAATATAAGGTGCGGCGTATAAAGCCTTGATAAATATTTAGATTATATTGGATTATTTACTGTGCAAAATTTTACAATTTACAATTTTAGGCTTCATTTATTTGTCTTTACCTTGTTGCTACCTTGGCTTACATGACACCCTGGTCTTCTGCTCTGCCAGCTAGCTCTTAACCTCCATGCCTCCTTGTTACTTAATTAGTCCCATTCATACCCCCTCATTCTCCTTTCTTATATTCTTTACATTTCTTGCCCATTTTTCTTTCACGAGACGTGTCCGTAAAATAAGTTCTCCAATTTTATTTAATATAGAAAACATGTTTATCGTCAATGAATCGTCAACGTAATCACCATTGCGATCGATGCACTTTTGCATGTGCTGTGGCAGTTTTTGTATACCCTTATCATAGCACTCTCCCGCCAAGTTGCGCAGGTAGCGCTCAACCTCGCCAGTAGGTCGCCATTGAGGTAGTTGTCTCGTGTGTTTATGAGAACTCCTAGTGGTTTACCGGAAAAAACACGAGTCAGTTAGATAATTTAATGTCATGTTGGCACGGTGGCTATAGTAGCTCAATGGTTAGAGTGGTTGGACGGAGACCAGAAGATCCGTGGTTCAAATTCCGGCTATGGCATTGAATTTTTCAGTCTGGCTTTACCTTTTCATAGTGCGTCCTACACACGGCTAGTGTGAAAGAACAATTAATTTCCAATAAAAGGATTGTATCCCACCCAAAAATTGGATCTATTGTACCTATAACCCCAAGTGGGTATCCCCGGGAGGAAGCATGAGGCGAGAGGAGACAAAGGGCGGCAAAGGGAGCCAAAACAGTGCAGTGGGCATAAACCTCCCCGGTAGTCCAGGACAACGGACATTCCTGCTTACTGTGATTCGGAAGCAGTCGTAGCAGCCGATTCAGAGACCAGCAATCGACCTACTGGAGGAGGAAGTGCTTCACTCAGAGCATAGCATTCTGTCATGCACCCCCGAGACACTTATACCCTGAGAGAGACCACCAGTTGAGAGATGATGTGAAGGGTTACTGGAAATGAAATTACACCCGAAAGTCCGAAGCCTCCGGCCTATACTTTCCGGGAGCGATGGAAAACTCCGAGGTGCTTTCCATGGGCCAATATCTTGCGTCTAAAAAGCCACCCCCTCATCTCAAGAGGTTGGAAGTGGATACGCCACTTACGCGCGTCAGCCCCCCAGGGAAAACTATCGAATAACCTCAGTGGGGCCGCCTGGTGATCTAGCACAGTTTGAATCCAGGGGGTCTACTCCCATTAGTCCTGGACCCGTAGGAGCAAGACCCGGGCCTCTTAAAACCAGGGAGTTATCCGAGCTATCCCAAAGGGCGCTGGGCGTCCTCCGTGGGGCTTTCCATAGGGCAAGACCTGGGTTACAAACAAGGCCCCCCCCATCTGGTCCAAGGACACAAGACGGGATGGAAGTGGATACGCCACTTACGCGCGCCAACAACAAAGGTGAAGGCTACCGACATGACCTCGGTGGGGCCGCCTGGTGATCTAGCACACCTTCTACTAGCTTTGCAGGCTAGTACCCGAGAGAATTAATGGCTTCCCTCAACCCCGTCCAAAGACGTACCCGATTCCCACGGGTATCCGGAACACACTGCCCCCTCGAGCCCAACCCAATCCGAACAACTCCCGGAGGGAGGAGCTCAGATGTTCGGCTCGAGGTTCCTGTAGTAACGTCAGAGGTACCACGAGTGCTAGGGGTCCGCAGCGCCCGCACCTCGGCAGCTGAAGGGGACAGATCCCCTTCCATACGGATGGTGATCTAGCACACCTTCTACTAGCTCTACAGGCTACTACAGGGACATTTTAGGCAACCCTATGCCCTCTGCCCCCTCCGGGCGGCCGAAGTCTGGCCGGAGGTACCCGATCTCCCACGGGCATCGGGAACACACTTTCCCCTCGAGTTCAACCCAATCCGAACAACTCCCGGAGGGAGGGGCTCAGATGTTCGGCTCGAGGTTCCTCTAGTAACGTCAGAGGTACCACAAGTGCTAGGGGTACGCAGCAGCTGAAGGGGACGGATCCCCTCCTCTACGGGGATTGGAAAAGAAATGGAGGGAAGGGAAATTCGAGCTATTTTTCTTTTCTTTTTTGAATTTACGGCCTCCAACGTTAAGTCATATCGGACGATGAATGAAATGGGTGAAATGATGCTCAAATGAGCCCAGGGTCCATAGAGCTTAGAGTTACCCGACATTCGTCTTTCAGGATGAGGGAAAACACTGGACAAAACCTTATCCAAGTAACTCACCCAGACCGAGATTCGAACTCGGGACCTCTTGAACGTGAGGCAGACATGCTTCCGCCACGCTACCAAGGCGGGCTAATCGAGGGATGCAATTAACCTACCTGGTGAACTGAAAACCCCCCGAAAAAAACCTATTGGTCAGGTAGGTCGACCACGGGAATCGAACCTGGACCTCCCGAACCCGCCTCAGCCATCCCGCTCGGCATATTGCGTACCAACAAGGAAACTGTCACTGTACTCACCTCGCTACGCACCATAAACTATGATGGTACAGTGCGATCCATATAAACCTGAACCACTTCCATAGGCTATAATTTCCCTTTGAAAGCTCGTAGAATGTAGAAATTTGCTTTAATGATCACAGCGGCTCTGGGAGAATAGATAACACTGACAATTGTTGACAGCTGACAGTCTTAAATGTCTTAATTTTCTTTGGTACGACTGTAGACATTGAGGTTTATATGGGTATCTTCAAGATATTTGTGAAGCAGCTGGATAATATCAATTTGAGAGAAATTTACTTCCAGCAGGATGGAGCAACGTGTCATACATCTAATGACACCATGGTACTTGTAACCAGTTTCTTTGAAAATCGAATAATCTCAAAAGGTCTGTGGCCCCCAAGATCCCTTGATCTAACCACACAGGATTTTTTGTGTGGGTAAAAAATTGAGTGTACAAGAATAGGCCACGGACAATTGACGTTCTCAAGGAATCCATTCGAACCGAAATAAGTAACATTGGCGAGGATACTCTCCATAAAACTTCAGAGAATATGGTGATACGAGTGCAAACATGTATAGATGCTTAGTGTGCCTTCGACCTCAAATACAGTTCACCATGGAAGTGGAGAAGGATGGAACTCTTCCATTCCTGGACATTTTTGTTTCAAAAAACAGCAACGATACACTGGGACATGCTGTATACCGCAAGCCTACACACACCGTTCTCTATCTGAACGCTCATAGTTTCCATCGTAAGTCTCAACGACTGGAAGTTCTCAATAGTCTGGACCACAGAACTTTGTCTGTCTCTGATCCCAGTCACTTAAAACAGGAATTACAGCACCTGAGACTCACTTTCCGTCAAAACGGCTACTCCGAATATGACGTTAAAGCCTCGATCACCAAAGCTAGGAAAGGAAAACCTGTAATACAGCAAGTGTCAGATAAGCCTACCGCTACAGCCTGCATCCTGTTTATCGGTAATCTATCCGGCAGAATCAGCAGAATTCTCGCCAGATACAACATCAGGACCATCCACAAGCCACCTCCGAAGAATAAACATCTGTTGAGACCAGTGAAAGACAAACTGGACTTCCAAGTTCCGGGAGTGTACCTACAACATTCCCTGTGAATGTGGGACATCGTATATAGGATAAACCGGAAGGACTATCGCTACCAGAATAATCGAACATAAACGGAGCATTCGTTTAATGCAACTTGAGAAGTCTGGGCTGGCAGAGCATTATTTTATAATGACTATAGAGTCAATTTTCAGGAGAAAACCATCTTGGCAAAATGCAACAGTTACTGGGAGCGATGAATTAAGGAGGCTTTAGCGATTTCCTCTGAAAGGAGCACGCTTAATCGTGATGCTGGATTTCAGTTCAGCTCCTCTTGGAAAACGGCCTTAAAATGGAAATCCGTCGATTTAGGAAGCACAGATCAATACAGCTTGATAATCAAGTTTCTTTACGTTTCTTTGACACAATTTTCTATACTCACGCCATCTCCTGACCTGGCATTTAATTTACTGAAAACAGTCTTTTGTTCAGTAATGCGAATTTTGATAGTGTTTTATCTTTGTTTATATTTGTGTTATATCCAGTGTTTCATTTGTGGTTATAGCATTTTATAAATATCCTGATAATGGGAGAGATGCACACTCCCGAAACGTCGATACCTAATGGTCTTTCCACCTGGCTTGCTGCCCAAGATGAAAGTGAGCATCTATAGATGCTGGTTGAGGACACCTCCAACATTTTCTCTGAGATTTAAATAGTGTAATGTAATCTCCCAATTGTGTATTATACATTCCCAAAGTTGCACGTGTGTCCTATTATTGGTTCAAAATTATGGCCTATTGAAAAATATCAGGTTTATTTGGATCGGAGTATATAATGCCTGGTGTATATAAACCAGGTGTACCAAAACTCTGCTGCAAAGTACAAACAACCAAAACTGAAGCCTGAAAAGTGCCGCATGTGACCACTTGCTAGTATCTAATGGACATCCCTCGTCAGTAGACCGAACCGTGGCTCAGTGGTTAGACTGCTTGGCTCTCACCAAGGCGGCCCGGGTTCGATCCCAGGTGACCGCAAAGTGAGATTTGAGGTGGACAACACGGCGCTGGGGCGGGTTTTCTCCGGGATCTCCGGTTTCCCCCACCATCTCATTCCACCGTTGCTCCATCTTCATCTCATGTATCATCAGTGTCATCGCCTGCGGTGCCGTATGTAGTAAAAGCGGGCGATAAACACTACACATTTCATTTCATTTTTTCCCTCGTCAGCTCTGTTACGGGTGTAGAGGAACGGTGTTCCTTACATATGCTATGTGAAGATCGCTGCCCATTAGGGGTAAACAATCCCTCCGGTACAATACTATGTTGTTATGTCTATATGTTCCTACGTAATTTGGACTCGTTTTCGGGTACTCCAGGCTACATTCCGCTCGCAATTTTTGACACACAGGCCCTACATAGAGCACAGATGATGTCATCAAACTCTCAAACGCCTACAGGTGTGAGCATAGATAGTTCACTTGTCAGTACATCAAATTTTTCTGCTAGCCATACAAAGAGAAGATGTTGAAGTAATCACAAAGCGACTAGGTATTAAAAGCTTTGACTGTTGCTTAAATATGAGGAAATATGGAGTGCAACAGTTTCTACAAATGAAGGTATACAAAAACTTGTGCCGCGCTGTGACAAATGCCTGAAAAATTTCGGCAGTTATGTGGAAAAGTAGTCTAAAAGTTGTAGAATTTTGTGCAATAAATTATTTTTCTGTATTTGTACACAATTTAATTTTATTACCAAACAGAACTTACTTTCTGGACGTACCTCTTCGGATGAAAAGGCTGGAGCATTGCTGGACCAAGTGTATAGTTACCAATGGAGACTATGTCGAGAAATAAGGTGATATGTTCACGAAAAAGACATATATTCTTAGTTTTTTACCAGATTTATCAAACGACCCTCGTATGTATATTTTTATTTTGTTATTTGGAAGAATGGCGAATGTACGAGGAAGCTTGGAGTTGAATGTAATCTTCAGGGATGTTTATAGACGATTACCAACATTGATGAGAAATGTGGATGTACTTTGATGTGACGTAGGGCGTGCTGAGAACGTCGTTTACCTTCCACTAGTATGATGTAATGGTAAATGGCTAGCATGGCTACTGACGTGTGTTCTGCCTGTTAATGTGGAATGCATCATGTTGCTCCTAATAGCACGAGAGCTGTATAACGTGTAATCGATCTTGTTTTTGATCGGGTAATTATAATAAATTGATCTCCACACAGCGCGATGGCTTAGGTGGTTTCGTCTGTGCCTCGCATTTCTAAGATCCGGGTTTGATTCCCGTGGCCGCCCTGCCAGACCCATGGGTATTTTTTGGAGGTTTTCCCAGGTCATCAGGTGAATGCTGCGTAGGTTAATTACGAGGGTGGGTCAAAAAGTAATGCCTCCTATTTTTTCCTTAAATAAGTAAGTTATGTGAAAACTTTGAATTTGGCACAATCCCACAAACCTTCTCCAATCCCCTGCAGTAGTAACTCCCTAAGTCAACAGGTGGCAGCACTGCATCCTCTTGCAAAATGGCTGACATCGACATTCGTATTAGACAGCGTTCTGTGTTTGAATTTTTGACTGCGGAAGGTGAAACGCCAATTCGCATTCACGAAAGGCTAAAAAAATGTGTATGGTGATGCAACGGTGGATGTCAGCACTGTTAGACGATGAGTTTGTCACTGTAATGAAGCTGAAGGGCAAACATCACTGGCAGATGAAAAGCGAAGCGGCAGGTCGGTGACTGCAGTGACTCCATGCAACATTCAGCGAGTCGATGACATCATTCGTGGTGATCGCCGGGTAAAAACAGCTGAATGGTGTCGCATTACCTGCCTCAGTAAAGGCAGTGTGAAGACGGTTATTCAACAACTGGGTTACTTAAAAGTTTGTTCACGTTGGGTACCAAGAATGTTAACCGCCCAAAACAAAGAAACAAGGAAAACAATAGCCTCCGAACACTTGCAGCGCTTCAATTTGGAGGGAGAGGAGTTTCTGGGAAAAAAATGTTACTGGAGACGAAACGTGGGTTCATTTTTTTGAAAGTGAATCAAAGAGGCAGTCAATGGAATGGCATCACACAACGTCACCGAAGAAAAAATAAAATTCAAAACTCAGCGGTCGGCAGCGAAAGTTGTGGCGCCAGTCTTATGGGATGCAGAGGGTGTGCTTATGATTGATTTTTTGGAGCAGGGATGCACAATGAATTCTGTCCAATACGTCAGAACTCTCAAAAAGCTGAAAGCACGTCTTCGTCGAGTTCGCCCAACAAAAACTATGGCGGAAGGTTTTCTATGGCATGACAATGCAAGACCACACACCAGCCGTTACACCACTGCAGAAATTGAGAAATTGGGATGGCAAGTCTTACCTCACCCCCCATACAGCCCTGACCTAGCACCATCAGACTTCCATCTGTTCGGGCCACTAAAGGAAGCTCATCGTGGGATTCGTTTTGAAGATGAGGAGGCTGTAAAAACGTCCGTGCGTCAATGGCTTTGGTAGCAAGACCGTGTGTTTCACCACACTGGAATACATGCCCTAGATAAAAGGTGGACCAAAAATGTGGAAAAGGACGGAGATTATATTGAATAGTGACAAATTTATCGTCAGTGTTGTAGTTTTCAAGCTTTTTAAATTGGATTCAATTTTCTTGGCATTTAAAGGAGGAAAAAATACGAGGCATTACTTTTTGACCCACCCTCGTACGTACCTGTCCTTCCATTTCATCTCCGTTATTTTACATCATCTCTCGTGTGGTGGTGTCTTTCAGGATAGAAGTGTTGGTGCGAGTTTCGGCGCTGCATGGCAGGATGATACGCTTCCTGGTGAACTCTTCCTCCTCCGATTTGACGGGTCCGTTTCAGGTCAACGTGTGTGGGATTCCGGTTTATTGGCCTGCCGGAAAGTTTCTGTCAATAGTAGGGCTCCTGTCTTCAGGATCAGAACCTTCATATGATCTGACTTCGAGTTTCCTTGAGAAAAACCCTTACCTCAAACCACCTCTAACGTGAAAAGATGCTCTTTATTTCACACAAATAACTAACTAAAGATAAATGTATGCGAATACGAATTATATCCCTTTTTTTCTAACAAAAATCTTTGAAACCCTCTTCATGTGGAAGAAACGTTGTGGTCTCTTGTATACCTGTAATTAAATTAATCCATAGACGAAATCTACTCCACAAAAAATTTAGAACTCTTTAAAGCGCAGTATTTACTTCAAATTACTTTCGTAGCATAAACCATATCCAAGATAGTTTTAATGATTCTAATTATAATAACTTGTCATTTAATAAGTCCTGCGACTATCTCTGTTCTTTTATTTATAATGAACCCATTTTTATCCATTTAGTCCCTGGGTTTAGCTTCTCTGTTTATGTCGGCGGTATTTTACCTCTGCGACACGTTTTTCCAAGCATTGTCCTTATTTATTTTTATAGTTTTCTATAATCTCTTATTTTTCTATGTACTTTCTGCTTATTACAATAAATATTGAACAGTATACATGTGTACACCCCTTACTAAGTATTGATCAGCTATAAATAAGGGAAACATGTATACAGTTCATAAGAAATATAGTGTAAAATAATTATGTCAATAAAGGAAAAATTAGTATTTAATATCAATAGAAATACGCGATAAATATTTGTTTAGTAATTCTTATTTAAAAACTGTATGCAGTGGTTTATACAGGGGGAAAGAAAAGGCTATGTGAAAACTATTGGAACACATTTCTTGCATACCCATACGGGAAAAGTGTTAAATGAACATTATACTGTTGCGACTGGCGGCGTAACCACACATAGATACAGTGCGACGCGGAGATAAAAGGCTTGCCGAAACAGATAAAGTTAAATGACTCGAAAATTCTAGTGACATCTTGATTGATAGAGAACATTGCACAACCGTCTGGAATCATGGATGGTCGTATAAAAAGGAGCCACGATGGCGATGTAGAGTCTAAGTCGTAAAGTGAGAGTTGAAATTGAAATTGATAACACTGGGCAGGAAAAAAATCATTTTTGAATGTTTCGAGCACTTCATGAGGCAATTCCTACTAATTTTGTGTTGAGAAAAACAAATATGACAATGAAAAACTTTTATTAGCTCTAGTTTCTATGATATACACAAGGTGGAAGTATTACATATTAACGGATTGAGAGAAAAGGATACATTTTAATTACATACATGCTAGCAACAATGAAAGTGCATTTGATTTTTAACTGGTAATTGCATGCTAAGAGTTCTAAATTGCTGGAAAAATACTTCGCAGATAGTCGTGACTTCGTCGTCTTTTAGCTTGCCTTTTGTGATGGAGTTCCGCAGAATCCCTATACAAAGACCAACAGTAATCCGCAAGCATTACTTCATTCCAACGGCCCTGATATCTTTGTTCCATAACAGAAATGTCCTGATGGAATCTCTCCCCATGTTCATCACTAACAGCTCCACAACTAGGTGAGAAAAAGTCTAGGTGGGAGTGGAGAAAATGGCTCTTAAGAGACATGTTGCATCCAGGATTACGGTATTTTTGCAGGAGCACTGTCACCAAATGCTTGTAGTTTTCTTCCCATTTGTTGCCTAAAAATCCATGAATAACACCCTTGAAGTCTTCCCAAGCTTCCTTTTCTTTCCCTTCCAAAATTTGGTCAATTGTAGGATCCTTTAGAGGTTCTCTTATTTGTGGTTCGACAAAAATGCCTTCCTTGACTTTTGCATCACTTTATTTCCAAAATTTCTCTCTGATTGTGTTTTGTTATTTGACAAGTGTGCCAACTCCCAAAAAATTCCCCCAAATTTATAATCTTCCCTCTAAAATATGAAATGTCACTTTATCTTCAAAACAAGAGCTAATCTATCATTTTTATGGTGATTTTGAATTGAGCAGATGGAAATAAATGTAAATTCACTATTTTTAAGCCCGAAACATTTTCATTGTTGCCCAGTGTAATCGAGCACGTGCAGCTGTATTTTGAAAGTGAACGCTTTTGTTTGTGGGAGTGGCAGACGAACTGGAAGGTTGTAATTGTGTATGTGACGTAATTGTGCTACTGTAAGGGTTGTCCAAAGTGTACTTCTACGGTAATGACGAATGTTTTGAACTTCTGCAAATTGGACTTTAAATTCTACGAACACAATATGTTTATTTCAAAGTTAGATCCCATTTTGTACAGCTAGCTTACACTATGATATGTGTAATACGTAGCTGTCCTGTGGCTATAACCTCACAACAGAACAGTGATTTAATTATACAGTAGTAAACATTCGCTTTTACATCTGGTTAAATTGGGTGGAGGTAATATATTTCACCGTTGTTGTCATTGTGCTACACTACGCTTGTCAGGCACCGATACTAAGGTCATGCACGATGGACTTCCCCCTCGTTTCAGGCTTTCGGTCCGTCGATTTCTGTATAGAAGGTTTCCTGCTCTATGGATAGGAAGAGGTGGGCCAATTCTGTGGCCTCCACTGTCGTATGACTTAAACCCACTAATTTTTATTTGTGGGGACATTTGAAATATTTTGTTTATGCAACTCCAGTTTCAGATGTAGAGTCTCGTTGTGCTACTACTGTGGAAGGCTGGTGGACAAAAAGAAATTATCCAGGCCTAACTCAGCGTATTAGGGAGGCCATGTGACGGCGGGTTGACGGATGTATTGGAGCTAAGGGAAATCACTTTTAACATGTGCTGTAATTCTCTGTTGTTGTATGGAGTTCAGCTCTAGAAAAAGTGTTCTAAAAAGGAAATAAACAATTTCTGGATATATGTCCATATAATCTCAAATATTTTACATACCTTTTTGTCACATTCTATTTAAGAAGGAAATATTGTCACCCAAACGTCGGAACTCCCTATAGAACCGGCCGGCAGTAGGGCCAGACGGGAAGCATTCAGACCACGGCTACCCATTTGTCTCGTGTCACTAACTGAAGGGATGATTGGGAGAGCGGCAGGAGACCTGTGCCGTCTCTTTCCCCTCCCACCAGACGTCTGGAACCTTCGCGGTGATTCACTGAAACGCGAGACTTCCAGAAACAGCGATATTCATATAAAAAGGGGCTGCAGTTGGCGAGCCAGGTGAGTTCTTGGCGAGCAGCTGTGAGGAGCGCCGAGTGAGGGAACGGACTGGAAGACTGTGTACGTTTATCGGAGGAGTTGACTTAATTGCGTGTGCTGAGTGGACCTGTGACAGACGAACTGGTGGATTGTAATTGCGTGCGCTACGTAATTCTATGTAATCGGCAAGTGTTCCAACTGTAATTTGGTGGAAATAAAGAACATTTTGAGTCTGTGCAATTGGAATTTTAATTTCACGAACCCACAAAGTTACGCTATCCTAATGGGCTGCTTGGTGGGGAGGATGGTGGGAGAGCATTGTCGGGACCATTAAACGCTGCCTGAGGAAAGTATTAGGCAAAGCCCAAGTTACGGAGGAAGGCCTAAACACCATCCTGATAATAACTGAAGCTGTCCTAAACTCCAGACCTATAACGGAAGGAGGAGAAGCAGGTTCTGAACCACTGACACCAGCACACTTTCTTTGTAGAGCAAAACTAACAGTAATACCCAGTGGACCTGAGCCTACGACGAGCGTCTCGCTATCAAAAGAATTCAGGAGAGAGCAGAAGTTGGCTGACAATATATGGAAACGTTATTCCAGGGTAAACCTCGCTCAACTGAGGAGTTCTCATGAGGTCCGACAGCACCAGAAAAAGTCTCTCCAGCTCAGAATCGGAGATGTTGCTCTCATCAACGAACCATCCGTCCAAGGCATATGTGGAAGAAACAACGTATAGTTGAACTGTATGAAGGAAGGGATGGTAACATTACAACAGCTAGACTTCACACCACAGATGGAGGCACGATCACCCGACCCGTCCAACTGGTCATCCCCTTGGAGATTAACCAGGGTGGGGAGAATGTGGAAGAATGTCTTTTTTTTTTTTTTTTTTTTTTTTTTGAGCCTCATTGCGGTTAAGTATGGTATCTTTGTATATATGTTCTTTAGAATAAAGTAGTGCTGTACTAAGATGGCCGTGTTATTCAGTACCCTGGTCAGCCTATCCTAACAGGGAATCTGGGGGGCCACAGACCTGATATGTTTCGATTATCAAAGAAACTGTACAAGAGAGAGTGTACAGGAAAAGGTCACGGACAATTCATGTTCTCAAGGAATCCATTCGAACCGAAATAAATAACATTGGCGAGGATACACTCCGTAAAACTTCAGAGAATATGGTGAGACGAGTGAAAACATGTATAGATGCTGGTTGAGGACACTTCCAAAATTTACTCTGAGATGTAAACAGTGTAATGTAATATCCCAATTGTCTATTATATTCTCCCAAAGTTGTACGTATGTCCTATTGTTGGTTTAAAAGTTATGGCTTATTGAAATAGTTCAGCTTTATATGGATCGCACAGTATATTTGTTTAAATATGTAAAGCTTCCTTACCTTTTACACCATTACAAATTTAAATCCCTGCTGAAGGTATTTTTAAAAAGATTTGTTTTAGATGACTTCAGATGGTACCTCTCTGATGCTTTTTAATTCATCACAAAAGCCTTCTGCTACTTTTATTAATGCTCCAAAGACCAGCCATTTCTTTACCTGTATTCTTGCCAAAATGTAACCTCCATTTTCTGTAAATTACCATCATTTCGTATCTCACACAAGCAATTTAGCATCGTCATCGTTAATGCAAATTCCTTTTTAATGTTATTCGCAGTGAATCGTGACGTCCCTGGTACACGAAATAAACTGTACGAAAAATGATTTTGAAACACGCAATCCGCTCTTTGACCCTTGCGTTTTTGCACACGAAAAGCTTACATCGCTCAAGAACTGACAAATGCGGTACTGAATTCTTCTTATGTTGTTGGAGAAAGTGTATCCTTGTTTATATTTTAAAGAAAGAGAATTTGTCTGCAATAATTATCTTAAATATTTTTCTAATAATGGATCGTCAATTAATATTAGAAACTATGTCTTCCGATTCCCCAGATTGGTCATTGTTTAGCATTTCTGTCATGAGTGAATCATTAGAAATAAGAATAAATCTTTATAACTACAGTTAGCAATAGATGAGTACAATATGCAGAAGAGAAATCGGGTTCCAAGTCCTCATTCGGTAAGTTTCGTTCAACTCCGTAAACATAGATGACAACTTTGACATTTTAAATCGCTATACACTGACATCTAGCGGCTAATATGCTTAGCTTTATCATGTCCGCCATATTTCGTTTCGATCAATTTAAGGTTAATTAGCTAACCAGTTTACAACAGTTAGAATTAGAATTAAAATTTTAGTTCGTCCTTGGTAACATATACATGTTATGAGACACGTCAAAATGTATAAATACAGTATATACATAAAGTCAAATTGATTACATACAATATACACAGTAAGCAGCTTTTCTATGGTTACATGTGGTATTTGCATAGACTAATTTACTACAAGAAATGTCATAATATAAATATTACAGATTTGTGAATGTACTATGCTCCCAGTGCTCATTTACATGGTTATAGTTCTAAAAATGCATTAACCGTATAAAAACAGTGTGTATGCAAAAAAAAATTTAACCTTATTCTTAAAGTGTTTTAATGATGCAGCTTGTTTAAATGAATTTGGAAGTTTATTATATAACATTAACCCTTTGTAGTTAGAGCTTCCTTCATAAAGGCTCGTTTGGTGCGCTCTAACTGCCAGTTTATCCTTGTTACGAGTGTGGTGGTAATGTACATCAGCATTTACTTAAAAATGATTTATATTTGTATGAACATTTGTGGATGTTATGGCTCTCGAAAGAGGACACATTATTATTCGTCTACCTCCGTATAACTGTGATCTGAATGCAATTGAGCTGGCGTGGGCAAAACTAAGGAATGTTTTCAGAGGATGCAACGTTACTTGTGATATATTCCCTTATCTTACACGCTATTTTGCTGAACTGTGTTTTTCAAGGTTGACCACATTTCAGAAACAAAACAGCGTTAGCTCTCGCTTCTTCCCCTCTGTCCGCACCACACCGTAAATCCAGCGCTCAAGAAGACATGCGCGTACTGTACAGAAAGTCATGTAAATGCAACTTCAGAATTTTTGTTTATAAGACTTTTATTTCTAACATTATTGCCTGAAATAGCGTACTTTTTAGACTGTTGATAGTAAAATTGGACCTTTTTATAGTTCATGACTGTGTTAAAGGTAGAAAAGTGCTTAAAAGCTTTAAACATGCAGGCAATGGCAACTTTGGTTTCTCAAAAAATGTTACAACAGCCTCTCTCAAGAAGGCCGTGAATAGCAGTTACAGTACGCGCAAGATAAGTTGAGCGCTGGATTTACGGTGTGGTGTGGGCAGAGGGGAAGAAGCGAGAGCTAACGCTCTTTTGTTTCTCTCGGGGTTCATAGTGATTTCTTTTAGCTATCAGGAGTTATATTATTTCAACGCTCAAAGAACATTACGTGTCTAGTGAAAGCTTGATGCATTGGAAGGGCTGTTTAGGTTGGAAGCAATACATCGAAACAAAGAGGGCCAAATTTGGCTAAAAGAGTTTTAGTAATATTTATTTTAATCGATTAATCGATTAAACCTTTTTAATCTTTAATCTAAAATAAAGTATTAATCGCCTAATCGTTTCAGTTAATCGATTAAATCACGCAGCACTAATATAAATTCAGAAATATCTAAAAATATTGTATGAAGCAGAGTTAAGATTTTATTTTATTCGTATACGTACTTACAAAATATAATCTTCCTTTAAACCTGTGCATCATGCAGAACCTTTTTGACAAGTATGACAAATTTTCCAATACTAGATCCATCCTTTACAATGAGTTACCAAGGACTGTGGACAGTAACATGAATTCCGCCACTGCTGCAGTTATTCAGGGCATCAGCATAACAGAATGGTATCTTCCATTCATTTCCTTATGACATTCAACTGTCACTGGGAGACAGATTGAGGGTAGCGTATAACAAAAGAGGTGTTCGTCTCACTTCGCTATTTGTTGCAGCAGATATGCAAGACCACATAATTAGGGAAAGCATATCCTCCACAGGGGCTTGGTAGGAAATTTTTACATTCCAGAGTAATTTACTTTGTCTACCATTATAGTGAGCCGAGGAAGATTCGATACAAAGCTTTACTGGAAATAGAGGTGAATGAAAATGAAGTCTATGTGCATGAATGGCATAACTAGAAACAGAAAAGTGGTCAAATACCAAGTTCAGAACCTCCAAGAGTTGAAGATTTTCAAGAAAATCTCCTAATGTTTTCTAAAAATTTTATTTTGTCATAAATAATTCAAGCGATTTAGGTTACAGTATATGTTTAAGATGTTTCCTTAATAAATTTAATGTAAATCTAGAATTTTATGGGAATATCTTAAAAGTTCTCTTTATTTTGAATGACCTTTGTACAACTGCTAAATCGCAGAAGATAGACAAAATGTTACTATACAAAAATGTAATATAAACCTGAACCATTTAAATATGTCATAACATTTGAACCAACAAATAAGACACACGTGTAACTTTCGGAGAATATAATATACATTTGGTAGGTTACATTACACTATTTACATCTCAGAGAAAATGTTGGAAGTGTCCTCCACCAGCATCTATACATGTTTGCACTCGTCTCACCATTTCTCTGAAGTTTTACGGAGAGTATCCTCGCCAATGTTAGTTATTTCGGTTCGAATGGATTCTTTGAGACATCAATTGTCCGTGGCCTATTCTAGTACTCTATTTTAGATACCCCCACAAGAAAAAATCCGGAGGTCAGGGATCTGGGGGGCTACAGACCTTTTGAGACTATTCGATTATCAAAGACACTGGTTACAAGTTCCATGGTGTCATTAGATGTATGGCACGTTGCTTCATCTTGCTGGAAATAACCTTCTCTCAATTCAGTATCATCCAGGTGCTCCACAAATGTCTTGAAAATACCCATAGAAACTTCAGTGTCTAGAGTCGTATCAAAGAACATGGGACCAACGATCCTGGAAGCTGGCACCGCACACCATACTCCAACTTCTTCTTGTAGGGGGTATCTAAACAATAGAGTGCACAAGAGTAGGCCAAGGACAATTGATGTTCTCAAGGAATCCATTCAAAACAAAATAAGTAACATTGGCGAGGATACTCTCCGTAAAACTTCAGAGAATATGGTGAGACGAGTGCAAATATGTATAGAGACTGGTGGAGGACACTTCCAACATTTTCTCTGAGATGTAAATAGTGTAATGTAATTTACCAATTGTGTATTATATTCTCCGAAAGTTACATGTGCGTCCTGTTATTGGTTCAAAATTTATGGCTTATTGAAATGGTTCAGGTTTATATGGATCACACTATACATATAGAAAAGCTGTTCCATAAAGAATGATCACAATACTTTTTGACAACATACCTTTAATCATCCTCATAATTTTGATGGTCCTTCTCAAAATAATCTCCCCTGAATTCAATGCACTCGTCTCAGCGTTTCTGCTATTCTTCAAAGACATGCTGGAAACCATTTTGAGAGATCCTTCAAAATCGCCTCCGCAGCCTTCACCACTGCTTCTGATGATGGATAATGCCTCCCACGAAGGCGTTTCTTCAAGTTAGGGAATACAAAAAAGTCACATGGGGCTAAATCCGGACTATAGGAAGGGTGAAGGATGCACTTCACGTTGATTTTTGCAAGATATTCAGCAACAACATTGGCAATATGCGGCCTCGCATTAACGTGGTGCAGCATCCAGCCTGCTTCATGGAAATGTGGTCTTTTGTGCCTGATATGGACTTGCAACGTTTTCAGGACATTCCTGTAGTATTGTCCAGTTACTGATGTGTGTGCAGGTACAACTTGCTGATAAACCATTTCATGAATATCAAAGAATGAGATGACCATAACTTTCCCAACAGAAGCAACCACTTTTGCTTTTTTGGTGGTTGGTGATGAAGGAGATTTCCACACTGAGCTTTGCTGTTTGCTCTCAGGATCAAAATGACGTAGCCAAGTTTCATCAGCGGTGATTACGTTTGAAAGAAACTCCGGATCTTCCTCTAACATCAACTTTAACTGCTTGTTACCTCCATTACAGCGGTAGGCGATACTGAACATGTCTGAACTTCCCTGGGTCTCACAGGCGGGAACCATTGAAACTACCACGGCGTGTTTGTTTCACATTATGCTAACAGAATGTAATAAGATTGAATTTTAGTGCAAAAAATTATGACCGTAAAAAATTAAGATCATTCTTTATTGAACAGTCTCGTATTTCATTAAAAAACAAAAGGTAGATAGATATGACCATACTGATCGTTTGTACCTGTGTCTCTAGGAGTTATTCCCGGGAGGAACAATGAGGCGTGACGAGAAATTGGGCGGCCGATCTCAAGGAGACACGATAGCACAGAGGGCAGTTTGAAACTCCCGAGAGTCCAGTACAAATGGCATCCCTCCTACTGTGGCCCCTAAACAGTCCACCAGACAGGCTCGGAGACCGGAGTCCGACGTGTCAGAGCTCGGAAAACTCCCAGCAGGCCTGCAAAACCGGCAAGTTGCGTTTCTGAAACGGCTAACTAGGTCTTCGAGGAGACTATAGACCGTAGGGGGAAGTGTTTACAGGAGCACATCATCGTGCCATGCAACACTGATACGCCCATTGTCACTTATACCCTAAAAGAGATCAGCAAATGAGGAATGATGTGGAGTGATAATAGAGATGAAATGAAGGGACAGGAAATTTGTGGGTTGTACGATGCATGTTTTTTTTTTAAGTTAGTACCGTTTTGGAATTAAAAAAGGATGAGCATAGATATCGCAATAATTTTATTTTTACATGAAAGTCTGTACCTTAATCTACTTTTCTACATAATTTCCGTTAATATTGAGGCACTTGTCATAACGTGGCACCAGTTTTTGAATACCCTCCTCATAAAATTCTGCCGCCTGACGTGTTAACCACTGTATCACAACTGTTTTGACTTCGTTATCGTCTTGAAGACGCTGACCGCCCAGATGTTTCTTCAAGTGCAGGAACAAATGCTAGTCGCTGGGCGCCAGATCAGGGCTGTATGGAGGATAATCTAGAGTTTCCCATTGAAAAGATTTGATGAGATCTTTGGTCCAATTAGCCACATGTGGACGAGCATTGTCATGCAGCATTGATTGTCTCATTACGAGACAGAAACTCAACTAGCAATACTCCTTTTCTGTCCCAAAAACAGTGCACATGATTTTCCGGGTAGAAATTGTTTGCTTAAACTTCACTTTTGTGGGTGATGATGAATGTCGCTATTCCATGGGCTGTTGTTTCGATTCTGGTGCGACGTAGGCCACCCATGTTTCGTCACCAGTAACAATTTGGTCTAAAAAATCTTCACCTTCATTGTGGTACCGCTCAGGGAGAGTCAATGCACTGCCTAAACTTTGGGCTTTGTGCAAATCCGTCAACATTTTCGGAACCCAAACACAATTTCCGGTACTTCAAGTTCTCGGTCACATGCGATATAAAACACTACGAGAATATTGAGGAAAATATTCGCACAATGATGAAATTGTAAAGCGTCTGTTTTCTCTCACCTTTTCGTCCACTTTCTGCACCAAATCTTCAGTAACAACCGAAGGACGCCCACCCCGTTCTTCATCATGCACATTTGTGCGGCCATCTCTCCATCCATGCTCTCACCCATTTCCTTACCATTCCATCACTCATAATGTTTTGTCCGTAAACTTCACAGATCTCAGGATGAATATCGATCGGTTTTACGCCTTTAGCACTAAGAAATCGTATCCGTACTTCACAATCGGCGGGACTCACGATTGTCGGAGGCATATTAAGCACTCAGTAACCAACGTATACAATGAAGAATGAGACTGTAATGGCGTCAGTGCGTAGACAAGGGATCTAGGTAACCAGCGCGCATGCGCAGAACACCGACCGTAGGTTTGCGGCGCAATCGCAAAACGGTACTGACTTAAAAAACATGCCTCGTAATTAACCTACCCAGCATTCGCATAGCGACCCGGGAAAATTCCGGAAAATCCCATTGGGTAGGTAGGCAGGACATGGGAATCGAACCTGGACCTTCCGAATGCGGGACATAGACGAAACCGCCTGAGCCATCCCGCTCGGTCCGGTTATAGAAAAGTTTTCTAACATGAGTTCTAAGGACATTCCCAGAAAATTCAAGGGGTATATTTCAGTTGTCATGAAGATAACTTTAAAATGTAGTGTTTTATTCAAAATCGTAGTCGTTTCGTACTTTCCTGACCAAGTTTGGTATTTTTCGGTTTTGAGTTATGCTGTTTATACACAAACATACAGACACCTTTTTTCTGAAAATTCTGTTTTTAAATACAACTGTCTCAAAACATCTATTTTCTATGAAATCTTACGAACGAAATTTTAGTTTTAAAGTACCTTCTCTGCCTGTTATGTACATGGTAAAGGAAGTAAAAATAAAACTAATTTCTAATGTTAAGAGTTAGAATGTTTTGAGAGGCTTGTCTAAAGAAGCTCCTGTATTTGTAAAACGTTGGCAATTTGGGACAGAGTAATGCATTACCAGGAGATGGATCGTAATAAATCTCTTTCTCTGCAGCACTGAAACCCGTCCAATGATGATGGGCCACCATTAGCGCCAACAAAAGGCAGCATCTTTCCATCTGATGTGGCGGATCCGCTTTTTGCTCTCCCTAGGGGAAAACAATAATCTTTCTTAAAATACATCTACCAAGTTTTACCTTGAAATGTTCTTAATGCAGGTCATTAATAGAGCTTATTGCATCAACATTACATATTTATTATGTATTATATTACATTAACTTCATTTAAAGTTTTCGTAATTAATAGCCTTGTAGCGTAAGTGGAACTTTGTAGACCAGTTCTAGAAAGGTCTGGAATAATTTATGCAGCACGGCGCATGCGTTAAGTACCTCGTGGACGGTAGCGTCAGTATATCAGTGGACATGTTAGTGAGCGGAAGAGTAAGGCTACAGTCTAAAGGAGCAGTCACGAATAACAAGATATGAAATCATTACAATTTTACAAACAAATAAAAAGAACAGAAATATAGTCAGACTGAAAAATTCAATGCCATAGCCGGGATTTAAACCACGGATCTTCTGGTTGCCGTCCAGTCGCTCTAACCATTGAGCTACTATGCCCAACGTGCCAACATGAAATTAAATTCTCCAACTGATTCGTGTTTCTCCCGGTAAACCACTAGGAGTTCTCATAAACACATGAGACAACTACCTTAATGGTGACTTACTATGCTGTAAGTACTTTAGGGCCCGGGCGTTGTAGTTAACCACTGTTAGGTCAATTAATGGAAATTCATTGTGATGTCGGCATGTTGGCCATAGTAGCTCAAGGGCAAGAGAGGCTGGACGGCAACCAGAAGATCCGTGGTTCAAATCCCGGATATGGTATTGAATTTTTCATTTTTTAGCCTACACACGGCCAGTGTGAAAAAACAATTAATTTCCATTAAATAAATAGAAATTCTGGACGAGAAGCATATCTAGATTACTGCAATAGGCAAGAGAGAGAAGGGCTAGCTTGGATGAGAACAGGAACAATATTTCTAAGAAGGATAAGAGAATTTGTGAATTGTCTGGTGTAACAGAATGCAAGGAGGTTGCAATATGGAGAAAAAAGTTTTGGGAGGAAAAATGGGAGAATTTTGTAACAGTACTTTTGGGTTATGTTTGAAGTATGAAAAGTTTATACATTTATAAAAGCTGATTATGTAAATATATTTAATAATTTAAATATGTAAAAATGTATGTAATTGTGTGATTGGCCGAAGTAATAATTGTATGACGTAATATGACGTAATGTTGTGACGTGGTATTAAATCGGCCAATCACAAAATTAAGAGAGAAGTAACGGTAGTTACGAAAAATCAATAATCTTGGTGGAGAGAGATTTTTGTTGTAATGGTGGGGTGTGATGAATAGTGGTACTAGATCAAGAACATTTAAGTAATAGTTTGAATCTGTATAAATATAACAAAGTAAGAATTTATCGATATGTTGGAAGTGACTGGGAAAGGAAGTTCAAGTAAAATGTAATCTAAATAATACAATTAAATACTTACAGAATTTGACTTCTCCGAGACTTTATTCCGAACCACGCCTGAAAAACAGATGTCTCATGACTCTTATTTAGAATAAGATGATAAAATTGGTGACCAGAGGAAATAGATAGCCGCAAAAACTCACACGAGAAGAGAAAGAATTGTGCGTCCAACATAGAAATCCTGTCCCAAATTACGTCCGAACGCGTGGCTGATGAAGATGGAGACAAATTAACGACGAATGGTCACAAATTCCTGTCCCAATGTAGTGAAGAGGATATAAGCTATAAAAATTTTAACAGGAAAGGAGGAAAAGAAGGTTAGAAATATTGGCGAGTTCTTACAGAAAGTAGAGGAAGAATGGACAAGATGTAAGGAATATAAGGAAGGAAGATGAGCTGAAAGAAAGGGTCTAAGCAACAAGGAGGCATGGAGGTTAAGAGCTACCTGACAGAGCAGAAGACCAGGGTGTCATGTAAGCCAAGGTAGCAACATGGTAAAGACAAATAAATGTAGCCTAAAATTGTAAATTGTAAAATTTTGGAATATGCATAATAATTCTTTCATATATAATTGTTTTTTATTCTATCTGTGAAACTAAACCATGTAACTACCAGTTGGTGCATGCAAGTAACATGTTGGAATATCTAAATCTATCAATAATTGTGTTATTTTTGAACTTGTATAAAATTGACTTTGATTGTACGTGCTACGCCTCCCATATGTTCCCGGCAGAGTTCTAGGTTTTCCCTAACAAGGGAGCCATCACTTTGCTCAGATCTATATTTGCTTGAGAGTTTGGTGTCATCATTCGTGGGGCTTATGTGCCAAAAATCTGTTTTTTTTTTTAATTTACGTCCTCCAACGCTAAGTCATATTGGACGATGAATGGAATGGGTGAAATGATGCTCACATGAGCCCAGGGTCAATAGAGCTTAGAGTCATCCGACATTCGTCTTTTAGTATAAGGCAAAACCCCGGAGAAAACTTTATCCAGGTAACTCACCCTGACTGAGATTCAAACTCGGGACCTCTTGAACGTGAGGCAGACACGCTGCTACCATGATACCGAGGCGGGCAAAAAAAATTGCTGTGGAGTAGAACCGCAACACCCAAAACTGAAACCTGAAAAGTGCCACATGTGACCACTTGCAAGTGGCTGCTGGACATCCCTTTTCAGCTCTGTGCCGGCGTTCCTTATGTATGTATGCCTGTGTGTAGACAGCTTCCCGTCAGGGATGAACAATCCCTCCTGTACAATTCTTATATAAACATTATATTATGTTTCCTTTTATTAGAGAAATTATTGCGTTCCATCTCAAAACTTAATGTGCAGATTTTCGTTGTTTTTTTGTTTTGTTTTAATTTACGTCCGCCCCAACGTTAAGTTATATCGGACGGTGAATGAATTGGGTGAAATGGTGTTCAAATAAGTCCAGGGTCCATGGAGCTTAGAGTTACCCAACATTCGTAAGGATAAGAGAAAACCCCAGAAAAAACCTTATCCAGGTAACTCACCCTGACCGAGATTCGAACTCGGTAGTGCATGACAGGATGACATGCTTTGAGTTAAAGTTCCTCCTCCGGAGGTCGTTTTCAGACTGCAGTCGTGTGGGATGCCCGTTGTTCTTGTCTGCCGGAGTGCTTCCAACTGGCTAAGTGTAGGGATACTGCCCTAAGCAGTGCCGTGGCTCCTTGGAACAGCCGTCCTGTCTCCTACCACCTCATCCTTCCTTCCAGGGATGCCCTTCTTGGGCCATAGGTACAATAGATCAGAGGAAGACAGCTTTGAGAATTGTGACTTATTTCAGCCGTGAGTAAAGCCTGCTGTGCGTGTGACGTCAGACAAGAGCCGTGTATTACCAAGTTGCCTATATAAATGGCGCTGTGAGTAGAAAATCTGAGGGTTCAGTCAGGTGCAGCGCACTTGATGACAACAATGTAGCTGCCACGTATCAAACAGAACTGTTAAACTTATAATGTGACGATTAATTGAAGGACAAATATACACACCAGAAAGAGTTGGCTGATATTTTTACAAGAATGACTCCCAAGCTAGATTTCCGAGTTTGTATTCACTTTCCGCACGAACATTGTGTGTGTTTGGCTCAACATATATGTGCGAACAATTTTTTATTATGAAATTAGCTAAGTCCAAACCCCGAAATAGGTTGTCGGATCACAATCTAACATGCAGCCTTCGATTACAAATTTCCCAGACATTACGTCCTGACATTTATAAACTAGTTACAGAAAAACGAATCAGAAGGTGCCAGAAAATGTCCACGTAATATTATTCTGAATGAGTCTCCTCTAATTTTCAGAGAAAATTACTTGTTTTATTTTATTTACTTTATAACATGCCTGACCCTTAGCACCCGTGGTACCTCTGACGTTACTAGAGGAACCTCGGGCCGAACATCTGATCCCCTCCCTCCGGGAGTTGTTCGGATTGGGTTGGTCTCGAGGGGGCAGTTTGTTCCCGATACCCGTGGGAATCGGATACGTCTTCGGACGGGGTCGAGGGAAGCCATTAATTCTCCCGGGTACTAACCTACAAAGCTAGTAGAAGGTGTGCTAGATCGCCAGGTGACCCCACCCAGGTCATATCGGTAGCCTTCACCTTTGGTGTTGGCGCCCATAAGTGGCGTATCCACTTTCATCCCAACTTGCGTCCTTGGACCAGATGGGGGGGGGCCTTATTTGTAACCCAGGTCTTGCCCTATGGAAAACCCCACGGAGGACACCCAGCGTCCTTTGGGATAGCTCGGATAACTCCCTGGTTTTAAGAGGCCCAGGTCTTGGTCCTACGAGTCCAGGACTAATGGGAGTAGACCCTCTGGAATCAAACATGCCTGACCTTCAGATAAACTACGAGTTGAGGTTTTATATATTTTCTCATGGCACAGAGCCAAAATGTAATTGTTAATAAACTGTGACGAATTGTGTAATTAAAGCAGTCAGCATTAATATTCAACACCCAAAATGTAAGCTGTACATATTATTAATAACCGATACGTTTCCTGTCTTTCCTACGCTGTCGGAACCCCAACACATCAAACTATTTTCTTCCTCTTGGACAGCAGAAATCAGCGCGGTGACGTCACACGCTAACCTGCCTTTCGTTCGGGAGCATATTTGGCGGTTATAGCCGACGGAGCTGATGTCACACCGCCAATACCTGTCTTCCCGTGCAATAGATCAAGACTGGTTGCAGTGCCGAATCCCCTCGTGCCGTAACCTAATCCAAACCCCAATAACCCTCTATATCTTAAAATACTTCCACTCTCCTGTTTATTTTATTTAATGTTATGTTCCTTGAAAATGTATATTCCAAAAGAATACCTTTCTGAGATACGAGGGCTGTTCAATAGAGAACTATCACAATTTTTTTGACAACGTATCTTTACTCATCCTCATAGTTTTAATGGTCCTTCTCAAAATAGTGTACCCTGATTACAATGCACTTGTCCCAGGATTTCTGCCAGTCTTCAAAGTCATGCTGGAAACTATTTTTTGAGATATCCTTCAAAATTTCCTCCACAGCCTTCACCACTGCTTCTGATGATGCATAATGCCTCCCGCGAAGGCGTTTCTTCAAGTTAGGGAATAGAAAAATGTCACACGGGGCTAAATCCGTACTATAGGGAGGGTGAGGGATGCACTTCACGTTGATTTTTGCAAGATATTCAGCAATATCCGGCCGCGCATTATCGTGGTGCAGCATCCAGCCTGCTACACGGAAATGTGGTCTTTTGGGCCTGATATGTACTTGCAATGTTTTCAGGACATCCCTGGAGTATTGTCCAGTTACTGATGTGTGTGCAGGTACAACATGCTCATAAACCATTCCATGAATATCAAAGAATGAGATGACCATAGCTTCCCCAGCAGAAGCAACCACTTTTGCTTTTTTGGGGGGTTGGTGATGAAGGAGATTTCCACACTGAGCTTTGCTGTTTGCTCTCAGGATCAAAATGATGTAGTCAAGTTTCATCAGCAGTGATTACGTTTGAAAAAAACTCCGGATCTTCCTCTAACATCAACTTTAACTGCATGTCACCTCCATTGCAGCGGTAGGCGATACTTAACTTGTCTGAACTTGCCTGATTCTCACAGACGGGAACCAGGAGTACCAACAATGAAACTACTACGGCGTGTTTGTTTCACATTAAGCTAACAGAATATAATAAGATTGAGGTTAGTGCGAAAAATTATGAACGTAAAAAATTATGATCATTCTTTATTGAACAGCCTTCATATTTATTCCGTTAGATATATTGTGCCACATCTGTCAATAATAATCCAAGTCATTTTAACACTTTAACTTGTCTAATTCGCTCGTCGTAAATTTTTAACTTGTAATTTAAATTACACAGGCACACAGACCTTTTTCTAAAAATGTTTTCTTCAATCAGAAAATCTTAAAACATGCATTTCCAGTGAAATCTCCCTTATCACATTCTTGTATTTAATACAAAATATCCTCAACTTTAAATACGTGTTCAGAAAGTAAAAGGAGCCCTTTAGGAAGGCTATGTTATATATGTTTGTTAGTGTGTGTGCTATATTTAGTATGTTTATTTCACAGTAAACTCAGTAACATTGGCACGGAATACTACATGTTGTGTTTGACTTTAATTATTCTATGTGGTCCTTAGCTTACATATAGCTACATACTATGCTATGTTTGTTACTGCATGTAAACATAAATTCTGAATTATCTCAGGCTACAATGTCTTTCGTGACTTGAGCTCGATGCAGTGCCACAAAATAACTTAGAATGGGCGTGCAAATAGGCAGTACAGTAATCTCAGACACTAACATAAACAACTTGGCTTGAAGTTTGAAGTAGGCAGAGTCATTGTCGCATATACCACTTAAAACTAAATTTTGGCCGACCGACCGAGGCGCAGGCAGGTTTCCCTTGCCTGTGTTTTGTTTCTGTACAATCCATCATTTACATAATGAGTAAAATTACACACATCAACCAAAATATTCGATATCCAGATTGTAGAGGAAGTACAACTTTTGAGGTTTCCCGAATAAAATTAAAATATAATTTTAAGATAAGTATGTGTACGAGTGCGTTCGTGTGTGTTCCTAGTCACTCATGGAAGCATGGAAGCATAGGGCCTTGAAAAAATCACATCTTCGAACTCCCTTGCTTCCCAATGCTTTAATCTCGTGCCAGCTTTTCCCTGCTTCATCTCTGACCATGTTATACCATGTTGCCCTAGGCCTTCCTCTACGTCTACTCGGTCCCTGAGGGTTCCAACCAAATGCCATTTTGTGGTCATTTTCTCTCCTCAGTGCATGCCCGATTTACTTCCACTTTCTCAGTTTAACTTCTTTAGAGATTTCGTGCTGATCTGCTCTTTCCCATAATTCCTTGTTGGTTGTAATCTCCGGCCACCAGATACCCATTATATTTTTCAAACAACGGTTTACGAGATCTTGTAATTCCCTTCCAATTGGCTTGGTTGTTTTCCAAATTTCACAACTTTGATTTAACATTTGAATCAAATAATATTAATTTAACCCTTAAGGGAATTTCCTTTGACTGCGAGGTTGATTACATTTGCATGAAGGCATATCTATTATGTGTTTCAAATGGGAAGAGTTCCCACCTGTAGCGAATCAGATGCGTTAGAGCCTTCAGCATTGCCACCTCGTTATCCCCACTCTTTTTATATTTCCCTCTCTCTCTCGCACACTTGCGAGTGTTCGTAGCGCTAGATATAAGGGAACGCAAGCTGAACTTTCCAAAGTTTTATAATAATGCAGTTGTTGAAATAACAATTGCAACATGAATATACGTATAATACGCAAATGTTTTAAACCGTTAGTTTAAAGTTAATTATAGTTTATGAATTACTTAGTTTTCTAATCCAACGAAAATACCAGCGGTGCATTCGTGTACTGCAAGTTTATGATGATGGATTCCAAAATCTCGTTACGTGCGATTTCTTTCCAAAAGTCGTCTTCTTGTAGTTTATCTGATGCCTCACGAAGTTTTCCCAATCTTGTTGTGTTCCTTGTCAATTTCTTCGTAAATAAGTCGTTCAACGTCAGTCACTTTAGCAATATTATTTCTGTAAAAAACTGAAGCTGCTGACAGTGAAGTAAACTAGGTTATAAATAATAACTAAACACTAGTAACACAACTTCACTTATCTTATTTAACTCTTGGGGACCGGTTTCAAAGCAAACATCTGCTTTATCCTCAGCCATTCAGCTTGACACTCACCCACTAACTGACGGACTGACCTTGACCACTACCGGAGTTTGAAGGATAGCTCCTTATCTAACTGCCATCTATCGGGGACAACACAAACTTATTGATGATGTCTATAGGAGGGATATCAAAATTCATTACGCGATCCTTATTTTTCAAAATAAATATCTTCTCCCAAACCATTAAATCTATCGGTTCCTTCAATTGTTTCAATAATTTAACTTCTGGATTTACTTCATGATTATATGACCAAAAATGATCAGCCACTGCCGATTTCTCGGTCTGTTTATATTTAATATTTCTAAAATGTTCTTTCGCTCTGGTTTCTAAATTACGCTTGGTTCTACCAATATAGATCTTATCGCATTCTAAACAGTTAACTTGATAAATACCAGATTTTTTGTTGTCTGAAATTTTGTCTTTTTTAGAAAACTGTAGCAAATTCTTTATACTGTAATTATTATGAGGTGCTAGTATTATACCCACTTCTTTGAAAATTTTTTGGAACTTTTTATTTGCCCACGGATGATAAGTAAATTTTTTGAAAATATAGTCCTCTTTTACTTTTTTAAGAGTGCAAACATCATTAATATTTTTTTGATATTTAAATTTTTTTTTTCCATTCTTCTGATGATAAAATCTTTATTAAAGCCGTTAATTAAAGCAGTGTTTACAATATGTTTATATTCCGCATTAAATTCTTCTTCATTTAGAGGTATGTTTATCAATCTGTAAATCAAACTATTAAAAACAGCAAATTTGTGTGACATAGGGTTAAAACTTTTATTTTTGATATAATTATCCGTGTGAGTTGACTTTCTATAGATGCCAAAACTTAATTTATTGTTATTTTTCATTATTTTTAGATCTAGAAAGGGGATGTAGCCATTGTTTTCAATTTCTATTGTGAACTTGATAGCTTTATCCTGTGAATTTAGAATATTTAAAGCCTCATCTATATATCTTTCAGGAACTATGGCAAAAATGTCATCTACGTATCTATACCATATTTTAAAAATTGAAGGAAAAGATTTAGTGACTTCTATTTCAAAAAAACTCATAAATAGATCAGCAAGAAAGGGTGAAAGGGGACTACCCATGGCTACTCCTGAAATTTGTTGAAAAACATTTCCATTGAAAGTAAAGAAATTTTGATCTAAACACAGATTTGTAAGTTTCATAAAATCTTCTATTGACTCCTTATCCAAATCATTAGAGCTCAACCATTTTCTTAAAAACGTTAGAAGTTTTTCCTTGGGAATACTGGGAAATAGGGCAGTTACGTCAAAGGAAACAAGCCTATCATTTTTTGACAATACTATATTGCTGATCTTGTTTACTAACTCAAATGAGTTTTTTATACTTAAGCTGTTAAATCTATCAAAAGTATTAAACCTTTTGTTTAGCCATTTTGCCAAATTATACGTGGGTGAATTTATAAAATTTACAATCGGTCTCATTTTATTGCCAGGTTTATGTATCTTAGGCAAGGCATACATCCTCGGTAACACTGGGTTACTGACTTTAACCATATGCTGTTCCTTTTTAGGTATGACTTTAACCTCATTAAGTGTTTTATTTACATTTATAATGCACGATTTTAAAGGGCCATTCTTAATGCGTATGTAATCTTCTCCTTGCAGTAAAAGTTCCACTCTGTTGTTGTACTCGTGTTTGTCTAATATTATAACTTTGTTCCCTTTATCAGCTTTAGTAAATATAACATCTTTTTCTTTTAATGATTTAATGATATGTTTATTGTAAGTTTCTTTAGGGTGGTTTTTATTTAAATTTTGCAAGATTTTGCTACATTTCATTTTAACCAATGCTTTATCATTTTTCAGGATTTAAAAGAAAATGATAAAGCATTGGTTAAAATGAAATGTAGCAAAATCTTGCAAAATTTAAATAAAAACCACCCTAAAGAAACTTACAATAAACATATCATTAAATCATTAAAAGAAAAAGATGTTATATTTACTAAAGCTGATAAAGGGAACAAAGTTATAATATTAGACAAACACGAGTACAACAACAGAGTGGAACTTTTACTGCAAGGAGAAGATTACATACGCATTAAGAATGGCCCTTTAAAATCGTGCATTATAAATGTAAATAAAACACTTAATGAGGTTAAAGTCATACCTAAAAAGGAACAGCATATGGTTAAAGTCAGTAACCCAGTGTTACCGAGGATGTATGCCTTGCCTAAGATACATAAACCTGGCAATAAAATGAGACCGATTGTAAATTTTATAAATTCACCCACGTATAATTTGGCAAAATGGCTAAACAAAAGGTTTAATACTTTTGATAGATTTAACAGCTTAAGTATAAAAAACTCATTTGAGTTAGTAAACAAGATCAGCAATATAGTATTGTCAAAAAATGATAGGCTTGTTTCCTTTGACGTAACTGCCCTATTTCCCAGTATTCCCAAGGAAAAACTTCTAACGTTTTTAAGAAAATGGTTGAGCTCTAATGATTTGGATAAGGAGTCAATAGAAGATTTTATGAAACTTACAAATCTGTGTTTAGATCAAAATTTCTTTACTTTCAATGGAAATGTTTTTCAACAAATTTCAGGAGTAGCCATGGGTAGTCCCCTTTCACCCCTTCTTGCTGATCTATTTATGAGTTTTTTTGAAATAGAAGTCACTAAATCTTTTCCTTCAATTTTTAAAATATGGTATAGATACGTAGATGACATTTTTGCCATAGTTCCTGAAAGATATATAGATGAGGCTTTAAATATTCTAAATTCACAGGATAAAGCTATCAAGTTCACAATAGAAATTGAAAACAATGGCTACATCCCCTTTCTAGATCTAAAAATAATGAAAAATAACAATAAATTAAGTTTTGGCATCTATAGAAAGTCAACTCACACGGATAATTATATCAAAAATAAAAGTTTTAACCCTATGTCACACAAATTTGCTGTTTTTAATAGTTTGATTTACAGATTGATAAACATACCTCTAAATGAAGAAGAATTTAATGCGGAATATAAACATATTGTAAACACTGCTTTAATTAACGGCTTTAATAAAGATTTTATCATCAGAAGAATGGAAAAATTTAAATATCAAAAAAATGTTAATGATGTTTCCACTCTTAAAAAAGTAAAAGAGGACTATATTTTCAAAAAATTTACTTATCATCCGTGGGCAAATAAAAAGTTCCAAAAAATTTTCAAAGAAGTGGGTATAATACTAGCACCTCATAATAATTACAGTATAAAGAATTTGCTACAGTTTTCTAAAAAAGACAAAATTTCAGACAACAAAAAATCTGGTATTTATCAAGTTAACTGTTTAGAATGCGATAAGATCTATATTGGTAGAACCAATCGTAATTTAGAAACCAGAGCGAAAGAACATTTTAGAAATATTAAATATAAACAGACCGAGAAATCGGCAGTGGCTGATCATTTTTGGTCATATAATCATGAAGTAAATCCAGAAGTTAAATTATTGAAACAATTGAAGGAACCGATAGATTTAATGGTTTGGGAGAAGATATTTATTTTGAAAAATAAGGATCGCGTAATGAATTTTGATATCCCTCCTATAGACATCATCAATAAGTTTGTGTTGTCCCCGATAGATGGCAGTTAGATAAGGAGCTATCCTTCAAACTCCGGTAGTGGTCAAGGTCAGTCCGTCAGTTAGTGGGTGAGTGTCAAGCTGAATGGCTGAGGATAAAGCAGATGTTTGCTTTGAAACCGGTCCCCAAGAGTTAAATAAGATAAGTGAAGTTGTGTTACTAGTGTTTAGTTATTATTTATAAAATATTATTTCTGTTTGCAACATAATTTGAGCCCATATTAATTCTATCGGATTATTCTAGCAGTAGTAAGGGGGGAAGGTGGATCGCGTCTCGTTGATCCAGCGGATACACTTTTTCATGGAAGAGTAGCTGAATAACCCTGCTTTGAACTCTCTAGAGTAAATAGAGATTACGAACCATTCATAAACAAAGATATAATGTGACCAGACACGTTCTGCCAGATTAACAAGAAGTGTATCGTTTCCTCTCATCGAATTTAACAAACACCTTGGCTTATTCAAAGTACATATTTCTTTTATCACATCACGTCACATGTTTACGTTTCAGTTCTGAGTAATTTGAAATATACGTTCACGTATATATGCCAACCAATACTGACGTGCATTGCAGTGCTTACGTCGCAATGCATTATAATATAATGGTATCTACTTTATTTATTTGTATTATGAAAACTATTTGAGCTAAACATATGGGGTTTTACGGCTATGTTAAATACATTCCTCTCTCCTTCCTCATGGATCAGTTTTTGCAAAATCTGAATTTTTGTCTTATCGGGAATAGTATCTATTAGAGATTGATTAGTTTGGCGCTCGTCACACACCACTTAGCGGGAATGCAATACGACAACACCGCAGGACTCCGATTGGTTGCTCACGTAATAGCGCTCAAGGACAAACACCTTCCCATTTAAATTCTTTGATACTGTTCCGTATAAGCTCTGAACAAGATTTGGGAAATATTTTAATTATTGGAGGTTCACATTTCATTTCGTGGTAAGCTCCAGGCTTTAGCAGGAATTAACAGGTTGAGACAGGTTGGATGAGTCACTGATCAGAGTAAGCAGTGATATTGACCTGCCAGCTCATATGTTTTCTGTTAAATCGACAGAAAAATTAAGAAGAGTCACTCTTGGGTTGCACAAGATTGCACCATAGGATGTAAACCCTCTGTGAGGAACCGCTGAGTCGTATGATAGCAGACATTTTGGAAGCCAGTTCTATTTAAACTATTACAGCCAGTAAGGAAGGGTTAGTTAGTCATCAGTTGATCAGTCAGTCAGTTGGTTAGTCAGATCATTGGATGCTGCTACTTTAGTCTCATCATAGAACTTCTTAATACTTCTACAAAACTTAACTCCCAAAGTGAACCAGCCACCTCTTTTTCAGAACTCTACGCTACTCTACATAAAAGGTAATATTTATTTATTATGTATTAGTTGATTCAATGTCTGTCTTGGTTGCACCCTTTATCTCTTCAGGATAAAGGAGAGCTTTGTTTGATTTGACATCCCCAATCTTTAAAATATATTTGTCAATGTTATGGAGAACTCATCACTTTAATTTAACCCTAATCATGTCACTACGCTTTGACATGTCTAGCTCTACCATCTACTCCCTGATCCTTTAAGTGGCTATACCCCCAGTTGTTGATTAGGTCTGTAAGTCCTTCAACCCCCCTTACAATCCTGGTTTGCAACAATAAAATTATTAATGTAGTCTTTTTCCAACCAGCGGTAGATTCCACGATGAACTACTTCTTTTCTTGCGCACACGTTACTTATACATCTTTGATACACACACAAAATTGTTTCTGCACACACTTGGATAGACAAATACACATCTTACCCTAAGACTTTCATCTTTTAAAACATTTAGCAACTTAACATATTATGTTGTCATGGTTACTCCATTACTTCCTTTACATTACTTCTTTATTTTATTATAAATACTAATCTCTTTGACTATTCTTAACAACATGAAGTATAAAAATAAGTGCTACAGATGCAACATTTTATATTTTACTCGTCTCTACTTAAAACTTACTTTGAGCTTGTTAGAGGAAATAGTGACATGTGAAGGTATCTCCGTTTAAACTTCCTCTCCAGCACCGCCACTGACTTGTGAAAAAGAGGAAATGAGAGACCCCATTTGTCTGCGCCGACGACCACTTAAAAAGACCTCCTCCTAGCTGGAATGGAATCGCAATGGAGAAATTCTGTAGAATGTTTTCTTTCTTCGTTCACCACGTCATAGAGATCCGGGTGGTGGTCACAGGCTAAGGTAAATAGACATTTGCTTCAGGGTATATCATTTCCCCTAAAGCTGAAACATGTCGAGGAATGGAGAGATAAACTGCCGGAAACCGTAAATGTTCCTTGCAACCTTCTCTTGTAGACAGTTTTATGAGAAACGTGTGTCCTGGTTGACTCACGCCATACCGTAGTCAGCTGTTTGTAAGGTAAGGTTCTAACGTAAAATTTATTTACACCTGTTGCCCGTCTTCTGTCTTCGACACCATTATATATGCTAAATCATATATAAATCATCTCCTATATCATTTGTTTACTTAACATTATATTTACTAGAGTACGAGCAAATTAAGTTGGGCGCTGGATTTACAGTGTGGTGCGGGCAGAGCGGAAGAAGCGACCGTTAACGCTCTTTTGTTTCTGCAGTGTGGTCAACCTTGAAAAACACAGTTCCGCAAAATAGCGCGCAAGATAAATGAAGATATCACAAGTAAAGTTGCATCCTCTGAAAACATTCCTTAGTTTTGCCCACGCCAGCTCGATTGTATTCAGATCAGTTATACGGAGGTAGACGAATAATAATGTGTCCCCTTTCGAGAGCCATAACATCCACAAATGTTCATACAAATATAAATCATTTTCAAGTAAATGCTGATGTACATTACCACCACACTCGTAACAAGGATAAACTGGCAATTCGAGCGCACCAAACGAGCCTTTATGAAGGAAGCTTTAACTACAAAGGGATAATGTTATATAATAAACTTCCAAATTCATTTAAACAAGGTGCATCATTAAAACACTTTAAGAATAAGGTTAAGACATTTTTGCATACGTAATGTTTTTATACGGTTAATGAATTTTTAGAACTATAACCATGTAAATGAGCACTGGGAGCATAGTGCATTCACGAACCTGTAATATTTATATTATGACATTTCTTGTAGTAAATTAGTCTATGCAAATACCACATGAAAATATAGAAAAGCTGCTTACTGTGTATATTGTATATAATCAATTTGACTTTATGTATATACTGTATTTATACATTTTGATGTGTCTCAGAACATGTATATGTTGCCAAGGACGAACTAAAATTCGAATTCTAACATACGATTGTTGTAAACTGGTTAGCTAATTTACATCGAAATTGATCAAAACGAAATATGGCGGACATGATAAAACTTAGCATATTAGCCACTAGATGTCAGTGTATAGCGCATTTCAAATTTCAAGGTTGTCATCTATGTTTACGGAGTTAAACGAAACTTACCGAATGAGGACTTGGAACCCGATCTCTCTTCTTATCGCGCGCATTATAGTTCATGGTAAAGCGAGAAAGCGTATCGGAAAAAAAATCGCAACGCAGAGATGTTTACCTCAGCTTATCGTACATAAATCTCATTGATGGAGAATCCGCCTTATAGTTCTGATTGGGCACACAATGACTTCTTTTTCTTCCTGAACATCAAGAATAAATTGCGTGGACGAGTTTCGTCGACAGAAGAAGCTGTTGATATCTTCAATAAGCATGTTTTGTATGTGTCTTAAGAAGACTCTAATAAATGCTTTGACAAAAGGTTCAAACGAATGCAAAAGTGTATTGGTCATAAAGGAGAATATTTTGGAAAGCAATAAAGCAAATTTCAAGCATAAATTACCTCTTTTCTAATTATTAGGCCCAAAATATAGTGTCCCTTATAATTTGTCTAATTATTAGGCCCAAAATATAGTGTCCCTTGTAATTTGTCTAATCATTAGGCCAAAAATATAGTGTCCATTGTAATTTGTTTAATTATTAGACCCAAAATGTGGTGTCCCTTGTAATTTGTCTAATTATTAGGCCCAAATGTAGTGTCCCTTGTAATTTGTCTAATTATTACGCCCCAAATGTAGTGCCCTTTGTGATTTGTCTAATTATTAGGCCAAAAATGTAGTGTCCCTTGTAATTTGTCTAATTATTAGACCCAAAATATAGTGTCCCTTGTAATTTGTCTAATTATTAAGCCCAAAGTGTAGTGTCCCATGTAATTTGTCTAATTATTAGACCCAAAAATAGTGTCCCTTGTAATTTGTCTAATTATTAGGCCCAAAATGTAGTGTTCCTTGTAATTTGTCCAATTATTGGGCCCAAAATATAGTGTCCCTTGTAATTTGTCTAATTCAAATGGAAATCTGGGTTCAACCCTAAGATGTACTAAAGAAATAGAGGGAATTGAATCGCGTTTTAATGTTAACAACATATACAATTACATATTTAATATTTCAATGAATAAATAATTCATATGTTTGTATATTTTGCTAGGATTCCATTTCTTATTGGTACTGTAAGTATTGAGACCAGTAGAACTAGAACCCTAAGTATTAATTATCTATTTATCCTTGTTGCCATGACAAATGACAAACGCATTGTAAATTTAACTTACACAACCAAATACGTGTTAACAATGTCAACTTAGAAATCAAGTTTTGCCAAAAATACTTTGGGGGTTTTTTCAAAACAACTAATTTGGTTTAAATCTCCATATCCAATTTTTTGGTTTACTCTTTCACTTACGTTCTAAGCAATAGATTGAAATACGAGGGCTGTTCAATAAAGAATTATCATAATTGTTTACGGTCATAATTTTTCGCATTAAAATTCAATATTATTATATTCCGTTAGATTAATGTGAAACAAACACGCCGTACTAGTTTCGTTGTTGTTCTCCTGGTTCCCGCCTGTGAGAACCAGTCAAGTTCAGATATGTTCAGTATCGCCTACCGCCGTAGTGGAGGTAACATGCGGTTAAAGTTGATGTCAGAGGAAGATCTGGAGTCTCTTTCAAACGTAATCACTACTGATGAAACTTGGATACATCAGTTTGATCCTGAGAGCAAACAGCAAAGCTCAGTGTGGAAATCTCCTTCATCGCCAACCCCCAAGAGAGCAAAGGTGGTTGCTTCTGCTAGGAAAGTTATGGTCATCTTATTCTTTGATATTCTTGGAATGGTTTATCAGCATGTTGTACCTGTACACACATCAGTAACTAGACAATGCTTCAGGGATGCCCCGAAAACATTGCAAGTCCATATCAGGCCCAAAAGACCACATTTCGATGAAGCAGGCTGGATGCTGCATCGCGATAATGCGCGGCCGCATATTGCCAATGTTGTTGCTGAATATCTTGCAAAAATCAACGTGAAGTGCATCCCTCATCCTCCCTATAGTCCGGATTTAGCCCCATGTGACTTTTTTCTATTCCCTAACTTGAATAAACGCCTTCGTGGGAGGCATTATCCATCATCAGAAGCAGTGGTGAAGGCTGCGGATGCGATTTTGAAGGATCTCTCAAAAAAGGTTTCCAGCATGTCTTTGAAGACTGGCAGAAACGCTGGGACAAGTGCATCGCATTCAGGGGAGACTATTTTGAGAAGGACCATCAAAATTATGAGGATGAGTAAAGGTACGTTGTCTAAAAAAATTGTGATCTTTCTTTATTAAACAGCCCTCGTATATTCCTTCATTGCTGAAATGCAAGATAGTGGTTCTATACACGCAAATGATCCTGCATTTTATGCTCGTTCAACTGTAATTTTTTCTTCTGGTTTAATAATTTATCTGTTCCGAAACCTGACACCCTCAGCGAGATCTGTCAGTGACGTGGCTTTCAAGCTTCATTTGCACTGCTGAAACCGTATACAGTAATTTAAAAAAAAATGTATTTAAAATAGAGAGAATATTCGCATTGTTGAAGTGCAGGGTTACGTTATTACAGTATCGTTACTATCCATCCTAATTATATATTTATGATTTACCCAAGGGATAATAATTATAACGTAAATATCATACACCTTTGGATTTTAATCAAGAAAAGCACCTGCACAAATAATTTCATTATTTAGTTTTAAAATCAAGGGAATGCAACAGTTTAAGCATTGGTAAAGTATTCTAAAAAGGCAATATGTAGAACAAATACTGACTGTAAAAGAGCACAAAGGTTTTAAAAATTAAAATCTTCAACAAATAATACTTAAAAAATCATTATATTGTGTCTGTATTTTAACTTTGTGGGTTCGTAGAATTAAAAGTCCAAATTGCCGAAATTCTAGTGCCCGATTTCACCAACAGATGTTAAAATCGACGTTAACAAATATAACGTAACAATTGTCACAGCGCTAAAACTAATGTTAAATTTCTTGCATTTCACCAACCTGTTTTCTTAAAATGTTAACAAACCTGTGTTTACGCCAAGAAACTTGTAAATATCACAGATATAGAAGGCTATGGATGATTTTCTGAACGTACTCCAATGCGGTTTTGTTTTCATTTTCGTCTGCACAAATGGCGGATGAACAAAATCATAAATAAAGCCGTGAGACAAATTTCTCATCGACGGAGAAAGAATTGTTAATTGAAATGGTGACGAAGTGTAAGGATATCGTAGAAAATAAGAGGACGGATGCAGTGAATGTAAAAGAGAAAGATGTCGCGGGGAAAATATTGGAAACGAATTTAATTCAAATGCATGTGTCACTAGACAAGCACCAAACAACTTGTCAGTATTACGTAAATTTAAAACGAGGTGCGAAGGACAAGTTACTTTCAAGACGGGAGGTGGACAGTGTATTATCCACATAATTCAGTGAATTATAAAATCGCAAAGTTATTAATACTTGAAGCAAATGCGAGATCGCCATATTCCTTTCGATGCATGTTCTAACCTCTCTTGTACTTCCGCAGTAACCTTCACAGCAACTTGTTTCGACAGTCTATACCTCCGTAAAACAATTTTCTTCGGATATTTCCTCAAAATCATTTCTCCTCAAATGCCTCCTTAATGCTACAAGATACATGGGTAGGCGTGATTGAATGCTTCCCGTCACTCACTCAGCCGTCAGTTGGTCGTGCCTTCCGATAATTGGGTGACAATACTGTCTGTTTTACCGAAAGCTAATTTTCTGTACAGTTTTATGACCGAAAAATTAGACAAATTCGTTCAGAATGACGGAGACTTCCTCCAAAAATGCAAGGTACACATTTCGTCAGGTAGAAACTATAAAATAACAAATAGTATTCTTTGTAAAGTATATGGGTGCTAGTACTTTCCCGGTAGCTTTCTTGTCGCATTTCTAGTAAAACAGGAACTTTGGTCTTCGGATAAATTAATCGTTTACTTATGTAATATGTTTAATAATTATTCATAAATTTAAGAACTGTAACTAGTTATGTTAGCGAAAGCAAAATTGTAGATTTTGATGTAAAATATTGTAACGAACCTGGGCAGATATACGTGAGAAACACTGCACTCCCGGACGACAGTCTATGAAGGCCGGATATCAGACAATAGAATGGAATGCTAGCTATTTTACTGTAGCGTTACACAGGTCAATATACCCCTAGTTTTTCCTTGTGACGCCGTGCTATGTGTATATAAGAGGGTAGCCACCCCTATTCAGTCCTCATTTGTTTCTCATTGCAACATTGCAACCGTATTGGTGTGTCCGACGACGTGTCACGTCCAGTAAAATGTATTATAAAATGTCCGCCGAAAGTGCAGTATTTAAGAGTGCCCGGGTTCCACAAGTGTAAGGACAAATTAAGGCAGTTTGGAGATTATCGTTGGTTTGTATTGTCTCCCGCAGGGGAGGGAATCCGTCCCCTTCAGCTGCCGTGGTGCGGGCGCTGCGGACCCTTAGCACTCGTTGTACCTCTGACGTTACTAGAGGAACCTCGGGCCGAACCTCTGAGCCCCTCCTTCGGGAGTTGTTCGGATTGGGATGGTCTCGAGGGGGCAGTGGTTCCCGATACCCGTGGGAATAGGGTACGTCTAAGGACGGGGTTGAGGGAAGTCATTAATTTTCCCGGGGACTAGCCTGCAGAGCTAGTAGAAGGTGTGCTGGATCGCCAGGCGGCCCCACCGAGGTCATATCCGTAGCCTTCACCTTTGGTGTTGACGCGCGTAAGTGGCGTATCCACTTCCATCCCGTCTTGTGTCCTTGGACCAGATGGGGGGGGGGGCTTGTTTGTAACCCAGGTCTTGTCCTATGGAAAGCCCCACGGAGGACACCGAGCGCCCTTTGGGACAGCTCGGATAACTCCCTGGTTGAAAGAGGCCCGGGTCTTGTTCCTACGAGTTCAAGACTAATGGGAGTAGAACCTCTGAGCTCAACTGTCTCAAACTTAACTAACACTCTGAGAACCCAAAAAAAGAATCCATGCAGGAGAAGCAGCTAGGGTCAAGGGTAAGGCAAGCAGCCGACGACGACGTGGAGACCGAGGAAGGAGTCCCGACGTCGTCCCAGGTATGTGAAGCCGTGAGGCGGAGAGATAGTACTGCCGCACGAGAAAATACTGAAATTAACATAGAAATTTTGGTTGGGGCCCTCAAAACATACAATTTATTTGAATTCTTGATTAGAAGTTTCTTGTCATTTGAATTGCCAATTACACAAAAGTCATTCCGAATAAGGAGGGCTTCCTTGGTTATAAAGACCACAAATGGAGGTCAGGAGAAATCGTGAAGTTAAACCATGTCTCATCCTCCAACACTGCATCCCATTCATGACGCCTGTGGTGGTCAGAGAGGAGAAAATTTGTTGTAAACAATATTAATATAGCAACCTCAGAAGTAGGACTATCACGTACCCATATAACGAAATGGTCCTGAAGTTGGGAGATGAAATGCAAACAGAATTACTTTAAGTGTCCCCATGTGCGGTGAACACAACATAATACCTAATAGTTATACGCCAGCAAGACTGGATATTCGCCAGATGCAATTAAACAGAAGGGACTTGGCAAACTGTAACACAAAGAGCCACTTTACCAGACCAAAGGAAATATAGGCAATTGCTGCACTGTCTGGTGGTCATTTTGGGCTATTAATTTAAAAATACCTCAAGCCTCTCAAGTTGTTATTACTGTAATTCTTTAAATTTCCTTTACAATAAAGGGTACAATGTTAAACTAAAACTTCAGGCAACAGTTTTACCTTCTCTACTATCAAAGTAAGTAGGGAAGTATATTTTTTTTTTTTATAATTTACGTCATTTAACTCTTTTAAGTCATGTCGGACGATGGATGGAATGGGTGAAATGATGCTCAAATGGGCCCAGGGTCCATGGAGCTTAGAGTTACCCGAATTTGTCTTTTAGGATAAGGGAAACCCCGGAGAAACTTTATCCAGGTAACTCAGGCGGGTAAGGAAGTATTATTTTCTGGAAAATGGCATTAAAAGCTTTCATTAAAATTGCATTTAAGTTATTTTCATGACAAATGAAATGTTTATGCCGACTCATTTATAATCTTACTTCTAGGTGATTTTTGCATAACTGGTGAACGGAAAGAGAAGAAAAATAATATTCCACAAAAAATAGTTCCTGTTATTTCACCAAATTCTTATCAATTTGGGTAAATGGAGAAAAACATTTAGGAGATATTCCTGAACCCTACCTTTCATCTCCGTTATCACTTCATATCAGCTCACCTGGTGGTCTCTTTCAGGGTGGAAGTGTCGGCGGGAGTCCTGGCGGTGCATGGCAGGATGATTTGCTCCTGGCAAACACTTCCGGGCCGGCCTAGTGGGCCGAATCAGGAACGCGGCTGGCGGGATGCCGGTTGTTTAAGCCTACCTGGAGTCTTTGCTCTGTGGTCTCCGAACCGGCCTCGTGACTGTTTCGGGACCACGGTAGGTGGGATTAAATACAGCCGTTGTAGCGTCGTAATCTACGAGGGCTGTTCAGTAAAGAATGATCACAATCTTTTTTCGACAACGTACCTTTACTCATCCTCATAATTTTGATGGTCCTTCTCAAAATAGTCTCCCCTGAATGCGATGTACTTGTCACGGCGTTTCTGCCAGTCTTCAAAGACATGCTGGAAAACATTTTTTGAGAGATTCTTCAAAATCGCCTCCGCAGCCTTCAGCACTACTTCTGATGTTGGATGATGCCTCCCACGAAGGCGTTTCTTCAAGTTAGGGAACACAAAAAGCCACATGAAGCTAAATCCGGACTATAGGGAGGGTGAGAGATGCACTTCACGTTGATTTTTACAAGATATTTAGCAACAACATTGGCAATATACAGCCACGCATTATCGTGGTGCAGCATCCAGCCTGCTTCACGGAAATGTGGTCTTTTGCGCCTGATATGAACTTGTAATGTTTTCAGGACATCCCTGTAGTATTGCCCAGTTACTGATGTGTGTGCAGGTACAACATGCTCATAAACCATTCCATGAATATCAAAGAATGAGATGACCATAACTTCCCCAGCAGAAGCAACCACTTTTGCCTTTTTGGGGGTTAGTGATGAAGGAGATTTCCACACTGGGATTTGCTGTATGCTCTCAGGATCAAAATAATTTAGCCAAGTTTCATCAGCAGTGATTATGTTTGAAAGAAACTCCGGATCTTCCTCCAACATCAACTTTAACTGCATGTTACCTCCATTGTAGCGGTAGGCGATACTGAACATGTCTGAACTTGCCTGGTTCTCACAGGCGGGAACCACGAGTACCAACAATGAAATTACTACGGCTTGCTTGTTTCACATTAATCTAACAGAATATAATAAGATTGAATTTTAGTGCGAAAAAACATTTCTGTAAAAAGTTATGATCATTCTTTATTGAACAGCCCTCGTATAACCTGGTTCCTGACACTTTATACCAGATTGTATTTTCCTCTTATTAGTCTTCCACAGTCATTTTGTTTAAACGACAATACATTTCGGTCATGCCCACCCTGTGACTCCACAGGGTGGTAGTGGATACGCCACTTACGCGCATCAACCCGACAGGGAAGACTACCGAATAACCTTGGTGGGGCCGCTGGTGATCCAGCACACCAACTACTCGCTCTGCAGGCAAGCTCCGGGGACTTAGGCAACCCTCTGCCCTCTCCGGGCGGCAGAAGCCTGGCCGGAGGCACCCATTCTCCCATGGGTATCCGGAACCACTGCCCCCTCAAGGCCTGCCCAATCCGTACTGCTCCCACACGGGAGGGGCTCGATGTTCGGCCCGAGGTTCCTCTAGTAACGTCAGAGGTACCACGAGTGCTAAGGGTCCGCAGCGCCCGCACCATGGCAACTGAAGGGGACGGATCCCCACGTAGGTGGGATGACGATTGTCCTGCACCGTAGGCGAGCTTCTGTCTAGTAAAGTGTAGGGAAGCCTCCCTCGTACTGTAGCGACTCCTTGAAGTCGGCCGCCCTTTGTCCCCTTTCACTTCATCCTCCCTCCCGAGGGTGCCCCACTTGGCACATAGGTACAAAAGATCAACCTGGTCGAGGAGCCGAACTCCTCATAACAATCCAATCCAAAATTAAAATACTGCTAGAAAACACAAGTCACTAAAGATTTCCCTTTAACTTTTAAATTTTGGTATAGATATGTTGATGATAATTTTGCTATTTTTCCTGATAAACTCATAAACGATGCTTTAAAATTACTAAATTTGCAAGATAACGCTATAAAATTTACATTAGAGACTGAAATTAATGGGTTTCTTTCTTTTCTAGATCTAAACATAATAAGAAATAATAATAAATTAAACTTTGGTATTTATAGAAGTCTACTCATATTGATAATTACATAAAAAATAAAATTTTTAATCCTCTTCACATAAATTTGCTGTTTTCAATAGTTTGATTTATAGATTAATAAATATACCCCTGAATAAAGATGAATTTAATAAATCAATATAAACATATTATTAATACTGCTTTAATTAATGGTTTTATTCAAGATTTTATACAAAAGAACATTGCAAAATTAAATATCAAAACACTCGTAATGATATTTCTACCCTTAAAAATAAAATACGATTATAATCTTAAAAAGTTTACTTACCATCCTTGGGTTAATAAGCATTTTCTAAACAAAAATAAATAAAGATTTTGGTATAACTGTAGTTCCTCAAAATAAATATAGTATTATAAACTTGTTGCATTTCTCTAAAATAAGATAAAATTCGTAATGATAAAACAATCTGGTATTTATCAATTTAATTGTTTCGATTGTGATAAAGTTTATATTGAAAAGACAAAACGTAATTTAGAAACCAGAACGAAAGAGCATTTTCGTAACATAAAGTTGAAACAAACTGATAAATCTTCCGTAGCAGATCATTTTTGGTCATTTAACCATAAAATAAATCCAGAAGTAAAATTATTAAAACAATTAAACCGTCCGATAGATTTGGAAAAAGATATTTATTTTAAAAAAATTGCGTGATGAACTTTGAAATACCGGCAGTCGATTCTGTTTTTAAATTTGTTTTATATTCAGATTTTGGTGGTACGAGAGCTGTTCAACAAAGAATTATCATAAATTTTTTACTCTCATAATTATCTCACTAAAATTCAATCTTATTATATTCTGTTAGCTTAATGTGAAGCAAATACACCATAATACTTTCATTGCTGGTACTCCTGGTTCCCGCCTGTGAGAACCAGGCAAGCTCACACATGTTCAATATCGCCTACCGCTGCAATGGAGGTAACATGCAGTTAAAGTTGATGTTAGAGGAAGATCCGGAGTTTGCTTCAAACGTAATCACTGCTGATGGAACTTGTCTACATCATTTTGATCCTGAGAGCAAACAGCAAAGCTCAGTGTGGAAATCTCCTTCATCTTCAACCCCCAAAAAACAAAAGTGGTTGTTCTGGGAAAGTTATGGTCATCTCATTCTTTGATATTCATGGAATGGTTTATCAGCATGTTGTACCTGCACACACATCGGTAACTGGATAATACTACAGGAATGTTCTGAAAACGTTGCAAGTCCATATCAGGCGCAAAATATATTTTCGTGAAGCAGGCTGGATGCTGCACCACGATAATGCGTGGTCGTATATTGCTAATGTTGCTGAATATCTTGCAAAAGTCAACGTGAAGTGCATCCCTTACCCTCCCTATAGTCCGGATTTAGCTCCATGTGGCTTTTTTTCTATTTCATAAGTTGAAGAAACGCCTTCGTGGGAGGCATCATTCATCATCAGAAGCAGTGGTGAAGTGTGCGGAGGCGATTTTTAAGAATCTCTCAAAAAAAATGGTTTCCAGCATGTCTTTGAAGACTGGCAGAAATGCTGTGACAAGTGCAACGCTTTCAGAGGAGGCTATTTTGAGAAGAACCATAAAAATTATGAGGATGAGTAAAGGCATGTTGTCAAAAAAAGATTGTGATCATTCCTTATTGCACAGCCCTCGTATATAGAAACTGATAAATCGGCCGTAGTAGATGATTTTTGGTCATTAACCATGAAATAAATCCAGAAGTTAAATTATTAAAACGATTGCATGGTCCGATAGACTTAATGGTTTGGATGAAAGATAGAGTCAACATGAAAAATTCAATGCAATGGCCGGGATTTGAACCACGGATCTTCTGGTTTCCGTCCAGGACGGAACTGGAAGGAAACCAGGAGATCCGTGGTTGAAATCCCGGCCATGGTATTGAATTTTTCATGTTAACTCTATCAAAAACCTTAGCCTATATATGGCTAGTGTGGAGAAATGATTAATTTTCATCAATTAACAAATCGAGTAATGAATTTTGAAATACCGGCAGTCGATTCTGTTTTTAAATTTTATTTTATTTTACTAACAAGTACATATTAACATCTAGCGTTCGTAACGATGGCGACAGTTCTGTTGGTTCCGACTGATGATGTGGAAAAATCTCCATGAAATCGCGATCCCGAAGAATTTATAAGAAAAGTTTCATAATTTCTTATAAGATAAGTGAAGTTTTAAGTTACAAATTGTTATATTTGTTTGCTGCACTGTTAATAGCTTCATATTTTACGTATTTATTACTGCCATATTATTTAAATACTTAATACCCACAACTTATATGAAAAGTTTTCTTTCTTCTTTTGATTGTTCCATTTATTATAAGTTTTGTATTAATAATATAAAGACAGGGTTCAAATTTATTATATAATTTCTTGAGGAATTTTAAATCATATACCCTTTTTTTATGTAAATGTTCTCTGAGTTATTATTGAAAATTTTCGAAAGAATGGTTACCAGCTCTTATGCAATATTTTAAATGTGAAAATAATATTCGAGTAAAATATATAGGGTGTAAATACAGGTGTCAGGACTGAGGTGTGTTTTATTGCCCCTTGTGTGTTTGTTTACCTTCCTTGTTGACGTACTAGTAGAGGCATGTGGTCAAATGCTGTCGAGAAGCAGAGAAACTGTGGATTAGATTAGCAAGGATGGGTGGGTAAGAAGATGAAATTAAATGAAAGGTGGTCGTGGGGAACTGCGGCGCTGGGGAAATGTTAGAAAACCACACTGCAAATGTTATTTTTCCTAATGAATTAAATTCACTGTTTGCCACAGTATTAATTTGATTAATTTTACAGCCACCAAATCAGGATGCCAAATTCGTGCAAATAAGGAGATGAAAAAACTTATGTACTCATCCATCAACAAGGTTTTTCTTTGTTAATTCTAGTGTGAAGTTTTCAATAGCCTGGGAGAGCGGCGATTCTATCGACCGGTATCTGAACTTTGACCTTTCCACCAATGTGCGCCCTACTCACACGTTTGTCTTTTTATCTCGTACTGCACATGCAAGATTTAATCATACTAGAGCATTCCACCCACACAAATTTGGATATGAACTTTACTTCATTAGTGCTTCACCGCCATCATCGTTCGAGACGTAACCTCGGTGGTAATTCTTATAAAGCACAGCACAGCCAGTTTCCACCAAAAGTATTCTTTGATTTCTCCAATTTACAGAAATCTCAGAAATTTTAAGAATAATCACGGAATAGTCATGAGTATACAGGATGTAACCAAAATGCATGCCAAGACTTTGAGAAAAAAGTTTCTTGCGGATACAGGATAAAAAACATAGGTCCAGAAATTGTGTATTTCCCTTTTTAGAGTACTTTTTCTACAGCTGAACCCAACAACACTTATGCCCGATATCACCAACAAATGTTAAAATCGACGTTAACATATGTAACGTAACAATTGTCACAGCGCTAAAACTAATGTTAAATTTCTTGCATTTCACCAACCTGTTTTCTTAATATGTTAACAATCCTGTGTTAACGCCAAGAAACTTGTAAATATCAAGTTATAGAAGGCTATGAATGATTTTCTGAACGTACTCCGATGCGCTTTTGTTTTCATTTTCGTCTGCACAAATGGCGGAGGAACAAAATCATAAATAAAGCCGTGAGACAAATTTCTCATCGACGGAGAAAGAATTGGTAATTGAAATGGTGACGAAGTGTAAGGATATCGTGGAAAATAAGAGGACGGATGCAGTGAATGTAAAAGAGAAAGATGTCGCGGGGAAAATATTGGAAACGAATTTAATTCAAATGCATGTGTCACTACTACAAGCATCAAACAACTTGTCAGTATTACGTAAATTTAAAACGAGCTGCGAAGAACAAGTGCCTTAAACGTTTCAAGACGAGAGGTGAACAATGTATTATCCACATAATTCAGTGAATTATAAAATCGCAAAGTTATTAATACTTGAAGCAAAGGCGAGATCGGCATATTCCTTTCGATGCATGTTCTAACTCAGTATTACGTAAATTTAAAACGAGGAGCGAAGAAGGGCAAGTGACTTGAACGTTTCATGACGGCAGGTGGACAGTGTATTATCCACATAATTCAGTGAATTATAAAATCGCAAAGTTATTGCTACTTGAAGCAAAGGCGAGATCGGCATATTCCTTTCGGTGTATATTCTAACTCATTATTACGTAAATTTAAAACGAGGAGCGAAGAAGGACAAGTGACTTGAACGTTTCAAGACGGGAGGTGGACAGTGTATTATCCACATAATTCAGTGAATTATAAAATCGCAAGCTTATTGATACTTGAAGCAAAGGCGAGATCGCCATATTCCTTTCAATGCATGTTCTAATCTCTCTTGTACTTCCGCAGTAACCTTCATAGCGACATGTTTCGACAGTCTACACCTCCGTAAAACAATTTTCTTCGGATAGTTTCTCAAAATCATTTCTCCTCATAGGCCGTACTCTATTACGAATGCCATTTAGACGGGTCTGAAATACAGCAAATCGACATCAACAGCTGAGTTCATGCTCGCCATCTTGACTATTTACAATTGTTAAGGACTTAACATTAGAAATTCGGCTTGTTAGTTTAACACGAGATTTAACACGAGTGTTACGCTAACACTTGTTGGTGAAATACAATTTTTGTTTTAACTATTGCTAAACTCGTGTTAAGTCTTAACATTTGTTGGTGAAATCGGGCATTAATGGCAAAATGGTGGGAAAACAGGAAATCAGAGCACATGTTCAAAATGGCCTTATTAGCTCCAATACATCCGTCAACCCACCGTCGTATGGACTCCCTAATGCGCTGGGTTAAGTCTGGAGAATTTCACAGTACAAGCACAAAGAGTCTAGAACATCTGTAACTGCAGTTGTATAAACAAGAGATTTCAATTGTCCCCACAAATAAAAATCTAGTGGGTTTAATTCAGGTGAGCGTGGAGGCCACGGAATTGCTCCACCTCTTCCTATCCATCTACCAAGTTACTATTCAGAAATCGACGGACAGAACGCCTGAAGTGGGAAGGAACTCCATCGTGCATGAACTGAGTACCGGTGCCTAACAAGCATACGATAGCACAATGGCAACTACGTTGAATTACATCATCTCCACCCAATTTAATCAAATATAAAAACATATGCGTTCTACTCTACAAGTAAATCACTGTTCTGTTGTTGCGTTTTGTCCACAGTACAGTTACGTATTACACATCTCAACGTGTAAGCAGACTTGTAGAAAAGCCGCTCCAACGTGGAAATAAACTATTTAGGGCCTTGTTCGTAAAACATTTTTATCATCTATATGCAAGAAATATATTCCCAAAGTTTTGACATACCTTTTTGTTACATCCTGTATAAAATAGATAGGAAAACGGGCAATAAATAGGAAGTATCCGTAATAGTAGGTATTGAAGTAGATACTTATAGTCTATAAAGCACTTCAGTACATTAAAGATAATTGGGGAAGGTTACGAAATTCAAAAATATTGTCCTGCACTGACGAGCGCTGCATTCGCTTGTTACCTTGTTTATCAAAAGACCTAAGTGTTAGTAACATGGCGTACATTAATTGACGAAAGACAAATAGGAGCTGTGTGTGTGATATGAAAGGTTAGCCAAATAATTACTGTGCCCAGATGTAAATTACCATTACAGCGCCACGTTTTGACACAGAGAGATTTGTGTCACAATATACAATCACGTTATGCATGATTTCTCGCGTCTGCCTGTTGTGATTGTATCTGAACAGACTGTAGAAACACTGTCTCGCCCTGTATATGCGATAACTTTCCACGCTTTGCTATGAAGTAGTTCCATCTCTTAAAAAGAATTGCAATAGCTAAATTGGTTAAAGGGGAAGATTTTTTTATCCAGATTTATTGAACCCTATTTTACACAGTGGTATATTAGGGTTAGAGTTGATACATAAAAATATGCAATTTTAACAAAAATATTTTAAATACTAGAAGGAAGAAATTATGTTTTAATCTGATGCATATTAATTTAAACTATTTCACACTATATTCGCGTTACCAATTTGAAGATAATATATCTGCAGTAGGATGTCCTTTTGTTGTTTATGAAAACCAAACGGAACTAACTCACTCCATGTTTAAATTGTCACCTGAATGATCTGTATTCCAGTCGGAGCTCTTAGCAATTAAAGAAGCTATAAAATGGTGTACTGTTAATGGGAACAGTGCCCGTATTCTTAGTGATTCACAATCAGCTCTACTCGCTATTAATGATAAATACAATTTAAATTCATTAGCACATGAAATCAGAACCTTGCTTCAAAACCATCCAGGACATATTTGCATGGGATGGCTTAAAGGACACAGTGGAATTTTAGGTAACGAGAGAGCTGATTGCTTGGCTAAGAAGGCTGCAGAATCCAATCTTCCTGTGACATAATCTTTATGTCCTATTTATAATGTAAGGAGAATAATACATCAACATATTCTTGAAGAATGGAACCAACAATGGCTAACAACTCCAAATGGAAGTTTAACAAACACATTATTTTTCCCTAGTGTATATGACAGAGGAAAATGTGAAACTCTTGTACCAAATTTTGTTTTGACACAATTTTGAAGTGGACATGGTAAATTTGGTGAATACTTATCACGCTTTCACTTAACATCCAACCCCGAGTGCATGTGTGGTGAAGAATTTCAAACTGTGGTTCCTCTCCTTTTCTGTTGTCCCATTTTCTGGAGAGAAAGACAAGAATTAATATTCAAGCTAAACTCTCTAGGAACTGAACTTTCTGCTCCGCTCACATCTTTGCTAATGAAGCCACAACAGTATAAGTACTTCGTGATGTTTATAAACTCAGTGTTTAAACGTCTGAAATAGTCTAAATTAATATGCATCCGATTAAAACATCATTTCTTTCTTCTAGTATTTAAAATATTTTTGTTAAAATTGTATATTTATATGTATCAACTCTAACCCTAATATACCACTGTGTAAAATAGGGTTCAATGAATCTGGATAAATAAAAAAAAATAAAAGAAGTAATTTTATCTTCATAAGTAAAATATACCGGAGCCGTTCTAAGTTTATATAGAAATGTAAATGGAAGTACGTGCACTGTGCGACATCATTGACTGTTTAGACTTGTAACTCTCTGCGCATGAAAAATATAGTTGGCATATCAATTTTAAGGACTTTACATCTAACGCAAAATATATAAACATCACTTTATTACAAATACAACAGTCAAACAGTAATTAATTAATATTTTATTTGGTAAATATATGGACTTTGTAAGCGCTGGAGGACTTGCATGGAGCGTGGGGGAGATTATGTGTAAAAGTGATACAGCTTTGTACCACTTCTGCACAATAAGTAATATAAAAATTAAGGTTTTCATTTGACTCACTCTCATACACTCGGGGAAATTAACAAACCTTCCACTTGTGGATAAAATACGTCTCGATTCACTAGTGACCACAAATAACTGTTCTTTACTTAATTGTTTAGCTCCCCATTGCTTTATTTTCACTTATTTTTCTTTTGCTTAGCTATTATTTAACTTTGTGCTAGTACCAACGGGAGGCAAGGGACCACTGTTTACTTACATTTTCCCAGACACTAGAAGAGTTCGCCTTCTTTTTCATGTGCTTCTATGTACTATACATTGGGTTCTGAGGATGAAAACAGCAAAAGGCCCTAACATTGGCTTCAAAAACAGCTTCAAAATGCACTCCTTTATGCCGTTTCACACTGCTGTAGCTGAGGGCTTTTATTATCAATGACTCTCTACTCGCACATGTGAAAAATTCTAGCGTTGTGCAAACATGCCTTAAAATTAAATTAAAACAATGGCTTACACACTAACCGAGCGTTATTATGTATATAAATTTGGACGCAACTCTTTCCCCTGGTATGTATGCAAATTGTGCATGTTTAATCCCAAGCTTATGTCTGAATTTGCGGCGAACCATCAGTGGCCGTTTGCTGGCCGCTCATTTGCAATTGAAAATACTCCGCCACAGAGTAAACAGTGTGATTGAGTAGTGGCAAAGTGTATGCAGAAAATAGGCTCGCTCGGGACCGTTTACGCAGCTGTTGCACTCTCTTCTATATTAATGTAATATTTATTTGTACCGAATGTCATATGTTCATATCAAGTCTTACAAGTTATAAACTGAGGGGGGGGGTGTGGTTCAGACCAGGGACGGCAAGATGAGAACCCGAAGTGTGAAACCCCTTCGCCTTTCCTTCTACCTGGCAGGTGACGTGTGCCACAGTGGTGGTCATTCGGGTTTTGATGAAACGTCCTTTGCGACGTAATCAAATGCACACTTTTGAACTAAGGAGTTGGCTAGGAAAGCATAAAGAGGACGTGAGTGAAGATTGTAGCGACAATGCTAGACGTCTTATATTGGCATTGTTTCAGAAACCGCCTACTCACCACATTACTGACCTTAGCCAAACCTTAAGCTGATATGTTTTAATAATAAAGACATCTAAATACTTTCTATACTATATTCTTAAAAATAAACGTTACAATTTATCTGAAAAGTGCACTGAAATTGTTTAGAACGTACGAGGTGTGTTCAAGTTATAATTTCTCCTATTTTTTCGGTACTAGGAACAAATAAAAACTTCTGTTTTTTTTTAAATACACGTGGACTCTTTGTGAATGCGTGATAGAGATGGCAGCATTGTACAGTGCATAGAACTGTAGTAGCAGCGACGAGGGTTAGGACTTTTTTGATACTTAAAATGGCGACGTTTTCATTACAAGAACAGAGTGTAATCATTTGTTTTCTTCATTTTCGTGGTGTACACGTATTGAAATTCATCTTCAGTTGAGTGAGGCATGTGGTGATGGTACCATGGATGTGTCTAATGTGCGTTCCTGGGTGCGACAGTTCAATGAAGGCACAACATCGTGTGACAACAAACCAAGACAGATGCAGACATCGCCTCAAAAATTGGCATTTCCGTGGTATGTGTGCACACAATCCTGCATGAAAATATGACAATACAAAAAGTATTTTGCCAACTTACCTTTACTCATCATCATAATTTTGATGGTCCTTCTCAAAATAGTCTTCCCTGAATGCGATGCACTTATCCTAGCGTTTGTGCCAATCTTCAAAAACATACTGGAAAACATTCTTTGAGAGATCCTTCAAAATCTCATCCGCAGCCTTCATAACTGCTTCTGATGATAGATAATGCCTCCCACGAAGGCGTTTCTTCAAGATAGGGAATAGAAAAAAGCCACGTGGGGTTAAATCCGAACTATAGGGAGGGTGGGGGATGCACTTCACGTTGATTTTTGCAAGATATTCAGCAACAACGTTGGCAATATGAAGCCACGCATTATCTGGTGCAGCATCCAGCCTGCTTCACAGAAATGTGGTCTTTAGCACCTGATATGGACTTGCAATGTTTACAAGACATCCCTGTAGTATTGTCCAGTTACTGATGTGTGTGCAGGTACAACATGCTGATACACCATTTCATGAATATCAAAGAATGAGTTGAGCATAACTTTCCCAGCAGAAGCAACCACTTTTGCTTTTTGGGGGGTTGGTGATGATGGAGATTTCCACACTGAGCTTTGCTGTTTGCTCTCAGGATCAAAATGATGTAGCCAAGTTTCATCAGCAATGATTACGTTTGAAAGAAACTCCGGATCTTCCTCTAACATCAACTTTAACTGCATGTTACCTCCATTGCAGCGGTAGGCGATACTGAACATGTCTGAACTTACCTGGTTCTCACAGGCTGGAACCAGGAGTACCAACAAAGAAACTACTACGGCGTGTTTGTTTCACATTAAGCTAACAGAGTATATAAGATTGAATTTTAGTGCAAAAGATTATGACTGTAAAAAAAATTATCATCATTCTTTATTAAATAGCCCTCGTATATATAATGATTGGTCAGTTTCACATATTACGTCATTACATAACCCACTAAATTTCCTTAGTTTTTCCACCTTTCCTTTTTTTCCATATAATTTACATTATTTTAATCAAATCCACAAATTTCCGAACCAATTTCGAAACAGATTTATATTTTCTGGGGTTCAAACCTAAACAGCTGTTACAGCATGAAATAATAATTATAAATTGTGCAGTTCTTCATTTTCTTGATTATCTGATACAACTCATTGTAAATATTGTATTACATTTATACTTAAAGGTGCACTACAGTAAAGTTTATGCTGGTAGCCATATTATGAGTATATATTATATAGGTACAATTCATTATGAAGTTAAATGGATGGACAAGAAATTCCGGCGAAACCCCGAAAAAACCTAAGTGTAGGAAGGACAATTAGAAACCCAGGACCTCCCGATAAAAGCCAAAGACGTTATCGTCTGAGCCATCCCGCTCGGTTTATGAGAAAAGCGATATCATTTAATGCATAAAGAAGCCAACTCAAAAGCAGGTTTAATAACTATCCGAGGGTGACATCGGGAAACAAAGCGCTGCATGCAGTAGCAACAACATCAACAAATACGCTCTTGTCCACCTCACTGAAGTTCAAAGCGATCTGTACACGCTGGATACAACAGATAATTTGGTATGTTCAGGTATGAGTGTGTATGCACGACGAAACCAGACAAAAACCTGTGTTTGCTTCGAGTACACCACGCTGACAATATCGACCTCTTTGTTCATCGCGCGGCATATCGTGTACAACCATGTGCTTGTAAAAATAGTACCTGAGAGTTCATAACAGCATTCGGAAGGTCGTGGGTTCGATTCCTGCAGCTGTGGCTTTAGACCTGCACTTTTGTCAGCTAACACTTTGGTTGCTGCGACGAACGCCTTGAGCCTTGATGACTTTCGGGGAGACCTCCCTACTATGTGTTTCAAATGGGAAGGTGTTTGTCCTTGAATGCCACTAGGTAAGCAACAAATCAGAGTCCTGCTGTGTTGTCGTATTGCATTCCCCTAAGTGGTGTGTGACGAGAGCCAACCTAATCACAAAAATTCATATTTTGCAAAAACTGATCCATGAGGAAGGAGAGAGTAATGTATTTATCATAACCATAAAAACCCATATTTGTAGCTCAAATAATTTTTCTAAAACAAATAAATAAAATAGATACCATTATATTATAACAATACATTGCGGCGTAAGCACTGTATGAATATCATGATTGGTTGGCATGTATGCGTGAACGTATATTTAAAATTACTCAGAACTGAAACGTAAACATTTGACATGATGTGATAAAAGAAATATGTACTTTGAATAAGCCACTTCTTGCTAGTCTGGCAGAACATGTCTGGTCACATTATATCTTTGTTTATGAATGGTTCGTAATCTCTATTTACTCTAGAAAGTTCAAAGCAGCATTATTCAGTTACTCTTCCATGAAAAAGTGTATCAGCTGGATCAATGAGATACGATCCACCTACCCCCTCCTTACTACTGCGAGAACAAGTACTGAGTTAATATGGGTTCAAATTATGTTACAAACAGAAATAATATTTTAAACTGACTGACTTTGAACGACTTATTTACGAAGAAACTGACAAGGAATACAACAAGACTGGGTAAACTTTGTGACACATCACTTTTGTAAAGAAATAGCACGTAACGAGATTTTGGAACCTATCATCATAAATTTGCAGTACTCAGACGTTGAAGACAATGACAATGACGAATTATCTCTTAACGTAAGTAGCATTCACAGCTATACGGATGCACCGCTGGTATTTTCGTTCGATTAGAAAAATAAGTAATTCATAAATTATAATTAACTTTAAACTATATTTAAAACATTTGCGTAATATACGAATATCCATGTTGCAATTGTCTTTTCAACAAATGCATTATTATAAAACTTTGCGTTCCCTTACGTCTAGCACCACGAACACACGCAAGTGTGCGAGAGAGCGGGAAATATATAAAGAGTGGGGATAACGAGGTGGCAACGCTGAAGGCTGTAACGCTTCTGATTCGCTACAGCCGAGAACTCTTCCCATTTGAAACACATATTAGTGGTGCTGTTAACCACAGCAACAACCGTGGCCAACCTAGATAAACGTTGTAGCTTCTATTCTGTTTATCAGTGCTAGTATTATGTTTTTGGGAAGACTGCTAACACTGTCCTTCAGATTGCAGTAATCCAGCTTCGCTTCACAAGGAAAAAGCCATTGATTTAATGCCTATTTCATTTTCAGTGACTATTATGTGTTTCAAATGCGAACAGTTCTGGAGTCCAGCTAATCAGATGCCGTATCACACTCAGCGTTGCCAGCTTGTTACCCCGCTCCTTTTATATTTCCCTCTCTCTCTCTCTCGCATACTCATACAACATGCAGGTCAGCTTGGCCAAGACGTAAGGGTAAGCAAATTATATTTTACAAACTTTTACAACTATGCTGTTGCCAAAATAAAAATTGGGAAAAGCATTTTCGCAATTTATGTATCTTTTTAAATACTATAACTATAATTATAGTTTATGAATTACCTTTGTTTCTAATCCAATGGAACTGTTAGTTTCTCATCCATATCGCTGTCAATGTCACTTCCGTTAAGAGACGATTCGTCATTGTCACTGTCTTCATCGTCTGTGTCCTGCAAATGTATGATTATAGGTTTCAAAATCTCGTCATGTGCTATTTCTTTCTTAAAATCGTCTTCTTGAAGGTTTCCTGCATGTCTCACGCAGTTTCCCACTCCTGTTGTGTTACCTTGTGAATTTCTTCCTGAACAAGTCGTTCAACGTCCTTCAGTTTAAAAGTACTATTTCTGTTTGCAATCCCCCTTTTTATTTGAGCCCACAACAACTCAGTTGAATTATATTGGCAGTGGTAAGGTGTTGCGTATTAGCTCGTGTCCCATTTCAATTGCAAGTTGATCCAGCTGATACACCATTCCCGTGTTTTTAAACGGAAGTACTCTTTGCAGTAACTCATTTTAGTTTCTGTTTCCCAAAATATTTTGAAGAACGTGTACACCTTAAAAAATAGTTCTTCGAGCCTGACTTGCAATGCCTGCCTTTTTGACTCGCCACTAAATTCACCGTAAGAAGTCATTGCACTATTTAGCTCTTACTCTACTGTTATGTAAAGAGCTGAATGATATTGATCTGAACTCTCCAGAGCAAATAAACACTTCTTAACCAGCATTCATTCAGAAACATAAGCATACAGTATTCCACAGGCTAACAGGAAATGAAGTGTTAGCTTAACATAAATACTGAAGCTTTCACGGCCAGCGTCGTTAACTTCACTATGTTGTCCAGGCTTGTAGGCCGTGGTCCATTTGTATTTCTATCCGACGTTTTGCCAAAAACTACGTTCGGCATCTTCAGTGTTCTAAGTCAAGAGACCCGGAGTCCAACACAAGACTGTCTCTTGACTTAGAACCCTGAAGATGCCGAACGCAGTTTTCGGCAAAACGTCGGAAAGAAATACAAAATGGACCACGGCCTACAAGCCCGGATAACATAGTGAAGTGTTTGCTCTTTCTCGAATTTAACACCTTCACCTATTCACAGTAATTCTTTTTTCACGTCATGTCAGTAGTTTAAATTTCAGTTCTGAGTAATTCAAAGTATATGTACATACGTACACACCAACCACTTTGAACTCTCTAGAGTAAATAGAGATTACGAAGCATTCAGAAACAAAGATATGTGATCAGATACGTTCTGCCAAGGCAGCAGGAAATTTATTGTTTCCTCTCGCTCGAATTAGATTATTCAAAGTAATTCTTTTATCACGTCATGACAAACATTTACGTTTCAGTTCTGAGTAATTACAAATATACGTACACGCATACATGCCAACCAATAATGATATTCATACAGTGCTTACGTCGCGATTTATTGTTATAATACAGGTAATAGTGGTTTATTTATTTGTATTAGAAAAACGATTTGAGCTAAAAAATATGGAGTTTTAATGGTTGTGTTAGATATATTACTCTCTACTTTCCACATGGATCAGTTTTGGCAAAATCTGAATTTTTGGTTTAGCGCGAATAGTATTTCATACAGCTTGATTAGGTTGGCGCTCCTCACACGCCACTTAGGGGGAATGCAATACGGCAACACCGCAGGACTCCGATTGGTTGCTCACCCTGTAGCGCTCAAGGACAAACACCTTCCATTTGTTGTTGTTAGGTTATTTTTAAGACGCTACTGCCAGCCTATTGAGACGGCTACTGCGTCTGAATATAACGTTGAATCCAGGAAGCTCTGATTTCCGCGGTGTAAATACATAAAGGCAGTGTTATCTTACTACAGCTTCATTCTTGTCCTCGTTGTAAATCGGAATAATGCCTTGCATATTGGCCCTGAGTAAGGTATTAGTAATGATGGGAGCTGATATGGTCCCACAGGGTGAATGCGTGTTATGTCGTGTAGCAATTTCAAGGTGTCGGCACATCTTACTGGGCAGGCGAAGAAGAGGTAATTAATATCACCTCTTCTTCCACATTCACATAGGTCGTTATCTCGTCGCCCTATCCGTAGGAGGTACACCGGTGTTAATGCCACTTGAAATAGTATTCTGAAATATAGTGATAACGCCTTCCGTGTTAAATACGGCGTGTTAATGAAAGTACTCAAGGCGTTACTACGCTGTCCGGCTGAGCAGGTTGTCTTTGTGTTATTGTGTGTCATATTCCTCGCTGTCTGTTGGTGGTATGAGGTATTCGTTTGATACCGGTTTATTAATAGTGGCTTCTCGCACTGCCTCATCCACTCTCTCGTTTCCAAGAATTCCTACATGGCTCGGAATCCATATAAGTTCGATCTCTGTCGTCGGCGGTAAAATTTCCAATAGGTTTCGTATAATTATCTCATATATGGGTCGTTTTACCCCCTTCACTGGTCGTTGTAGGGCCGTTAATAAGCTAAGGGAGTCGGAATGTATAAATACTTTTGTTGATCCGTGACTTTGCACATATTTCAGTGCGCCGTATACAGCTATGGTTTCTGCCGTATATATCGATGTATCCGTATGCAGTCGCCATGTCATTTTGTGTCCTGAATTTCTGTTGTCGTTTTTGATCCGTCTGTGAATATGATAACTGGCGACTGTGTACGCCTGGTAGCTAAAACTGGTGATATAAATTCCCGCCATGCCTGTTCGTAATCTGTCGTTATTCTCTTAAAATACTGCGTGTCTACTTTAATGTTGGGTGGCAGTTCGTATGGTGGCTTATGTAATAAGTATATGGGCCACGTCGGTGTCCTGTAGATGTATGTATGAGTTTGAAATGCCACTATACAACGTGTAAGTGGACGGTGAAGATGTCCATCCTCTTCCCATTTGAAACACATAATAGAAGAAAATATGGAAAGCAGTTGCCAACAATAAAACAAAATACAAATGTAAGGAATAAAGAATGCATCTCTGTGTATCTGGAAATCAAAACGTTTGAACTTTCAGTTTAATTAGAAATTAATACGTGCTCATTAACTATATTTATAATCAGATAATTAGATAAATTAATCCTATGTGTATTTATGAGTATTGCATGAAATGTTTCAAACACTTATCCAACTCTGGAAGCAATCTCCAGCTTTTTAGAGAAGTTACCTGCAAAGAGGGCACAAAAGTTTTAAGCCAAAAAGGATCATTCAACTCCATTAGTCGTTAATATTATGTTATAACTCTCCATTACCATGTAAGAGGTTTGTAGTGCTACACACGTGACTCAGATAGGATAAATGTTTTACGTCACTCCAAAGGGCTATTAACGTAATCCGCATATTGTGTAGTTACTGGTGGTTTTAGAGTGAAGTACATGCAAGCGCACGTAAGTAGCTTGAAAGCGAGTTTGATTACAGGTCAGCTATTATCGAAACAGTGCCCTGTTTGTCCGTGCCCTAATTTGGATAAATGCGGTTCTCTGAAAATGTGCATTGGCTTCACGGTTCCACTATTTTGTGTGGTTACAGGCTTTCTGATTGTGTATTAAAGTGACTGAGCAATCAAGCACAGACGCGTATCTGCGGAGGGCCTAGGAATCCCACATGCAAAACCAAGAGCTTAAAATATTCATTACCTGGTTCTTTATACAGGTATGTGACAGCAGATGTGCTGTTCAAGTACGTAATTACCTTATTTTTTTTTAAAAAAATAACATTCTTTTAAAATAGTTTAAAGCAATATTGTCAAGGAATGTTTCCTTTTGCAGATGAGAAGCAAATGGGGAGAGTCTTGGGCGCAAAAAGTAAGGTAACTGATGGAACAGATAGGTATGGGACATATTTGGAGAAACGAGGAGTATTATTATAGGGGCTTTTGGAAAAAGGTAAAATTAAGGCTGGAAGATTTAGATAGCCAAGTTATATTTACCAGTGTAAGGGAGAAAAGATCATTGAGGATATATAGGGAAATAAAGACAGTGTGGGGGAGGGAGAAGTACATAGATGTGTGTAATAAGTCAGGGCGAGAAGGATTTGTCTGGGCAAGAACAGGAGTTAGAAATTTGAAAGGTATTAGATATGAAAAGGATACAGGGAAATGCCCAATGTGTGGAGAAGAGGATACAGATTGGCATAGTATACTTTATTGCAAATAAACAAAGATATGGAGAGAACAAGTTTGGCAACAAAAGTGTGACACTTTTAGGGAGGGGGAGGTATTAATAATAAAAATGTTATTGGTAAAAGGAGAAAAGTATGTAAGAAATATATATGAATATCTGGGGAAAGTTAGAGAGAAATGGTTAAGATTGATGAAGAATAAATAACAATTAAGGGCTGGAAAACTAGAACGAGGGATACAAGGGAGAGGAGGGTCATCAATACACGGAAAACCAGGAATTATGTGTATTGAGACCAAGACTTGGGGCAAGCAGGTAGAAAGGGTATGTTAGATGTGAATAAGTCATTTTGTTATTGTGTGAAAGAAATGTTACAAATGTCAATGTATCAATGAAATTATATGTAGAAGAAAGACGATATATATAATTTATCTTCACAATATTCTTGGTATAAACCATAATCTACAAATTACTCTTAAAAGCTGATAACAGGTTTTGCCATAAAAATATTTTGTGCTATACTCAAATAAAACATTCTGTCTGTACATCTATACATCTATCCATGTGACTCCTATATATCTATCTGTTTGTCTACATATCCATTTATCTATGGACATATATATACCCTTGTACACACTATTCTTACACTTATTTCCCTATCTATGTAATTAATCGAACTGAAAAACTTCCTAAAGGCTAGACATGAATAGTTAGCCTTGGCTAGCCTCTCTAATTTGTCGGTCCAACCTGCCGTTCTCTACTCTTGTACAAACTATTCTTACAAACACTTATTCCTCTATGTAATTAATAGAACTGAAGAACTTCCTTAAGGCTAGACATGAATAATTAGCCCTGGCTAGCCTCTCTAGTTTGTTGATCCAACCTGCTGTTCTGTACTCTTGTACGAACTATTCTTACAAACACTTATTGCTCTATCTATGTAATTAATCGAACTGAAGAACTTCCTTAAGGCTAGACATGAATAGTTAGCCCTGGCTAGCCTCTCTAATTTGTCGGTCCAACCTGCTGTTCTGTACTCTTGTACATACTATTCTTACAAACACTTATTGCTCTATCTATGTAATTAATCGAACTGAAGAACTTCCTTAAGGCTAGACATGAATAATTAGCCCTGGCTAGCCTCTCTAATTTGTCGGTCCAACCTGTCGTTCTGTACTCTTATACGAACTATTCTTACAAACACTTATTGCTCTATGTAATTAATCGAACTGAAGAACTTCCTTAAGGCTAGACATGAATAATTAGCCCTGGCTAGCCTCTCTAATTTGTCGGTCCAACCTGTCGTTCTGTACTCTTGTACGAACTATTCTTACAAACACTTATTGCTCTATCTATGTAATTAATCGAACTGAAGAACTTCCTTAAGGCTAGACATGAATAGTTAGCCCTGGCTAGCCTCTCTAATTTGTCGGTCCAAACTGTCGCTTTCCACTCCTGTACAAACTATCCTTACAAACACTTATTCCTCTATGTAATTAAGAACTGAATAACTTCCTAAGGGCTAGACATGAATGGCTGACCTTGGCTAGCCTCTCTAATTTGTTGGTCCAACCTGCCGTTCTGTACTCTTGTACAAACTATTCTTGCAAACACCTATTCCTCTATCTATGTAATTAATCGAACTGAATAACTTCCTAATAGTTGGCCTTGGCTAGCCTCTCTAGTTTGTCAGTCCAACCTGCCGTTCTCTACTCTTGTACAAACTATTCTTACAAACACTTATTCCTCTATGTAATTAATCGAACTGAATAACTTCCTAAAGGCTAGACATGAATAGTTGGCCTTAGCTAGTCTCTCTAATTTGTCGATCCAACCTGCCGTCCTCTACTCTTGTACAAACTACTCTTATAAACACTTATTCCTCAATCTACTTCATATTAATCAAGTAAATATTTCTAGAAGTGGTTTTATTACGTTTTCTTGTAGATAATGGGAGTTAAGGAATATAGTAGACTTTTTGGACCTGTTGCTATGAGCTGGCTTTGAATTTCCAAGGAAATGGCGAATGCTTTCCATCTGATAAAAATAAGCATTTGGAAATTCAAAATATCATAAGGAATATTTCATAAATGGTTAACTCTGCAATAAATTTGCACACAAGTTATGTGCTGTAATGAAGTAAGGTTTACTTTAAGTGAACTTGAGATATATAGAAGGATAATTGTTTGTAAGAATATTTTATACAAAAGCGAGTAATTTGAGTGGTCACTGTGATACATCTGCCTTGAACTAATTTCGAGTAGTAGTTTCAGCAAGCTAAACTACCGTTGCTTGTGGCCATTACGACTAAGTAAACATTTTGAGTGGCAACCACACAATTGCAACGGTACGTTTGAGCGCTAGTGCTGACATATTTGGGGATCAGTGCCGCAGTAAGCCCTTAAAAGCTGTGAGGGTTGCATGTCGAGCGGCGGATATTGCAGACCGACATGCAAGATAGTTGCCACCTCGAGAGGTCGATACAATATCGCACTCTTATGTACCGCCACCTCATCTCCTGCAACAGAGCTGTTGGTGTATCACAAGCCATTCACAATGAAAATAATTGAGCATTATTACAATGGAATGCAGTGCATTGTTATTTATCACATTATACGTTCATAACTTTCGATGGAATTGCCACTTCTAACATAACACCTAATGACTTGATTCATTATAAAGAATGAGCCGGATTTTGTACATTTAACACTAAAACCTAAAGTTTTGTTGTACGAGGGCTGTTCAATAAAGAATTATCATAATTTTTAGTCATAATTTTTCGCACTAAAATTCAATCTTATTATATTCGGTTAGCTTAACTTGAAACAAACACGCCGTAGTAGTTTCATTGTTGGTACTCCTGGTTCCCGCCAGTGAGAACCAGTCAAGTTCACACATGTTCAGTATCGCCTACCGCTGCGATTGAGGTAACACGCAAGGAACAATATGCAGCGTTGAAATTCTGCGTTCGTCTCAACAAATCTTCAGTTGAGGCCTATGCAATGTTACAGGAGGCCTATGGAGAGTCTGTTCTTCCCTACAGGACAGCATGAAGGTGGTTTAAAATGTTAAAGAGGGTGCGCCAGTTACTGCTCTTACGGAAGAAAACATCAACAGTGCTGCTGCCATTGTGAGAGAGGATCCACGAATTACCTTAAAATCACTTTCTGAAATACTGAACATTTCATTGGGTGCCACCCACACGTTGGTGACAGAAACATTACACATGAGACGTGTTTGTGCGCGATGCGTTCCAAGACGGTTGATTCCCGAACAAAAGGGCATTCGCATGCAGGTCTGCATGCAGTTAAAGTTGGTGTTATAGGAAGATCCGGAGTTTCTTTCAAACGTAATCACTGGCTATATCATTTTGATCCTGAGAGCAAACAGCAAATCTTAGTGTAGAAATCTCCTTCATCACCAACCCCCAAAAAAGCTTCTGCTGGTAAAGTTATGGTGATCTCATTCTTTGATATTCATGGAATGGTTTATCGGCATGTTGTACCTGCACACACATCAGTAACTGGACAATACTACATGAAAACATTGCAAGTCCATATCAGGCGCAAAAGACCATATTTCCATGAAGCAGGCTGGATGCTGCACCACGATAATGCGTGGCCGCATATTGCCAATGTTGTTGCTGAATATCTTGCAAAAATCAACGTGAAGTGCATCCCTCACCCTCCTTATAGTCCGGATTTAGCTCCATGTGACTTTCTTCTATTCCCTAACTTGAAGAAGCGCCTTCGTGGGAGGCATTATCCATCATCAGAAGCAGTGGTGAAGGCTGTGGAGGCGACTTTAAAGGATCTCTCAAAAATGGTCTCCAGCATGTCTTTGAAGACTGGCAAAAACTTTGGGACAAGTGCATCGCATTCAGGGGAGACTATTTTGAGAAGGACCATCAAAATTATGAAGATGAGTAAAGGTACGTTGTCAAAAAAATTGTGGTCATTCTTTATTGAACAGCCCTTGTGTTATCTCCTCATTTTACAGTTTTAATCAGACAGCCCTGTACCTCTAATGAGATACAGAAGGCTGTTAACTAAATTAATTATAGGAAAGCCACCTTTTGGATTTACTAAGTCCAGTAATTCAAATCTTTTCCTACCCCCAGCTTCACATTCGAAGATGATATGAGAGGATGTTTCTTCTTCTTCTTCTTCTTCTTTACACAACCTACGTAGTCAAAGTGACGAAATGTCCCTTCTTTTTAACACAGTAGTTACAACAGAGAGACACCTCGTGCACTAATACTTCCATGCTGATTTATTGCGGTTAAGTAAGCTACAAAATAGGAATGAACATAAGGCGGGGCTAGGCGTCACTGTTCTATCGCTGCTAGCTAATGCGGTGCGTGCAACGTTGTACAGTTAAGCTCGCATACTGGCTCGCTTTGCCGAACTATACGGCTAATTTCTTTTCGCGCTCTATAGATTCAAATTAAATAATTGTTTTCTTTTTCCCATGTTACAGAGCTATATTTTCTGAGGATAACTGTCCAAACCCCATGTTTGTAGCACATCTGGTTTCGGAGGTATCGAAAGATACCTGACTAGAAAGAAAGGAATCATGAACTGTCAGTTCAGAAAAGCACACACGTGCTATGCTGTAGCCGCAATTGGTACCTTGCATTCAGTAGAGTGGTGATCTTTTAAGAGCGCACACGTGCTTTTCAAAGTTAGTAAATATACCGCTTAGCAAGCCTAGTACTGGTGCACCTAGTAATAACTGCGAAAAAACTCATAAGATTTTAAATAATCAGGCTATAAATATTCTTGTTTATGTGTATGTCTTTTTCAAACAGATGTCAATAAAAGATATTTCCGAAATTACAAATTTCGCTCCGGGTCGAGAATTAATGTTACAAGCTTGTCACGTGAGTGCTCATTTTGTGACTAACACCGTTAAAGAAGACAAACACTTTATCAAATTAGGAGACGTTTCTATATTTCGTTCTCCAGGGAAACATCGAGCAGCTAAAACCTTGCTACCAACTTAGACAATTTTCAAAAGTGTGTTTTACTTAGAACAATTTATGATTTATGTGACAAAGGTAAATATCCAACTGCCAAAAGGCTGACCAATTTAATGAGGGGAAAATAGAATATACGGCTTTTGTATCTTCTATGCATAATATTCTGAAATATCTTGGGCTCAAATATAGGAGAACCAATGATGGTCGAAAGTTTCTGCTTGAAAGAAGCGATATTGTTGCTGCAAGACTAAACTTTCTGCGCACAATGCATAACATTAGTACATGAGATCCATGGTGTAAAAATGCTTCATAAATACACATTTATATCTTCCGTATTTATTAAGTATTTTAATGAAACTAAAATTGGTTTAAAGTCCATTACAGACAGTATACAAATATGGCATCATTAAAATAGAAACCATATTTACAAATCGTTGAAATGTCACTATTTTGTTTCACTGTAGCAAACACCTTCTTTCGTAGAACGTATCTAATTTGAATAATTTTGTGTGGATATGAACGATAGCTACGTAAGCAAACTGTTTTCTACTTCAAGGTTTTAAGCTTCAGATTATGGATAACCATTGTGTCTGTTCTCATACATATGCTGAAATATTAAACGAACTTCTCTGTCAGCATCTGTGTGATAGGTACTTGCTAGGTGGATTCGGTGAGACAAAGACAGATATATCTTCCATCTCTGTCGCACGCTAGCCGTGGAACTGGCAACGCCAAGACAGTACGGTAACTGTATTGGCTCAATCCATGTTCATTCTTATTTTTTAGCTACTCTAGAAGGAAGGGATGAAGTGAGGGAACCGCAGGCGGGAACAGAGACACGCGTAAATCTCTAACAATTGTTGAGGATTATTCATCCTGCTGCAGAGTTTTTTTTTTTTTTTTTCGAGTGGTGGAGAAATCCATTTATGGATTTTCACTGTGTTGGAGGGCACAGTGGGGTATGTGGGCTTCACCTCAAGGGTACTACTCCACTGGATTGGGAAGGAGAAATGTGCTGCGGTACCGCCTTAAGCACCCGCGCATTCCAGGATATGATCTTAGCTGTCTCGCAGTGCGATTCAGCAGAGTGTGTTTCTGATGCAGGGATACAGACTTGACATGAAGCCCAGCCTGATCCACTGCCTATTTTGGGTGATATTTGGTAGGATTCCTGGTGTTATTTGTTGGGAAGTTTAGGGTAATTTATCACGCAGTAGCCTTGTGTCTTAAGTTTAGGTGCTTTATTGTCACTGCAAGTATTACTTGCAAGCATGTCAGTGATTGTCTATTATACCTTACTGTTATCTTGCTAAACCTAAATATAAATGTAGTTTGCATTATCGGCATTTTCCTTTAATGGTCAGTTGTAATTATCTGCCGTCAGCATCGTTAAGGTATGTGAAAAACCTTCTCATAGTCCACGTATCTGCTTGGTCGATATTTTAGAGTGCGCACTCGGCGGGCGGCCTACCTATTCAATTGTAGGTGCGAGCCTGTGCCACTCCCGGGGGACCCACTTTCCCCGGGGCCGCCTTGGCCAATGATTGGCGAATAATTGGCGCAAGAACTGGAGGGCTGTGGGAGGTGTGTATGTGTGTTTTTTTTTTTTTTTTTTTTTTTTTTTTTTTTTTTTTTTTTTTTTTTTTTTTTTACCTGGCATGCCCGATTCCTTAGGAATACTACATGCCTTATTCTATTTACATTATATACAACCTTTACAATGATTTTACATATTTTGTATTTGTATTAAAATGTTTCCTACAATATTTTACAATATTCTTATTAAAATAGTTGCAATTAATTAGCAGTTTTATTGAATTTTTATGCTGCATTTGCCTACTCTATATCTGTGAAGTTTATTGATTTAACAAATTTGACGAAACATGTTAGATGTGTGTTAATAAGCTCCTCTTTGGCAATGGGCCACGCGCATTGTCTGCTTTTTATTTTCTTGATCATTTCGGTTCTTTGTTTGTTTATGATTGGACGTCGGAGTATTATGTGGTCTACTGTTTGATCCTCTTCCTGACATTTGCATACTGAGCTATCTAGTAAAGCAAATCGATGGCGGTACGAACGGAGCTTTCCATGTCCTGTGACAATTGCTGTAAACTCTTGGCATATGGGCAGTTCTTGTTTTAGTCTATTTCTCACGGATGGGAAGAATTCTTTGGTGATGGCTCCTTTCCTTGATGCTGTCCATTGTAGTTGCCATGCGTTCAGTCCAGTGTCTCTCTCCATGCTTATCAGGACTTCTTTAGGTGTTTTATTATATTGTATTTCACGATCTTCCCCAGCAGCCTCTTTTTCTAGTCTGTCCACTATTTCATGCCCGAGTGTGCTTTCACCCATCCAAAATGCAGCATCCAGTCTGATGTTTTCAGGTCGAGGATTTTAGCTTTGATTGCCTCAGTCAGGTAATTGTGTTTCGAGTTGATTTTAAGAAGATCCAGTGTTATCCTGCTATCAGTGAACAATGCAACTCGCTTATCAGTGTACCCTTCATTTTCTAGTTCCTTTAGTTTCTTCAGCGCCTCAAGAATTGCAAGTTGCTCTGCCTGGTTATTTGAGCATCGAGCATGCAGCTTGAACTTTAACTTATGGGTCAACATGCCGTTTATATATATATATATTACTGCCGCTGCCCGTGTGTGTGCGTGTGCGTGCGCGTGCGCGTGCGTGTGTGTGCTGCACAGCCACCAACACTCCAGATCTGGTGTCCAGAAGCATTCCCCGCAGAACGCCGAAAACAGCTAAATACGCAAGCCCACGCCATCTACCCACACACCACACACTTGGAAGATGAAACCGTTGTTTAAAGATAACCCCAAGCAATAGCTGTTAATTTCAAAATGTTAATTGAAATGCAAGAAATTATAGAAACAAAAGAAACATGCAACTAAATACGTGAAATAGATTATATAACTGGAAATTGATTGTCCTTTCACACTGGCCGTGTGTAGGCTAAATTGTGGAAACGTAGAGTCAGACTGAAAAATTCAATGCCATAGCCGGGATTTGAACCACGGATCTTCTGGTTTCTGTCCAGCCACTCTATCATAGAGCTACTATGGCCAACGTGCCGATATGACATTAAATTCCCCAACTGACTCGTATTTTCCCGGTAAACCACTTAGGAGTTCTCATAAACACATGAGACAACTACCTTAATGGCAACATATCGGCACGTTGGCCATAGTAGCTCTATGGTAGAGCGGCTGGACGGAAACCAGAATATCCGTGGTTCAAATCCCGGCTATGGCATTGAATTTTTCAGTCTGACTCTACGTTTCCACAATTTAGCCTACTCACGGCTAGTGTGAAAGAACAATTAATTTCCATTAATTGACCTAATAGTGGTTAACTATAAAGCCCGGGCCTTAAAGTACTTAAATGTTGTAAGTCGCCATTAAGGTAGTTGTCTCATGTGTTTATGAGAACTCCTAAGTGGTTTACCGGGAAAATACGAGTCAGTTGGAGAATTTAATGTCATATCGGCACGTTGGCCATAGTAGCTCTATGGTAGAGAGGCTGGACAGAAACCAGAAGATCTGTGGTTCAAATCCCGGCTATGGCATTGAATTGTTCAGTCTGACTCTACGTTTCCACAATTTAGCCTACACACGGCCAATGTGAAAGAACAATTAATTTCCATTAATTGACCTAAAAGTGGTTAACTAAAAATCCCGGGCCTTAAAGTACTTACAGCATAGTAAGTCGCCATTAAGGTAGTTGTCTCATGTGTTTATGAGAACTCCTAAGTGGTTTACCGGGAAAATACGAGTCAGTTGGAGAATTTAATGTCATATCGACACGTTGGCCATAGTAGCTCATGGTAGAGCGGCTGGACAGAAACCAGAAGATCCGTGGTTCAAATCCCGGCTATGGCATTGAATTTTTCAGTCTGACTCTACGTTTCCACAGATTATATAACTGTTTGGAAAAGTGATCGTGAAAAATCGGTTCCCATCGAGGCGAAAAAGTTTTCGCAGACGCTACAAGAAAATGTTCACAGTGATAAGGAAGTGGGTATTCCTGTGAATCATGTGTATAATTTTATCTTCAACTTATTGTGTTGTGGAATAAAGAATAATCTTTCACAAATAAGGGAATTATTATTTCACGAATAGAGGTCAGGTAAAACATCGATCCTGTACCACAATTAGAAACAACAATGCACGTCCACTACAGCCTAGCTAGTAAAAAAAGCTAAAAGGCAATATAATATCAACAAATCTTTATCAAATCGGCATCACAACGTGAACAAATATATAACAAATTGGCATTCCGATGCGTTGCTAGGAAATTTGTTTATAACATAGGCGTCACAACCTGAAGCAAGCTTTAATACATAGGTCATTCAATAATTAGTGGCAACATTTGAATTAACAGATAAAACAAATTGTGGCAGCCACATTATTGCAGTGTTTAGAAGTAATCTCCTCCAACATGAACTCGCCTCCACACATCAGGGAGACGACGGATGGAACTTGCAGTACACTAATATGTAGCGAATGCAAAAGAAGTATTTGTGAGCATTGCTCAGGGGCGGTTCCTCCATAAGGTTGCAGGTTTGCGCTACACCCACTGATTCTGAATATACAACAGGTGCATTTTACACATTAAAGCTGTACTTGTTTGCATTGTTTTATATACAAACATGTTTCAATTACGCTTATCGTCTGTAGCTGCCCATGACCGCAGAAGTCGAAATAAACAGTGATTAGCTGTAGGAGCCACCAGGTTTGCACCGAAGTGTTAACCTAAGATTTCGCCCAAATGTGGGTTCTCTGAGGGGGTTGCGGGAAGGTGAAGAGATGGGAGTGGCTTCTTATACATTGCTTAAATGGAGGTTTATAAACCTAGCTCCTCCTATTCTTAGCAACGGCTATAGCGTGACCATCAGGCTTAGCTTCTGTGTGCTCTGCTTTTCGAACACAGGGAGAATTTAATTAAATACATGGAGGTTATTCAGAAGAGAGCTCTGTTAAACAACAACGCCACACTTGTTCAGGCTTCTGGGTTTATGGCCACTTTGAAAGATTATAATTTTGTATTCTGTCTGTCTTTCTTCTACAAGATCATGCCCCATGTGGATATTTTGTACAATCAGCTGCAGAAACGAGACTGCAATACAACATTTGCCGTCGCCCAGCTAAACGCATTTGAAAGGGAAGTGCAAAAGGTAAGAAATAGCGTGGATATCGAGGAACACGAAGAAACTGCAATTAAGAGGAGAAGAATAGAAGATCATGATGTGAAAAAAAGAGAAGCTCTTGAAGTATGTGACATTCTTAGAGAAGCAAAGGACAGATTTAGCCTCACGGAACATCTAGTAGCCTCGACTTTGTTTCATCAAGGAAATTTCTAAGACATTTCCAAAGGTTTCCCTTAGAGAAACAATAAGGTTCTATACTTTTATCATTGGAACAAAAATTCGTAGAGAATGGGCTGTAATTTACAGTCGAGAGGAATTTCTTGGAATGTCCAGCGCTTTGTGCTTGATGGACTTCATTAAGGAAAACAATTTATGTGCTACATTCAGCGAATATGTCAAACTCCTCCGAGTACTGTTAACTATGCCAATGTCTACCGCTGAAGCAGAACGCTGTTCCTCAACTTTAAAAGGAATAAAAACTTTCCTTAGGAACACAATGTCACAGGACCGATTGTCAGCATTAGCAATGCTTTCAATTGAGAGAGAGTTTGTTATGAAGATCAGCGACTTCAACGCAAAAGCTATCGATAGATTCGCCAGGTCTAAGGAGAGTAGAGCAGATAATCTGTATAAATAGGTGAGTCATTAGTACTCTGTATTTGATTTTTCATTTGTGCACCACCAATAATTTAACCCACCAGCCGCCACTGGGATTGCTTGTAAACACCTACTGTGTTTTCGTCCAGTTGCTATATCCATTTCGTGTTAAACGCTTTTATTTGTTACTGTTCATCCTTAATTTCATACTTCAAACCTTGTTTTCAAAATATAGCATGTAATTTGATTCAAAATAGCTGATTCTTAAAAATATCATCATTCGACTAATGAATATTATATATATATATATATATATATATATATATATATATATATATATATATATATATATATATATATATATATGGTAAAAAGATCCTGTAGACATGCATGTAGGGGCTTAAAGTGTAGTTTATGCCTAATTCATCTCTAATTACACTAGGGAACACGTTTTTTGTACCCGAAACAAAATAGGCTAATTCTGATGCAAAATGACTCGCTGATTCCAAAAATACCTCTGAAAATGCTGTATCACGTAACGTTTTTGAGATATTCTTATTCTTTTATATAAAATTACAAAAATGAGGTATGATACCAACTCATATTGACTTAATTTAAAATAATAGCCATTGACTCTTCTAAATACAGCTTAAAGGCAGTGTTGCTTCATAATGGCAATTTACTACCTTCAATACCTTTATTTCATGCCATAGGAATGAAGGAGACATACGATTCCATGTCCGTCATTTTAGATGCTATTAGTTATCAAAACCATGGCTGGGAAATTTGTAGTGACCTCAAGGTAGTTGCATTGCTAACGAGACTGCAGGGAGATTTCACAAAATATTGCTGTTTTTTGTGCTTATGGGACAGTAGGGCGACTGACAAGCATTTTATAGTGAAAGAGTGGGGGAAAAGGGAAGACTATACCCCTGGAGCAAGCAGTGTTAAGTATGTGCCTCTAGTAGACCCAAACAAAGTTCTTCTCCCCCCACTTCACATAAAGCTCGGGTTAATGAAGAATTTTCTTAAAGGTTTGGACAAAAGTGGAAGTGCATTTGAGTATTTAAGAAGTATCTTTCCCAAAATAAGTGAATCTAAATTGAAGGAAGGTATATTTGTCGGTCCTCAAATAAGACTACTTCTTAAAGACAGTGTTTTTGAATCAAAGCTTAAAGGTGTTGAACTGGCAGCATGGAAATCATTTAAAACAGTGGTGGAAGGCTTCCTGGGCAATAACAAAGAAGACAATTATGAAACTTTAGTCTCAGAACTATTAAGGAGCTACAAAGAAATGGGTTGCCGTATGTCACTTAAAATCCACTTTTTGCACTCTCACCTTGATAGTTTCCCTACAAACCTAGGAGCTGTAAGTGATGAGCAAGGTGATCGTTTTCACCAGGACATTTCTGAGATGGAAAGACGTTACCAAGGTATCGCTGGGATTCAGCCATGTTCTGAGACTATTGTTGGTTCCTCAAACGGGAGGGTCAATACAAAAAAAAATCAACAGTGAAACACTTCTGAGATAATTCAGGTATTGGTTTTCATCATTATCTTGTGTTTATTTATTTTAATAATAATTAATAATAATTATTATTATTTTCAATGTTATTTGGCGATAAAATACCTATTATTTTCAATTAATCAAAAATGAGTTATCACATCACATTTTTGCAAGTTTTCATAAAAAATTATGAATACCTAAAAAACGTTACGTGATACAGCATTTTGAGGGGCATTTTTGGAATCAGCAGATCAGTTTACATAAGAATTTGCCTATTTTGTTTCGGGTATATAAAAGTAATTTTTTTTCCAGTGTTATAACTGAATATTACATTTATGTTTAGTTTATTACGATTTGTCATCCCTCATCATCCATAATTGTCAAGAATGAAATGGGGTGCTCCTGACCCCACCATACCTTTTGTGTTACAAAAACTCCACCATACCAGTTACAGGATAAATGAAAGGAAATGAACAGAGGAAATTACCTTACCGACCCGGGAACACCACTGTATGCTGACGTTGAAACACAAGCAAACATGGCATGATTCAAAAATAGAACAGACTGAATACACGTGCGGGGCTCAATTAGAAACTACCCTACAGCTATGAGAGAGGGCGCTCTGACGCAGAATTCTGACCCACATAACTAATTCATAATGTGCATACAAACACCAGCCAGCAGAAAAAAGGAAATTTAAATGGCACCCACTTCTGCACATAACGCGCGTATATCCATGTGTTTTACGCTTGGAGCAACAAGGCTCAGGGTGAGGAAGGAAAAAACGAAGTGAAAGAAGACGGAGGGAAATAAATGAGCAAAATAACACAAGTTTAACGAAAAGGAAAGTAAAAATGTTATATATTCACATTACGCTTTCTACCCATTCATATACAAACCTTTCCTAGAGAACCTTATTATTCTGTCCATGTTTTGTAATTAGACTCCCAAACTGGGATTTTAGAAAAACAATAACATTTTAGGTTTTCTATTTATATCACCGTCCTGTCATTATAGTGTTGTATGGGTTTCATCTGTAGGAAAAGTGCTCTAAAACGAAAATATTTTGATATTTATTTGATATTTACTTGTACAGTATCCGTTACGAATTCCGTACAATAAAATTTAACATTGAACATCCTGTATTATACCTCCTGTACAATGCTGACCCTAAGATTTACTCGCTGACTCAGGTCCCCTGGCCATAAGCCTTTGGCTTTCCTGATCAGCTTAATGTCATCTCTTCTTGACCTTTACTTCTTTTATCCTAATCCACTTTTCTCTTATCCTGTATAATAAATCTCCTATACATTTATTTTTCTTTTCTCCCATCCCCATTAGCATGCATACCGCCAATATATCTTTCCTCACATGTCCCATTTCTTATCCCATATTTTTCTCCTGTAATTTGTTAGCTCCTTGCATTCTATCAGGTAATGAACAGTGCTCTCTTCATCTCCACAAAATTCATATTTCCCTACCTCATTACTTCTCAACCGTTTTACGGCCACGCCGTGGCTCAGTGGTTAGACCGCTTGGTTCTCACCAAGGCGGCCCGGATTCGATCGCAGGCGACCGCAAAGTGAGATTTGTGGTGGACAACACGGCGCTGGGGCGGATTTTCTCCGGGACCTCCGGTTTCCCCCACCATATCATTCCACCGGTGCTCCATCTTCATCTCATGTATCATCAGTGTCACCGCCTGCGGTGCCGTATGTAGTAAAAGCGGGCGTTAAACACCACACACACACACACACACACACACACACACACACACACACACTCAACTCTTTTAAGTATAATATACCTACCCTCATCCATGCTATGCCTTCTCTTCCAGTTTTGTCACATTGATCTATATATTTCTCCCTACTCCATTCTGTCTTTAATTGCTTATAAAATTTCAAAGATTTCTCTCCTTCTATACTTTCCCATATCTCTTGCCTATCTATGTCTTGTAGTCTAGTTCTCACTTCCTTCCAAAAACCGCTATGATTTATCTCCTTTGCTCTCCATAGATCTCCCATGCCTATCTTCAATATCATTCTTTACAATTCCGACCACCAACTATTTGTATTTTTAATGCTTTTCTGTTGCTTCATGCACAGATTCAATAATTCCACCTTCTGCCCTTTACTACACTTATGCCAGAATTTCAATATTTTATCTATTATTATTATTCCCCTCCTTTTTGTATTACCTAGATCTAGTAATGCCACTTCCTTGGTGCCGATTTTGTCAGCCCTAGTAGTTCTTTGCAAAACAATCCATACATCTGGTCTAATTGTGTTTCTATCTCTGATGTGCCCCATACATTGTTCTGGCTTCAACGACCGCTTCATACATTCTTTCTAACCATCTAACTGACATCTCCAGTTTATGTTTACATATTCTTACCCCTGTCATTGCCGCCCTGCCATTAGCTATCATTTTTCTGGCTTGTGCAGCCCATCCTCCACTGCTACACATCCTTACACCTATCTAGTCATACTCGTTTACCACTTCTACCTTTTGGTCTACTATGAACCATTCCTCTCCTTTCCTAAGTATCGATCCTCTTTTGAATACCTTTTTTTTTTTTTTTTTTTTTTTTTTTTTTTTTTTTTTTTTTTGCTGTTTATTCTTAGTCCCCAGTCAGCGCAAAACCTATGGATTGCCTCAATTGATTTTTGTAGACCTATTATGGAAATTGCTCCTACCGTTGAATCATCCGCGTACAATAAACCAGGGATCTCTTTGTTCATTATTTTTTACAATGGGCATTGCCTTCCTTAACCCTCTCTATTATGTCATTTATAAATAAATTGAATAGTATAGGACTCAATTTGCACCCCTGTCTTAAGCCTAACTTCTGTTCGGCTTCTTTTGATAATACATTCAACCCACATCTTATTCTGAATTTCACCTCAATATAAATTTTATCAATTTCGTTTATAAACTTCTCGCTCACCCCTTTTCTTCTTAATTTCCATTTTAAAGACACCCTGTTTATCGTATCGAAAGCTTTCCCAAAATCCACAAAAAACATATACAGTCTCCCCCACTCCTGCTCAAGTATTTATCAATTAACGTCTTGATTATAAATACATTATCTATAGTTTGTCTTTTCCTCCTAAATTCAGCTTGAAATTCCGATATTTTATTTTCTCTTTCAGCCCAATTCATTAGTCTGCCCGCTAGTATACCCGTATACATTTTCCCAGTTATAGATGGTAAGCTTATCCCCCTGTAATTCTCTGGCCTATTCACACTCCACTTTCCTTTAAATATTGGTACAATCACACTTGTTTTCCAGCAGTCAGGTAATTTCCTACTATCTTTCTTCTTATTAAATAAATTAGTTATATTCTTTAATCCACTTAGTGTTTCCCCATATCTCTTCCAAAACTCCCCTGGGATTCCATCCATGCCCACTGTTTTACCGCCCTTTAAGCTTATTTGTTGAAAAACTTGGTTGCCCAACTGTATATTATCTCTATTTATCCACTCTCTTTCTGCAACTAGGTCTCTAAAGTACTTCAGCCAAAACGAAAATGAACCTCTCGGGACCGATGCTCATATAAATTTTTATCCTCTATCCCAAAGAAATTTTTTATCAAATTTTTGACATACATTTTTGTTGCATTGGTATACAACATGGTGACAAAAGCATTGCTTCCTCTTTAATTGTTTGTAATATATTCATTTCTACATTTTCATTGTTACCCTTTTGGAAAATTTAGCGATATAATTTTCAAGCACCGTGCAGAAATTACGGTGAATGAAATGGGTGAAATGATGCTGAAATGTGCCCAGGGTCCATGGAGCTTAGAGCTACCCGACGTTCGTCTGTAAGGATAAGGGAAAAACCCGGAGGAAACCTTATCCAGGTAAATCACCCTGACCGAGATTCCAACTCGGGACCTCTTGAACGTGAGGCAGAGATGCTACCATCTACGCTACCGAGGCGGGCCATAGAATGATAACAATAAAGTAATGCAAACTGAGAACTTGTAATTACTTCCCTCAGCTTCTCTAGTTTTCTCTTGTAAGGTAAGATATTTCTTTGCGTTAGAACAATAGCAAGCATGACCGCAAATAATTTAAGATTGTGTTTGTTTTTCTTTTGAATGCACTGCCCCCGCAGTCGTCCTGCGTTACATATCTGCCGCACATGAGCAAACTGGGCCTAAACAGAAGATACATGTTAATTAAGGATATCTTAGTTGAGTTGCCTTTATAATGGAAGTTTTCTGTAATTTAGGTTTCCATAAGCCATTTTTGAGGAAGGACAAACAGCTTACTAGAAGTAATATCTTTAACTTTCAAATATATCGCTTAGAAAAACTCCTCCAAGCTCTGCGATAAGGAGGACTAGGTCAGTACATAGGTGGTCTGAAAAGTTTCCAACCTAATAAAGATACAAGACATTTTTTCGATTTTTTTTTCAACATAATCTTCTTGTAACTACACACTTCTCCCAGCGATGCTCCCATCTCTGTAACCCGTCCAAATAGTACTCGGCGTTTTTCTCTGCAAAATAATTGTTCACAAAGGTGACTGCCTCTTCATTTGACGAAAATCTCTGTCCTCCGAACGCAATTTTCAGATGAGAGAACAAAATAAAGTCGCTTGGGGCTAGATCTGGTGAGTCAAGCAGTTCAAGCACTAATTCGTGGTTTTTCGCCATTGCAATCGCTGAGGTGTGAAACGGTGCGTTATCTTGGTGAAACAGGATTTCCTTTTTCTGCAAATGTGGCTGTCTTTCCGCAAGTTCTGCCTTCAGCTTGTTAATTAATGATGCTTAGTATGCTCCTGTATTGGCTTTTCCTTTTTGAACAAAATCGATTAAAATAACTCCATGACTATCCCCCCCCCAAAAAAAAACAGTCGCCATCACACTCCCAGCCGAAAAAAAAACAGTGTTTGCTCTTTTTGGAGCCGGTTCCGCCTTTGCAGTCCACTGATTGGGTTGTATTTTTGTTTCGGGCGTATAGTGGTATATCGAAGTTTCATATACAGTAATTAATCGGTGCCAAAACTCGGATTTATTTTCCCTAAACTACGCCAACAGAGCGTTGGAAATGTTCATTGGAACACGTTTTTGGTCTGACGTGAGCAAACGCGGCACCCAACGCTCGGAGAGCTTTCTCGTGTCTAAATGTTGATTTAATATGTGAAAAATACGTTCTTTTGACATGTTCATAGCCTCTTCTATCTCTCTCACTTTAATTCGGCGGTCGTCTAGCACCATTTGGTGAACTTTGGCAATGTTTTCGTCGGTACTTGCAGTTTTTGGACGTCCCGAACGTTCATCGTCTCCCAAGCTCTTACAGCCACGTTTAAATTCAGCTGCCCAAAATTTCACTGGGGTAAATGATGGTGCAGAGTCTCCATACACAGAATCTATTTTTGATTTGCGTAGGCGTATTGCCTTTCAAAAACAAATATTTAATGACAGCTGGATAATTGATTTTTCATTTTCATAAAAATACTCTCATAAACTCACTCAAACGACTATTACATAACAATTGTGCGTCCAAAATGGTTGAAACTTTAATGAGTAGCTGTCAACAGATTAATCAGTGAAATTCACTAGCTTTTATTTACGAGTGCTGCACTCTTCATGTTGAGGTCGGAAGCTATTCAGCTATTTGTGAAATCCCTTTCATTAGATCGTTTCATAAGCAGTTCATTTTAAATCTGAGCTGATTTGCATGGGCACAAGTAATATATATATAACCCAAATTAGGCGTTTCTCTTTTATACTTAATAATATAGCTAAAATTTCAGGGGTTTTGTCTATGAAATATTATGATCTTTATTGAGATGACAGTTTAAGCAGAAATTATTTAAAGGTACAGCGTTCGTGCATTCATACCATTTATATACATAAAAGAACTTTCAATGCGTATTCCCTCTTTGTTTTCCTGTTATGCAAATAAATTAAACTTATTCATTCAGTGAACTTTGTTGGCAACGTTGCTGTCTTTGTGGTTAGTTAAACCACCACTGCCCCGCCGGACCAGTAAAGACCAGTACTACCACTCTTGCTACCAATCCATTTGTTATCATATTCACATTCTGAAAGATCTACGGAAGTATATGACGTATATGAGGCGAGCTACACCGGGAGACATATTTCAATGATGAATCACTACTCTACTGGCCACGAGGCGCAGCAGTCGCCACCGGTCGGCTGTGTGTGTATTTGCAATTCAGCTGAGCAACGGGACATTGGCATTTTCTTACTCTGTGGCTACAGGCATGCATGATGCGAGTGGCAGACTCGGTTGTCATTTTGGGGTCATGACGGTATAGGTTAACGGTATTCCATACAGTTGTGAAGATGGTAACGAAACGAAAATAACATTTACGTCTGCAGTCATCATTATACAAAACGGGTGAGTTAGATGCTTATAAGTAGTAAGGTATTCTCAATAGGAAATGACAACACATTATTAAAGGTATCTAACCTAAATTTATTTAGAACTGCGCACTCAATCAAGTACTTTGGACACTGAACATATGAAAGGCCTTGAACTTGAAATATCACTGAAGTGTACTGTATATTAATGTAAAAAAATGGAAACTTACAGATACACTGTTTCCTATTCGTTATTAGAAACAGCATAACCTAAAAGTTCAATGAACATCGATCATTGATGTATAACTATTTTTATATAGGTCAGCATGCATATCAAAATACATTGTATATTTTATCAATGGGTATATTAATTCTTAGAAGTAATGCTAAGCCGAATTAAAGAATTCTTAATGTGCTTTGGTTTATAAGTGACGTAGATAATTTTCTATCAGATTTCTGTATAAAGTTAAGACTGTCCATTACAGCATTTTGTAGGTGACCCATATTTCAAAACCCGTTAATAACATATATTTAACCTACATGGCCAAGACATGACCTAATGTGAAACAGTCTCATACATGTAAATAACTACTATAATTGTAAATGTGTTTATTAGTGCTACACAGTTAATGTAAGTATTATATCTGTATCCTTTGCCTTGTATAATGTAATTTACTGCTGGAAGGGAAGTAATGCCCTTTTTTGTAAATGTTATGCATTACTTAATTCCTTTTTTGTATGGAAGTGCAATTTCTGCCTTCTGTAGTTTATTTTAATGCTGTTTCTTGCTAAACATAACTTGGTTGCACCCAAAGAACGTGACATTTGAGGTAAGCTGATACTGTTAAACAATGAAGAGAATAAGACTGTTTATATCTGATTCAATAGGTAATGTGATTGTCATATCAACATTCCAACAGACATTATAGAACAGGGGTTCTCAACTTATGGTGCATGTAATGCTATATCGGCTACTAGTGAGTGTTGTATAAGAAGTTCAGTAAATAATATTTTGTAGTTAGTGCCAGAATCAGAAGAAGTAAATCAGAACATGAATAAATGGTTTTGTTGCAAAGATGAATGTAGAGCTGAATATGTATCTTGGATCTTAAAAAGTTGTTAAAAGCAGATATGATGGCAATGAAAATCCTAAATTAACAGGTTTAGGAGAAGATATGAACACTTGGAAAGCCTGGAATTCATCCCACAACTGTTCAGACACTTTCTTTTATAGCAGGTGAACGATGAACTTACACACACTAACCTAGGCTCGTAACCTTTCTCGGGGTAAATTTAAATACCACATCACCCTGTCATCCCATTCATATTCACACACTGACGTAGGATTTTTAACCTAAACTCAGGCTAAGTTTCAAAACACAAGACCATGTCATCTTGTTCTTAGACTAGCTTAGGACTGTACCTTAACCTCATGAACTCACAGGCCACCACATATAAAAGAAAGGGTAGTCACAGCCATGGTCTCCAAGTATGATATACAAATTTGTCTAAATTATCTCAATAGACAGCAGTGAAGTTCTTCATAACTAGTACTTGTTTACCCAGATGAACTGGGATCAGGAGTGATCCTAGTTAACCAAAATCAGGATATCCAGAGAATGACGGAAAAATCATAAACATTTGCAACATTAAATGTTTTTAACAGAGTTTAGGCCCTACTTTCACCTGAAAACATATACTGTGTGTACTGTAATAGTCTATGTATTTGCACTGTACACAAGATAGCAACAAACTAGTCAGTAGTAACAAAGGCAGTAAGCTTCTACTGTCTCAGTTTGGTGTATCGCTTATGAGCAACACAATCTCACATCTGCTTTAACATTAGAAGCTCATTTGGCAATGTTTCGGCTTGACTCTTGGAATAAAGCATCAATTTCTCTAAGTTTACTACTGTTTGTGTGTGGATCATGATTACAGCTGGTTCATGAACACTGAATACTTTTCATTTTCAGTAACACTTGATGCAATAAAGCCTTCCTCTGAAATTGGTTTATAACTTCCGTCATTGCGAATGGCTCCTTCATCAACATTGGAACAGCCATCCATGTTAAAAAAAAAGACAATAAAATCTTCTTACACACGTACTTTTTCTTCTTCAATCTTGTTTTCTGTCAAGTCGCACACACCAGACCATAACTTTTTCCATTACTTTATCAAAGTTTCTCTTTCTACCTGGCCCCAAGCTGGGGTGAGTGCAATGAATTTGCCCACTGGCAAATGAATTAGAGTAATGTACTTACTGAGAGTAGCAATTTATGATCTGTTAAACAAGACTTCATTTACTACACTAAACAACATAATTTTGACTCAGTCGATAGAGCATCTGCCTGCCGTGCTAGGGGTCCTGGGTTCGATTCCCAGCTGGGGATGGGGATTTTTCTCCAACCAAGATGATTCGTCATTCCCCCCAGGGTCTGAAAGTAGAGAGCGAATGTGGCCGTGATCTAATGACACAACCCAATTAAAGTTAACACCATTGGTATGTTCCAAAGGAGATTGGTCGCCACTATGACCACTGCAGTTTAAGGTGGGGTATAAATGGAACAACAAAAAATAATAATTTTGAATAGAGTTAACATGAAAAGTTCAATGACATGACGGAGATTTGAACCACGGATCTCCTGGTTTCCATCCAGTTGCTCTAACCCATTAAGCTACCATGGCCAACTTGCCGTCACGACATTAAATTCTCCATTTGACTCATGTATTTCACATCCCAGTCATGTCATTGAATTTTTCATGTTGACTCTACTAAAGACCTTAGTCCATATATGGTTAGTGTGAAGAAATTAATTTCCATCAATTAGCTAAATAATAAGAGTTAAATGATGAAGCCTGTGACTAAGTATTTACGATAGTAAGTCGCCACAAACGGTGTATCTCAAATGCGAGAGCCCCTAGTGGTTTACCAGGGAAATACACGAGTCAAATGGAGAATTTAATGTCGTGACGGCAAGTTGGCCATTGTAGTTCAATGGGTTTGAGCGACTGGATGGAAACCAGGAGATCCATGGTTCAAATCCCAGCCGTGGCATTGAATTTTTCATGTTGACTATCAAAAATCTTAGCCTACATATGGCTAGTGTGAAGAAATGATTAATTTCCATTAGTTAACTAAAATTGAATGGATAGATTTAAAAATTCAATGCCATAGACAGGATATGAACCATGGATCTCCCAGTCTCTGTCCGGTCACTCTTAACCATTGAGTTACCATGGCCAACATGCTGTCATGACAGAATTCTCCAACTGACTCAGATGTTTCACAGTAAACCACTAGGGGCTTTCATAAACAATGAAATATGCACCTTTTGTGGCAACTTACTAACTCTGTAAGTACTTAAGACCCAGGCTTTATAGTTACCACTATTACGTTATTTATTGGAAATTATTTAATCATTCTTCCTCGCTAGCCATGTGTAGGCTAATATTTGAATAGATAGACTGAAAAATTCAATGCCATGCACAGGATTTGAACCTCAGATCTCCATCCAATTTCTCTTAACCATTGCTCTAGTAGCACCACTGCTAGTAGTGCAGTGGTTAAGACGTTGGCTAGTAGCTTACTGGATAAGAGCAACTAGATGGAGACCGGGAGATCCATGGTTCATATCTCGGCCATGGCATTGAATTTTTCAGGCTGACCATCTGTTCAAATCCTACATACGGCTAGTGTGGAGGAATGATTAAATTTCCAACTTAATTTTGTTTTTCAAAACTGATCCAGGTTATGTGGATGTCCAGATTAACAAGGTTTACTGTAAATAAATTAATATTTGCTTATATGCCATATTAATGGATAAGGTCAGTAACTAAAGGTTTAACATATAATTACAAGAAATGTAGAACTGAGGAATATGTAAGTGAGGTTCAATAGTAAAGTTGTTTTTAATGCATGCTTCATACTAATGTTCATACCGGGTAATTAGGTGCTCACTGTTTTATGAGTATTATATAAGAATATCTTCTTCCACAGTGCAAACATGGGTTCCTGGCCAGTGAATGTAGGAATAAAGGCCATAGAGCTGATCTTCCCTTCACAATATGTGGACCAGTCTGAAATGGAGCAGTATGATAAGGTGTCTGCTGGTAAATATACAGTAGGCCTTGGTCAAGCGAGAATGGGCTTCTGCACAGATCGTGAGGATATCAACTCTCTCTGCCTAACAGTAGTTACCAAGCTCATGGAGCGAAATAATATTTGTAAGTAAAGTTCTATGTAATAGATATTGTCTTAGGCTCAACACTATCTGATGAATACATCTAAGACACATTTTGGAGACAAAGTATGGAAATATTATGAATTCTCACAATCAGATTCTGTAAGCACTTTTCAGAAGTGGTTTTGCTTTTCTGGCTGCCCGTGTTCGAGTTGTTGGACTGTACAACTCTCACCAAGGTAGCCTGAGTTTAATACCAGATAGGTGCGGCTCTGGGCGAATTGATTAGTTGACTCAGAAAATTAGTTAACTTAAATTTGCAAAATAAGCATCGCAAAAACAGATTTTATACTGGAATAGTGGTTTTGAATTTCGATCGGGCTTCCCTCTGTATATGAATCCAAAAGTTCCTTAAAAATACCTTTATTTAGAGAGTCCTCGCTTTCATTATGTCTACAAAATGTCATTCCCTAATGGGGATATTGCATGAAATGCCTGTTATGTTCTATATGTGAAATATATATTGTTCTGTATGTGGAATATATTGTATATTGATAGTTTATTTAGCATAAAATATGTAACTGTTGTTAACCATGAAATTGTAAGAAAAACTTGTATTTCAAATGGAGACAGTCAGTCGAAGCGGTATTTGTGAAATTGTGAAACAGAAAGGTTGTTTGTATAACAAGCATATGATTACTGTGTGAACCAACAAACTGTTAGCATACGGGCAAAGAGCAAGTGCCCCAGTTTGCAAGGGAGAGCACAAGTTCCAGTTTAGTGGACTTTAAAAGTAAATAATAATGAAAGGAGTCACGTAGACATTGTTCGCGGTCTTTCGATCAGCGTATATATACCCCGATGTTGGGAACTTTGGAGCGGATTCTTCTGGAAACAGTATGCTGTAGTACATGGCAGTTCGACAGTTGTCATAGTAGGTATGACCGTACAGTCTTACAGCACATCGTTGTAACATCCGTCCACACATAAACATCTTCTTCAACACCCAGTAGACTGACTGGAGCCAAAGGTTCATCATACTTAATGTACAGTTTACTTAACACTCCACAGTAAACTACATTTTTCACCTGACTGCTGTTGGTTTTGTTAACAAAGGCTTAACGCCCCTCCCATTTACCGTCGGCTTCTGCTCGGCCAAGCTGTGGTCTCACCCTGGGATACAACAGTTAAGCGTAACGTTCTCACTGTATTTTACAATATGTAGATGTTACCTTTCCGAAGAGTGTCTGTAATTTTGTTTGGAAAGATAGTCAGACTTAAAAATTCAATGCCATAGCTGGGATTTGAACCACGGATCTTCTGGTTGCCGTCCAGCCGCTCTAACCCTTGAGCTACCATGGCCAATGTGCCGACATGACATTAAATTCTCCAACTGACTCGTGTTTCTCCCAGTAAACCACTTAGGAGTTCTCATAAACACATGAGACAACTCCTTAATGGCGACTTACAACGTGTGAGTACTTTAAGGCCCAGGCTTTATAGTTAACCACTATTAGGTCAATTGATTTCCTGTAATTTTGTTAGCGTTTTTCCCAGCTCCTTCAATCCAACACAGTTATGTTCCTCATATGAATGAGTCTTAAATTTCTTGGTGCGTCCTGAAGATGCTCCGCCACAAAGTTTGTCTAAATATAGCACTGGTGTTGGCCTACCAACATTTACCACGTTGCATTTATCATCATTTTTCCATAAAGGAAAGGGTGTTTGCAGAATGGAACACACCAGGTCGTGTATTGGATTCATTGTACATCCCTTAAATATGAAAAATTAAATGCTTCACATATCAGACAATGATCACTGATCACATTATGTTTTTACACAGGATACAAACTGATGATATACAGGACCATATGACATGCGGGGCTGACTTCAAGCGGGTACCACTTCTACCAACAAATTTCTTTCAAAATAGATGAAAAAGTAGGAAGAAGCTCCTGTATTGTGTTGGCAACACGAGTTGGCGCAGAATATACAGCTTCTATGAATCGAATCCATAGCTATGGTAACCAGCAATACATTCTGCCCCTCCGGTCTCTCCTTACCCACCCCATGTGTTACGGTCACCTTCGCCTTGTAATAACAAATCACTGGTGGGGAAGTAAGCTAGCTCCATTATCGACGTGTGGGGGCCGAGAGAGCGGCTCAATTACAAAATATAATTTGGAAAGCTTCTATAAATGAAAATTAAATGCTACAACATAAAACATAACCTTCTAAGTTATTCAAAAACAAGTAGATGACTCGGTGATTCAAACACATCAAGGAAGAACCACCCCTGATACAAGGCGACCGTAAAGTGAGATTTGTGGTGGACAACACGGTGCTGGGGAAGGTTTTCTCCGGAATCTCAGGTTTCCCCCGCCATCATTTCACCAGTTGCTCCATCATATTTCCTAACATTCATCTTGCCCTGCTACTATCATCCACTTCTCTGATCTTCACAACAGGCATTGGGCTGATCACCCATCCTGGTTCTCTATCAAGTCCAAAGCTTCAGTTCCTCAGACCCAATCTCAAGGGATAGAGGAACAAGAATTCCCTAACACCGCGATAAGTGGTACTACTAGGGATAAGCTGAAGAAGAAGGTGGTTTTGCTTTTAAGTTCTAAGAAGTTGTAAACAAAACCATGTGACAGGGAACCAGCTCCTTGACTTGAAGCCAGACTAGAGCTTAGCATATCGTCTGTTCTTTTACACCCAACAGTTTGGTTCGGATCATTCATAACATTCTGTTGTTGTTGTTGTTATTATTATTATTATTATTATTATTATCATCATCATCATCATCATCAAAGACTGGAGGCATGTGTATTTTACCATAGATATATTGCACATGGACTGTAATGTTATTGCTGCCCGCCTCGGTAGCATGATGGTAGAGTGTCTGCCTCACGTTCAAGAGGTCCCAGTTCGAATCTCGGTCAGGGTGAGTTACCTGGATAAGGTGTTTTCCGGGGTTTTCCCTTATCCTGAAAGACGAATGTCGGGTAACTCTAAGCTCTATGGACCCTGGGCTCATTTGAGCATAATTTCGCCCATTCCATTCATCGTCCAATATGACTTAACGTTGGAGGACGTAAAATTACAACAACAATATTATTGCTCATGCATGTAAACAACTGCAGGTAGGTACAGCCTGACCATGACAACTGCTTTACTGTAGCACAACTTACCTTAAACACTTATGCATAGTGCTATTTATTAACTATAATATCATCACAGGGTGCATTACACTGGGTTACAATGTACATTCATAAATTTTATTAAATGTGAAACTTTGATGCTTATCACTAAAGCAGTTTTTAAGCAATGGAAACTTTCCTCAACATCATACAATACATCATACAATTTCAGAAGTTCAGATGTAAAGAATTTCACTCTGTCGTCTGACATGTTCTTCTTACTAATTTTAAATTTTCACATATAGCTTGAGAACACTATTTTTATTTAGAATGTTCTGCAATTTAGCTTTCACCTTATCGATACCCAGCACAGGAGAGGTCCTATTAATTGAATTAGCTAAGTCGTCTATTATGCTTATGCTCTTGGACACTTCTAAACCTGCCTCACGTTCAAGACGTTCAGAGTTCAAATCTCAGTCACAGTGAGTTACCTGGATAAGGTTGTTTCTGGGGTGTTTCCATATCCTGAAAGACGAATGTCGGGTAACTCTAAGCTCCATGGACCATGGACACATTTGAGCATCATTTCACCCATTCCATTCATTGTCTGATATGACTTAATGTTGGAGGATGTAAATTACAAACAAACAAAGATTCTAAACCTGATTTTTCTAACTGTTTAATGCTCCAAAAATTGTTGGGTGTAAATTAAAGATTTTCAGAAGTTCATGCGCCATCAGAGAGTTCGCAGTTACAATACTGTATGCCCACGACAAGAAGGCTAGAGGGGTATGAAGGGCAGAGGAGCTTGAAGTGTTCATCTGCTCCAGTAACGGATCTGTTTACTAGAATGAGAGTGCATATGAGTTATCCATGCTGCCAGATCTAATGTTTGTTGCAGCGATAGGTTTTATGTATAGGTGAGTTATGTGACAACACTTGTGTATTTTAAACGAGCCTTCCATCCTAGTCATACTCGGAAGGCGAGCATACACCACGAGGAGACAGCAAAGTCGATTACGTTATACATACCTGTAGCTCGCCTTCTTGTCCTGGGCAATTAGTACTTGTTGCAATATTCTGTTTTATTTAGTGGCAGTTGGTTGCACATTTGATGGCCGTGTTATACATCTTACGTCATTCACTCTGTTCAGCTAACCTGTATCACATGCGAACTTACATCCCTGTGGTATTATTATTATTATTATTATTATTATTATTATTATTATTAACTTCAAATTTTAAATGATTATTCTTTTGTTTCTCCTAAGCCAGAAATAGTAAGTATAGTGGATTATACTATCCACTTTTCAGATACAATCCTTTCCTGGAGATTTCCTTAGTATACATATCATTTCATTCTATAGAAACAGTTAAACAGGATGTGGTTTTCTTAAAGATATAATTTTTCCTGTAGTTATCATCAATAAATTTGATGATGTAGTCATGCTATTTAATAGCAGGAAAATAGTCAACTTTGTATTATCTTTGAAGTTTTGTTTCCTTGTTTGATGGCTGTTTATTCTTGTCTCTCAAATTAATACGAGGGCCGTTCAGAAAGTAACCTCCGGTTGATTGCAAAAAATTCACCAAGTTAAATAAAAATATTTTAATATATACATCTTACAACTACATCTTTGCACTATTTTGCTACATAGTCTCCATAATGATTGAGGCACTTATCATATCTGTTCACAAGCTTTGAAATTTCTTCTGCATAAAAATCACCCGCTTGTGCCTGGAGCCAGCCTGTGACCACATCTTTGAGCTCTTCGTCGTCATCAAACCGCTGGGATCCGAGCCATGTCTTCATATGCATGAAGAGGTGATAATCGCTTGGCGCCAAATCTGGGCTGTAAGGTGGATGGTTGACAACGTCCCACTTGAAGGACTCAAGAAGGGCTGTTGTTCTGCGAGCAGAGTGAGGACGGGCGTTATCGTGCAAAAAAAGCCATAACTCTTGGTCCGTACACAGCACAAAGCTCACGATGAATAGCTGCTGCAGAATATCCTTTGGCTGTAAAAAACCTTATAACAGCACGCACTTCACATTTGGCGGGGTTTTCTATTGCAGCACACATTTCAAACGGCCACAAACACTAAACTAGCGCAGATACAACGTTCACTCGTCCATGGCTTGATGCCGACTAACCTGCTGAGTGCGTGAATGCACAGATGGTGTCGCTACTCCCCCCACTACCTGCACTGTGACCGATCGGAGGTTACTTTCTGAACAGCCCTCGTAGTATTGAACTAATCTTATCTAGCTACTTCACGGGCGCTAATGACCTCAGCTGTTGTGCAACCTTAAACCCTACTACTACTAGCTACTTCAGCATGTGTAGCTGCAAAAGGATTCCATTCGCTCTCTCTCTCTCTCTCTCTCTCTCTCTCTCTCTCTCTCTCTCTCTCTCTCTCTCTCTCTCTACTGCCAACAGCATTAGCATATAGTAAATCTATTCCATGGAAACAAAAGAAGTAATAGATGACTTCATTGAAAGTAATTTAGACCTCAATAAGTTATTAGACTGTTTCACTATAATCTATCTCAACCTAGCTTAATCTTGCTGTAAACATCTGGGTGGGAAAAGAGGCAGAGATATTGGGACAGTAAACGTTTAAGCTGTTGATTGGTTTAACAAAGTTAAGGGGCATTTTCTTTTATTTGCACGCTTTTATTTGGTCTGGATACAGAGTAACCTAAAGTGGGAGACACATGTTGATCATCTAATTAAAAACTGAGTACAGTTTCTTATAATTTCAGACAGCTGGTACACATAGTTAACTTAAAAACTCTTAGAAGCGTGTATTTTGCGTGTACTCACTCCATTTTAAAATATGGCATAACTCACCACATTGTAAATCATTATTCATAATGCAAAATTGGATTCTAAGAATACTTGGAGGAGTTAAAAAAACATCTACGTGCAGACCATTATTTAAAAAATTTAAAATCTTACCTCTCCCATGTATTTTCATTTTTGAAATTTTAAAATTTACAAAGACAAATTGAATGAAAGCATATGGCCACTGTACCTTTAATGACACAGTTCATAATCATAATACTAGACAGAGAATGGATATTCATGTGAATAGAAGTAACACAAGAGCTCATCAAAACAGTGTAATGAACCTAGGAATCACTTTTTTTAATAAACTGCCTATAGCCAATAAAACCACTTGCAATTTTTCAGCATTTAAAAAGTCAGTTTTGGCATACTTGCTAGACCACTGTTTTTATTCTGTTAGTGAATTTATGGAAAATTTATAATATTGTTACATATCTGAATTAATTGTGTATATTATAAAATTCTTGAGATATATTTATAAAACATTATTTTGTACAAACACTGACTAGTCCTTATTGGGTGTGACTTGTTAATTTACAAGAATAGTTAATTGCACTGTAAATTCACAATTTGAAATGTCTTATATCATAGTACTCATGTACAATGTATGATTTAGATAGATAAATTATCTATCTATCTATGATAAACCCTTCCTTTAAGTACAGAACTGTAAGTAGTTTTCTGATCACTGCTCTGTGCAAGCTAATTTCGGAGAGAGAAATAGCCCTACATTTTATCTTTCTGCTTCACATACCACATAGATTTGTTCTGTATAATATATATAGATTAAACAGAACACAGGTGAAATTATACACACTATTAACTTATTATGTTAAATTAAGCTGCATTTTATTTAACAATTACTAAAGGACACTGCTGTTATATAATATTTTTGCATTCCTATACCAAGAAGCTCTCTCACAACGAGGTTTGTGTCGAGTTAAATGCTGATTAAGATTGATAGTCGACATGAAAAATTCAATGCCACAGCCGGGATTTGAACCATGGATCTACTGGTTTCCACCCAGTTGCTCTTACACATTGAGCTTGAGACGAAAACCTGAGGCTATAAGCAAATGAGGAAAGATAAAACTACATTAACTAAAGAATGTGTCGCATAAGCTATACGCGTGAGAAAAGGGCGACGAAGGAAAAAGTCCCCTAAGGAATGTGAGAAAAAGTCAGAATATTTCTTCCCATGACCCCGGGGGTCAAAAAACTGAACTTGCCTAGATATAGGAGGGGGTGAAAGACCAATAAGATTAAATATGAGGAAAACAAACCTCCAATCAAAATTTCTATGCATCACGTGATACAGGCGGAATAGTCATGAAATAGAAAAGGGGTGTGGATAGATAGTCCGCTGTCGGAAAGGACGCGAAGAGACCAGTAAAGGCACGACACTTCATCTTGGGTCGTTTCAGGGGATGGCGGCATAAAGTGACGAGACATTGCAGAGTAAAAATTACAATTAGATGCGGGAAAGGGAAACGTGGGCAACTTGAATAAAAGAGTGATACCGACGTCATGACAAGCAAGTGTGTTGGTCAGCAAGCTCATGGTCTAAGTGTTCTATCAATAAACTGGTGAGAGAAGTCAAGGAAGCATAGTGTATTTGCACTTAAATGCCGGACCCTGGGACAGAGTACACTTATGCTCACCCGTACTTACAACCGAGAACAATTGCTAGTCCAGAGCATAATCTTTCCCTGATTGCATCGTACACCAATAGGATCCTGACCTCAATGCCTTTTTCCTGAACTAGGATTACATCCACCGATTCCCGCCCCAAGCTACCGATCCAAAATCTTAGCCTGTATATGGCTGGTGTTAAGAAATGATTAATTTCCATCAATTAGCTGATTAAAATGTTATTGTTTATAGTGTGAAGTTGCTTCTGATATTTAACACTGTATTTCCCGTACATCTTGCATACCTCACAAGCCCAAGAACACTTATGTATATGTAATTTAAAATCAGTAAGCTTTTCATCGTAGAATAGGCCAGTGCTTCAGCCAAAATTAAACATAATCAAGGTAAACCTTTAAAAAGTGGCGAGGGGCAAATGATCGCGCATTGTTTAGCGGTGCTTAAAGAAAGAAACCCAGAATTGTCTATAAAACAGTGAGAAAAAAACTGTTTATCTCCTAGGTGTTTCCGCAAGTAGTGTACATAGTATTAGAATGAAACAGCAAGCATCCAAAATTCTTAAGAACACCAGGAAAATCGTGTAAATGCAAACAGCCTGTGGAGGAATATGATGATTTTATGAAAAGTGCTATATGCAGTAAAGTTCATGATTATTTTTTCAGAAATGAACCAACTCATAGATTTAATAAGTTAATGTGTCACCCCACTATTTATTTATTGTCTAGAAGTTATCACTGCTATATATACTGCTAGTGTTGCAAAATTGATGTGCGTGCAAATACCATCTAATACGTGGCGAGTTGAGTCAGCTCCGCCTTGTTGTTTACAGCAGGATTAAACTAGCGTGAGATAGAGTTTAATTATGAACTCATTGGTTTATGGCTACAGCAAAAGAATCCTTGAACAATTGCCTGAATGTGTTCTAATGTTTAAAACTTCATATAAAATTAACCTATATAATTTCTTCCCTGAAATTTTGCATACATAAAACTGAAAGCATTAACTCACTAATTTTGATGCCCTAATATGATTAGTACATGTGCTTAGAACGAGCAGATCTCCAGCCGACTCATATTTTTCCCTGTGTGGTAATAAAACAGTTTTGTTTTTTGTTATTATTGCATTTGAATTAATGTAAGTATTGTTTCACCAAATGCAGCCTATTCCAATATTGGACGCCTCGAAGTAGGGACAGAGACAATCCTCGATAAATCCAAAAGTGTGAAATCTGTCTTAATGCAGCTCTTTGAAGAAAGTGGTAACACAGATATTGAAGGCATTGATACTATAAATGCTTGCTATGGAGGAACAGCAGCTCTGTTTAATGCAGTATCCTGGGTGGAATCAAGTGCTTGGGATGGTAAGTAATGTGTAAATTTCATTCATTATATACTTGGAAATACATTAGTATAGAAACGATATATCTGTTGATAATTTCACTGTTGATGAACATTATATTGGGTCTATATACAGCTGTAACAAAAGTGTACAGGCTGGCCCCATAGCTCAGTCGGTAGAGCACCTGCCAGCCATGCTAGGGGTCCCGGTTTTGATTCCCGGCCATGGGGGTGGCGATTTTTCCCTGGGAGTGGGGACTTTTTAACGACTCATTAGTAGTCTAATCTAATTCTCCTAGTCCCGGTGTACAGGTGGGTCAAGTTGTATCTATGCTACTGTACATAACATGCAGGTGGCATAAAAATCAGCCTGTGGGTGTCATCACTATATAGTATAGTATCTATAGGTAACGTCATCCGCTTCTCTCACCCTTATACCAGACATCGGGCTGATCACCTATCCTGGGATCTCTATCTGATCCAGAGTGTTTCTCAACACGCCACGTAAGGCACCAGAGATAGAGCAACAAGAATGCCCTAACAGCATGACAGTGGTATAACTAGGGGAGTTAGAGAAGTATTTTTTTTTTATTTGTTCCACTTAACTGCAATGGTCATATCGGCGGCCGTTCTCCTTTGGAACATATTGAGAGTTTTAACTAGTATTCTTTGGAGTTTTTTTAATCATTAGATCATGCACACATTTGCACTCTCATTCAGTTCCAGACTCTGGGGAAGATGAATTATCTTGGTCGGAAAAAAAGTCCCTACCCTCACCCTTAAATAAACACAGTATATGGAGCATGGGGTACTAGTTCAACTCAAAATTATATTAACTTTAATGTACCCTAATATTAAGTAAATTATGCTTTTATAACTAGAGGTGTCTAATTTTGATATTTGCTACCCTGCATTATGTTGGCTGATAAGCTATTGTGTTCTGGTCCTTACATATCTCTATTCTTGTTATTGTGATATTTTGAACAAAAATCTATACTGTTTTGTTTTCCATACTTATTTCTGCTTTGGTTTTTATTTTCAGTTTATTGTGAACCAGCCTTAGAAGTAAATTAATATGAAAACTAAAACTTGTTTGGAATTAAAAAAAATTAATAAAAGTGTAAATTTTTTTTTAGGTCGCTTAGCACTGGTGGTTGCAGGAGACATTGCTGTATATGCCAAGGGAAGTGCTCGGCCCACTGGTGGAGCTGGAGCAGTAGCAATGCTTGTGGGACCAAATGCTCCATTGGTTTTTGATAGAGGTAATTTTATTATGATTTTCATTATTCTGGCATAAGAAGATGATTAACAACAAACTGGTTTTAAAATGCTACAATTTCAAATGCCAAAATTCTCAGGTAAAACAAATAACTAAACTTTCTTAATATTGTAGGTCTATCATATAGTGAAGCATAATAATAATAATAATAATGTAATAATAGTAATGAATAACCATGCTACGGTTGGCACATTCCAGATAAATACATAAATGGTACATGAAGCATAGGTTTGACTAAAAGGAACATTAATTATCTTAAGCTTACTTTGAAGTAGATATGCAATTCTCATTCCTGACTGCATGTGGCGATTGTGTGAATTTGTGACATTTTGAAGTCAAAGAGAATTTTCGGAGCATACCGTAACTTTATTATTTAACTTATACAGTTTAGCCTGCTTTATACATAACCCAGTTATATGTAATTTGTATTTATACGGAAATATTTGTAGGTCCTGGTAAAATGTAATTTAGAAACATGTTAACAGAAGCTTATTTATACGTAATTTGCCGTTATACGTATTAAATTGCAATGAAATACAACTGAGTTATATGTAATTAATGATAAACCAAAATAAATTGACAACATGGGAGAACATATTCATATGGAAAAATAAAGATCGCGTAATGAACTTTGAAATCCCACCAGTAGATAATTTGACAAAGAAGTTTGTAGTTCCACCACCAGAGAGAGCAGACAACAAGAGATGCCAGTTGGAAAAAGATTGAAAATGGAGGCGAATGCCTTTGAAACTAGTCTCTCATTGATATAAACAAGTGACAAGTATTAATAAACCAACTACAAATAGTTTCTGAGAAAATTATTAATCGAAAATGCTATTTGTAGTTGGTTTATTGGCACTTCGTCACATTTTTATATTATCGAGGGACTAGTTTCAGAAGCCTTGCTTTCATCTTCAACCTCTATCCAACTAGTATGTGTAGATAGAAAATTAAATTTTGTAAGAATATTTTTAAAAAAATGAATAAAGAAATTCATATGAATGCTGCTGCTCAGGATTTTAATACTTGGAAAGGCTATATATTTATACTGATATACATTTATTATTTAATTCAGAAATAAACAATAATTATTGCTTTTTTTACAGGTGTTAGAGCATCGTACATGAAACATGCATATGATTTCTATAAACCAGATCTGATGTCAGAGTACCCAGTAGTAGATGGCAAACTTTCAATTCAATGCTATCTCAGTGCCTTAGATCATTGCTATCAGCTTTATTGCACCAAAACTGAGAAGCATTTACAGAATGGTAAGTTCTGTTTTATTTATACGTATATTTTAAAGTATTTGGTAATGTTAAATGCATTGTATTACTACAGACCGTCACATGGGCAAGCTAACATCAATTTTTGGTTATTTTTTACATCCCTTTCTAAGTCCAACATCAAACAGGCTTAAATGAGTGCTGACAGAACCTGCTGCAGTTGTCCAGGAATAGCAGTGTAGATATCCTAGATAGTTGTGTAGCCATTTGCTGCCAACCTCTGCACCAGTGAGGCCACACCGTGACTCAGTGGTTAGACCGCTTGGCTCTCACCAAGGTGGCCCGGGTTCGATCCCAGGCGACCGCAAAGTGAGATTTGTGGTGGACAACACGGCGTTGGGGCGGGTTTTCTCCGGGACCTCCGGTTTTCCCCGCCATCTCATTCCACCGTTGCTCCATCTTCATCTCATGCATCATCAGTGTCATCGCCTGCGGTGCCGTATGAAGTAAAAGCGGGCGTTTAACACTACACATTTCATTTCTGCACCAGTGTCCCAAAAATATCTTGGAGACATCAGTAAAACTTTACATGTGCTCGCCACACGTTCTATTAAAAGAAAAGTACCTTAACAATTTTAGTTAATTGATGGAAATTAATCATTTCTTCACACTATCCGTATATAGGCTAAGGTTTTTGATGGATAGTGTCAACATGAAAAATTCAATGCCATGGCCGGGATTTGAACCACGGAATGGTTCAAATGGTTATCCTGGTCATGTCATTGAACCCTTCATGTTGACTCTATCCATTAACAAAATATTGTTTGAAAAGATTGCTTTTATATACTGTGACTTTGTGGGTTCGTAGAATTAAAAGTCCAATAGGCCGAAATTCTAAATGTTCTTTATTTGCGTAGGAATACACTGTTCTATTCTCACGTAACAACATTACATCACATATCACAATCTACAGCACCAAGGTCGATGACAATAACAAACATTAGCTTTCATTACAACACTTCACAGCTGACTCTCGTTTTACACACAACTGACTCATCACTAGCCATGGCTTCTTTTTATACACCCATTCATGAATTCCAGAGTGTTCTGTCAATCACTAGATTTTTCTGGAATAAACAAGGCATCTAATGACATAATCCGAATATTCTATCACCTTCGAGAAACGTGAAACCCTCTCTGGGCTGGCAAGTCTTTCACCTCTGTGATAAACTATCCATCTCTTGCTTATCGGCGCTAACGTTAATTTTCGGCGCTTTGTGAACGCTAGCCGCCTATCAGTTCCTTTGTGTACACTAGCCTCGCGATCGTAAACTGATTATGCAAGCTCTTTATTACTGTGAAACATTATCCACCATTTGTTTTCTATTTGTGCCGAAACGTTTATGCCTGTTGCTGCGACAAGGATAGTAAGGATCTGAGAAAAATAGTGGGGCCTAAACTGAGACTTACCATTGAATTTTTCATGTTGACTCTATCCATCAAGTGCCTCAACTGTTTATTATGAAAGTGAATATGCCGTTCAGTCCTTGCCAATCAGTAAATAAATTTTGTAATGTAATTGTTCAAACTATTTGTAGTCAGTTTTTCACATTGCGTCACTTAAATTTTTATTCTTTGAGGAACTAGCTTTGGGAGCTGTTGCTTCCATTTTCAACATTGAAGATCTGACTGTCATCTGTTAATTAATTTTGATGTCAATGTTACTAAATTCCTATGGCTCGTCTTTCTAATATGCAATGCTGCGATTTTTTTTTTCTCATTCCTTCACACTTTTTGATGTTTTTATATACAACCATGATTTTTAATATAATTTATTTACTTTTTAGTGCAATTTCGTGCTGGAGGGCATTCTTTTAACGTTATTAATTGTTTGTTTACTTACTGCGTAATGTAGCCACATTGAAGAATTCAGTGCAGCTTAACTATGCTTGTTTCTCCACTGAACGCAATGCTGTCAACAGTCTTACTTTTCCTGCAATTACACTAACAGACTATCGCCCAGTCAAATTTTGTTACTCATGCACTGTTTTGCACATAAACAATCCCACGACATGACGGTAACGGAGTGTTGCGTAGGAAATACAAGTATGAGTTCACAGACTGTATCGGACTGGTTCGGCTACTGCCGCGAAGTGTGCATGATGTCAAATGACACCAAGTATACTGCAAGGAAGGAAATTGGCGGTCCCGATCACGTTCAAATTGACGAATGCAAAATAGGATGATGCAAGTGTCATCTTGGGCGCTGCAATTAGACTGTAGAGCATATTTGCATCCCTCCTATTGTTGGGGCATATCGTCATCTGCACCTATTCATTTCCAAGTAGATCATTCCCAAAATCCAGTTGCCCTCTACGAGACACTCGTGATGAAACTTGCATCGTCCTATTTTGCATTCATCAATTATGTCTTGGGCATTTTTGCAGAGGTTGGCTACAAGTTTTACATATCTTTCTCATGTTGGCTGCAATGCGACAACTGGCTGGTCGTCTGCTTGTGCATGCGTATATGTGCACCTTTGGACTTAGAAAATATTCTCACATTGCACAAAAGAAAGTTTCTCCATTCCTGCAAACACGTATTCTTAATGTAAGTTATGTTTCGCTACTTTGGCAAGATTTGTTAAAATTGTTGATTTCATACCATTGTGTCATAACAAATAATGCATTTAGTTCCTATATGATGAAAGTTTATTAAACCTCACATTTATGTCAGGAGTACGATGTTGTCCTTCACCTCATAAAAAAGTATATGTTGCCAAGAATGCGAAAACAGAAGGCAAATATATTTCGAGAGCTCTGAGGACATTTGGGAGATTTATCTTATAGTAGCTTATATATATATATAAAACGTAAGTTTAATTTAGACAGTAATTTAGTTATATTTTACAATACTTTGGATCAGTGAAAACTTTCTCCAGTTCATTTATTGACTATAATATATTTGCTTTTTAACGATGGCAATAAATATTAGGGTAATAGTGGGAATAATGTTGAAGGCAACTTGTTTGCTGCCCACATCAGTGCATGTGCAGGATGTTTTGTTTTATTTCAATTGAATTTATATGTTTTTGACATTTGGAGAGTAAAATAAACTTATTTTTGTATATTTGAATCATATTTGTGGTTTCCTATAAGATGCAACGTCGCAACTGATACTGGAACTTACAAACACTTTTGTGGGATATAAATAAAGCAGTTGGTACTGTATTCATGCTGTTTATCAGCAGAATAAAATATTTATTTATTCATATTTATAGATATTGGAGAATTAATTGAGGATCCACATTGGCCATGGTAGCTCATGGTAGTTTATTTTCTATAGTCAACATGGCTTCGAAAACAAGAATTGTACTAGATCTTAACACGAGAGTCAAAATGATTTATGCTAGCAAAAGAGATAAATTGAGTGTAAATCAGATCATGAAGCTGTTCAACGTAGGCAAAGCTCAAGTTTACGAGACTCTAAAGAAGAAAACAGAGTATAATTTTCAGTCGAACTAGTACTCATTACTCCATTTATTGCAAGTGTTTACCTAGAACGCATTTTGTTAGGACTTTCTTAACATCATCAGATGGTCAACATCACCTGATGATGTTAGGAAGGTCCTAACGAAACGTGTTCTAGGTAAACACTAGCAATAAATGGAGCATTGAGCACTAGTTTGACTCAAAATTATACTTATTTTATGCTTCATTGTATCATAGTCCAAACTCATAGGAAGAAACTGGAAGTTCTGAAGTGTTGGGGAAATTATGCTAATGGGAAAGTAAAAAGAGAAAATGAAAACCAGGACATTAATGAAATACAGGGTGTATATAAATGAATATTGGGGTTTTAACTCTTTATAATATCTATTACATTAAACAATGATACGTCAAATGAAAAAGCAACTCAAACAGTTTTATTAATTTTTAGATGAGTCGTATTTATTACACATCTGCTTCACTTTTGTACCTATTTTGAGGACATGTTTCGCAAATCATCATTTGCATCTTCGCCTCTTATGCGACTAAAGCTTGATCCAGTGGTGTGGGTAATTCTGGAGTTGCTGCTGCCATCTGGATCATGCCACTGGATCAAGCTTTAGTCGCATAAGAGCCGAAGATGCAAACGATGATTTGCGAAACATGTCCTCAAAATAGGTACGAAAGTGAAGCAGATGTGTAATAAATACGACTCATCTAAAAATTAATAATTATTTCGCTTCACTGTGGTGTTCCAATACAGTTAAATCTCAAACAGTTTTGTTTGTTGGCAGTTTTCGTGTTGTCTTCGGTGAAGAATCGACTTCTCACCTTAGTGGACATGTTAATACTCATAATGTGTGCATCTGGGGCTCAGAAAATCCTCACGAGAGGGTACAAATGCAACGAGATTCCCCTAAAGTGAATGTTTTTTGTGCCGTATCCCGGTGAAAAGTTTATGGGCCTTTCTTTTTTGTTGAACCTACTGTAACTGGCACTTCTTACCTTAATACACCAGAGTAATGACTCTTCCTTCAGTTGGAAGTAAATGAGCCAGAGAACTTAATTTTCCAGCAAGATGGTGTGCCACCTCACTGGCATAACAAACTATGCGAATGGTTGAACATCACTGTACCTGAGCGCTGGATAGGCCGCGAGGGCCCCAATGACAGGGCTTGCTATGAATGGCCTCCACGTTTTCCTGACCTAACGACATGCGACTTTTACCTTTAGGGCTTCATCAAGGATCGTGTGTACATGCCTCTGCTACCAGCTGACCTCCCTAAATTAAGAACCGAATTGAGGCAGCTGTTACTACAATTACTGAATACACACTTATCAACGTTTGGGAAGAACTCAGCTATAGACTTGATGTGTGCCGTGTGACAAAGGATAGTCACATTGAACATTTATAAGGTTCTTGTTAAAACTGTTTGAGTTGCTTTTTCATTTCACACATCATTTATAACTAAGTTGAATGTATTAAATATTATAAAGAATTAAAACCTCGATATTCATTTATATACACCCTGTAGTGTGGGAGTGGTTGCTTAGTGTGAGGTCAAAAATTCACTGCATATCGGGACCTATGTTACAGAAATATGCTAGAAAGGTAGCTGAAAGATGACAAGACTGAATTCAAAGCATCTAATGAATGGTTGAACAGTTTCCGCAAAAGATATCAGCTACGTTTTTACATACTTTGTAATGAATTGATTGAAGTTAACATTGAAACCATTGCTGATTGGATTGCTAAACTACCTTCACTAATCAGAGAATGCATACCTGAAAACTTTGCAAGTGGCTACGAGACAGGATTATTCTTCCGAATGTTACTGAATTAGCCAGTGTGTTTAAAAGGTGAAAAATGCTCAGGAGGAAAACTGTCCAAGGAAAGATTGACTATTTCTTTATGTGGTTTTATATCGGGTGAAATAGAAAAAAAAACCTCTTCGTTAAATGGAAATCTGTCTTTAATGGAAATTTGAAAGAGTTCCATTTGATTCCGCTGAAGACAGGTTTTACTGTATGAAGATTATATGTGCCAAAGTGTACAAATATTTTGGCATTGCAACAGCAATAGCAAGCTTTACCACTATCATAATGTATCAGTCTCTGTCCAACAAACCTCATCAGCACTCAAGAGTGGAGAGAGAACAGAACTGGTCAGAACAGTGCAGTGTATGGCAGGTGGTTCCCTGTAACACAGCAACATATAAAAAGTTAAGGCTCTCTATATTGTTGATGTATTGAAAAATAAACCACCACTTTCTCTTTCAGGTGGCGGTGATACTAGATTTGAATTGAAGCATTTCGATGCTGTCATTTTCCACTCTCCTTACTGCAAATTAGTGCAGAAATCTCTGGCTCGTTTAATGCTCAATGACTTCATCCGTACTCCAAAAGAAGAACGTGCCACCAAATACCCAGGACTTGAAAATTTCAAGTGAGTTATATGTCGTCTAATAAATAAAAAGAATTTAAATTGTTTACTTCAGATTAAGATTTTCCTATGAGAAAATGGTATAAAATTATAAAAGATAGTGTCTAGACTATTATGTAATGTAATTACATTTTAAATCTACATTTAAAAGATGGTATAAATTCTGTTTTAGGGCAGTTAAGCTGGAAGATACGTATTTTGACCGAGATGTTGAAAAAGCTTTCATGACCTTGAGCAAAAGTGCCTTTGAAGAAAAAACACAGCCTTCTCTTCTTCTGGCGAATCAAGTGGGCAACATGTACACTCCATCGTTATATGGAGGCCTTGTTTCATTACTTATCAGGTGAGTGAAATAGTAATTACTAATTAGTAATATGCAGAATTCATTATGATCGTGGTAATCATTCACTGATAATTATTTTTCCAAATATGCTGTGCATATTGTGACTTTGTGGGTTCGTAGAATTAAAAGTCCAAGTAGCAGAATTACGTCACATACATACAATCTTCCAAGGTTGTTGACCACAAACAAATAGCATTCACAGTTACACTCTGTTTACAACAACTCTCGTTACAACTCCGTTTACAACTCTTGTTTTCTCTACTCTGCCGGCGTGTCGCCTCTTATATATACCACTACTCATATCACTAGACATTTCTGGAATATTCTGTAACAAACAAGAAATTGACTGTTCTCTATCAATCAAGATGTCACTAGAATGTTCCATTTACCTCACTTCATCTGTTTCAGCATGCCTTTTATCTCTGCGCTATCTTTTATCTGCTTAGGCAAGCCGTTTATCTCTGCCCGGCACTATCTGTTCCTTATCTCTCCACGCCAAACCTTTTGTGTGCGTCACCACAGCCGCGACATTATGCTTAATCTGGAAACATGAACTGAAGGTTTTTCCCTTTCCAGTGATAATTATTTCAAATAATAATAATAATAATAATAATATCTAGTATATGCAGATGATCTAGCAATCTTAACCCATGACATAACGATTCAAAAACAGTTTGCATTATTAAAAGAAACTGCACTCAAAGTTGGTATCCAGATATCTTTAAAAAACTGAATATATTTCCTGAAATAAGCACCAAAATACTTGGAAACCAAATAGGGGAAAATTAAAGAAGTTTTCAAAATTTAAATATCTTGGGGGAAATAATTTAGGAAAATGGAATCGAAACTAAAGCAAACAAAAGCAGATGCCAAAATATGGGTCTCTTCTTTCTAATAGGCGACGCGGCAATCTTTTTCTAATTCCTTCACACTTTTTGATGTTTTTATATACAACAGTGATTTTTAATATAATTTCTTTACTTCTCAGTGCAATTTCATGTTGGAGGGCATTCTTTTTAACGTTATTTATTGTTTATCTACTTACTGTGTAATGTAGCCATTTTGAAGAATTCAGTGCAGCCAAACTATGCTTGTTTCTCCACTGAACACAATGCTGCCAACAGTCTTAGTTGTCTCGAAATTACACTATCTAGCAGACTAACTGAAAGTAGTACCTAAATCTAAACACTAAACACACACAGTAGTCCCTAATTTACACTAACTACCTAACTAATTACACTAAACACACACAACAGTCCCTAATTTTCACCAACTAGCTAACTAATTACACTAAACATTATTACACTACAGGGTAGACGTGCCTAATGTCTTCAATTAATTCTTGAAATGGGTCTGCTGACCGGTATTTGCAGTCATTGTGCCACAAATACTCAGAAATATGAGCATCCACACTGTTCTTACGAATACCGCCCCTTGTTAGACGATACTGTAGTCCTTGCCAGCATGACTGTTATTTGCGTGCACATTTGTCACTGGGTCAACAAAGTGCACTGAGTGATTTACTGCGAGGTGCGCAGCAAACCCTCCAGCCATCAACTTATAGTATCCCTTCCAGTCATCGGTGTGAATGGTGCTAGTGTACTGTATGTGCCCTGCAATTAGACTGTAGAGCGTATTTGCATCCCTCCTGTTGTTGGGGTATATCATCATCTGCACCTCATTCATTTCCACGTCAATCATTCCCAGGATTCAGTTGCCCTCCGCGCCCATGATGAAACTTGTGTTGTCCTATTTTGCATTCGTTGATTTGAACGACGTGGCCGGGACCGCAGATGTCTGGGGCATTTTTGCAGAGGCACATTTGGACTTCGAAAATATTCCGACGTCACACAAAAGAAAGTTTCTCTGGACCTAACATCCTGAGTTAATTGTAGTTGTTAAAATAAACCTCTCATCAGACAAATCTGCAGTAATTCAGTTGAGAGATGCTTAATCATTCACCTTTTAGCCCACAACTTGATCGCAGTGATTTCCATCTTTTCTTATACTACAAGAAATTCCTTTTCACGATCAGCATTTCCAAAATGAATGGTTGTTATGATGGTGCTAATTCCAGCGGACAGTCTTCTACAACACAGGGATGCAGAACTTGGATACAAAAGAAAAATCTCTGAATTTCAGTGGTTCATATGTTAAAAAATATCTCAACAATTACTTTAAATCATATTTTTACAATTTTAAAAATTAGAAAACACTTTTTACATTTGAAAATATTGCTTCATTTAACAGTAAGATAGGTCTAGCTGATGTTGGGAGGAACTTAGTAAGTGACATCCAAGTTAAATAACAAACTTAATTAAAACAGGACTAGTTTCAAAGATAAATCATCTCTGTCCTAAACTGGTAAATTAACTGATTTCTTCATTCAGGTAACTTCCTCCTCTTTTTCTTTCCTCGTCTGTTGCTGTTATTTCAAAGTTCAGCACTCAATTCTTATTCTTAGAGATGTAAATTTTCTCCCACATTCTTAATTCCCAATGATTTTTTGCCAGTTTTAAAACCTTGATTCCTTTGTTATGGTTGAATGGCAAAAATTGGCAGTTTTATAAATTATGGTTTGAATATGTACATACAGTCAGGCTGAAAAATTCAATACCATAGCTGGTATTTGAACCACGGATCTCTTGTTCTCCGTTTGGTTGCTCTTAACTATTGAGCTACCTTGGCAGCATGTCAGCATGACATTTAATTCTCTAACTGACTGGTATTTTTTCCAGTAAACCACTAGGGTTTCTTATATACAATGAAATATGCACCAATTGTAGCGACTTACTGTGTTGTAAGTATAGTCCAGCAACGCAAAGAAGGTCCCTGTAAGGAATGTGGTGTGTTACACAGTGGGACAAGGACAGTGAATGTGTGTGGCTGCTACACAAGGAGCAGAACCATTAAAAACACATGTGCCCTATTCACTCTGTACACTAAAACCGAGAAGATTCATTCACAAAAGTAGAAGAGGTCAGAATGTTTTTGAATGGTCTGTAACTGTACTGACATGGGGTGTCATAAACTTGTCCAGGGAGGGTGTGGGAATCTTCGCCAAACCCCTGCGTCTCATCCTTCGGAGACTTTCTCTCCTGTGGAGGAGTATATTTATGTCCCATGCTTCATAGCTACCACTACCTTTTACACTACTGTTTTCTTACAGCACAGTAAGTCGTCACAAACTGTGTGTATCTCATTGTATATGAGAACCCCTAAAGTTTACTGAAAAAGAGTCAATTGGAGAATTCAATGTCATGCTGGCATGTTGGCCATGGTAGATCAATGGTTAAGAGCAACCGGATGGAGACCGGGAGATCCTTGGCTGAGGTATTGAATTTTTCAGTCTGACTCTACCTATTGAAACCTTAGGCTACATATGCCTATTGTGAAAGAACTATTAATTTCCATCAAATTGTGTTTCGTTTGTGTAAATCCCCCAGAGAAATTAACTTTATGGGTGTGCATCATATAATTGAGAAAATAATCCTATGTTTCTTTATAAACAAATTTATTGTATAAGAGGCATTCAAAAAGAAATGAGCCGGAGTCTGGTATGCACAAACTGGTGACAGGATGGTAATATCATGGCACATGTAACAAAGTGTTGTTCCGACCAGGGCGTGAAAGTTAACAACCCATCGCTAGAGGACATGCATGCACGTCATGTAACCATACAAAGCTAGCAGCAGCATGTTGTATCAATTGTCCAAAGCTGCCAGTCGCATTGCAAACAGTAAAATGAAGGTGTCAAAAGAAGAGCAAAGAGGTGTTGTTCTTTTCTGACAGCAGAAGGAGTTGGGGGAATGGACACTCATCGACGAATGTCGCAAGTGTACAGCAAACACTGCATGTCCCTTGCAAGGGTCAAGGCATGGCACAGTTACTTCAGGGCAGGACGGGTGTCATTAGCCAATGATGCACGGTGTGGAGCACTACACTGCATTACCGATGACATCGTCCAGCTGGTTGATGCACTCATTAACCAGGACCGCCGAGCAACAGTGAAAGCCTTAGCTGCCGAGTTCAGATTGACCATTGGAAGTGTTCACACCATCATGAAGGAACGACTGCTCTTGTGCAAAGTGTGTGCCCAATGAGTACCCCACAGTCTTCAACCACATCAGAAAGCATGTCGAATGGCCCACTGTGTTGGTCATCTGCAGCGCTATGCTAGGGAAGGGAATGAGTTCGGCATGAGTGGTGGCTGGAGATGAGTCATGGTGTCGTCACTTCGAACCAGAATCAAAAAGGACAGTGTCTCCAGTGAAAGCATCAAGGGTCACCACCACCAAAAAAAGCTAAGACCATCCACGCAAGTGCAGGAAAGGTTATGCTGACGTTCTTTGACCAAGATGGCCCCCTTCTAATACACTTCCTGCAGCACAGGACAACAGTGAATGGCCAGCATTACTCACAACCTTGACCAACCTTCGCCAAGCGATCGAATCAAAACAACCAGGCACTATCATCCATAGTGTCATTCTGCTCCTGCAAAGCCTCATACGGCCAACACAGTTGTGGTACTCCTTCAGAAATTCAAATGGGAGGTTCTCGGCCAACCTCATACAGTCCAGACCTCTCTCCCTGTGATCACGCCATTTTTGGTCCCCTTAAAAGGGCTCTGAGGGGCAAAAGATTCACCTCGGACAGTGACGTCCAACTGTACAGCAAACCTGGCTCACATCGCAGCCCCGGGACTTTCATGAGAAAGCCATTCACTACCTTGTGTCACGGTGGGACAAATGTCTCAACAGCCAGGACCAATACTTCTAACATACAGGTACTGGTTTCTGTAATTGCGGCTTGTTTTGTTTTGAGTACACCTTATATAAAAGTAAATCAGTGAATTTAGAAAGCATGCATTGACATCCTATAAAAATGTCCATTATCGTAAATAGTTTGTGATATATTGGGTTATGAATTCAGCAGATTAAACATTAGTAATATGACTTTTAATTTTCCTTAGAGGATTATTTGCAGCTGTATCTGGTAGTCAAGGCTTGCAATTAATTTTACATTGAGTTCTTTGGAAAACACAATAAAGAAAAGTTATATACTTACAGTACTGTGAAAGAATAGCATTAAATTGATTTGTTTGTTTGCTTATAGCAAAAGCCCCAGTGAGCTAGCAGGAAAGCGTGTGGGACTTTTCTCGTATGGTTCTGGTCTTGCATCGTCCATGTTCTCGCTGCATATCTCTTCAGACATCAAACCAGATTCTGAGCTGAACAAGTTAGTGAAGAACTTGATACATCTAAAGCCACTGCTTGAAGAACGGCATAAGGTGGCACCGGAAGAATTTGCTGCCATTATGGAAACTCGGGAATTAAATCATCACAAAGGTAACCTTTTTATTGTCATTGACATTTATATACTTGAACCTGATTTGTGTGTATTTCAAGGAGAAGAGGAAAGATTACTTGTAATTCAGAATTATTACAAATGAGGTTTTGATAATTCTTATGTTTTTTAAAAATAATACAGTAGGCCTGCATGTATAAATACGTAAAATATGAAGCTATTAACAGTGAAGCAAACAAATATATACAAATATAACAATTTGTAACTTAAAACTTCACTTACAAGAAATGGCACTTTTCTTATAAATTGTCCAGGATCGCAATTTCATGGAAATTCTTCCTCATCCTCAGCCGGAAACAGCAAAGCTGTCGTCATCATTACAAACACTAGATGTTAATGTTGCGACTTGTGGGCTCGTAGAATTCGAAGTCCAGTTTGCCAAAATTCTAAAGGTTCTTTATTTCTGTAGAAATACACTGATCACTTCTCATGTAACAACATTACATCACATATACAACACAATCTTCCAAGGTCGATGACAATAACAACCAGCTCTCGTTACAACAACACTTTACAGCTGTTTACTGTCCGCTGGCGTGTCACAATCGTTTATATATCTCAATCATAAATTCGAGAGGTTTCGAGTACAAATAAGAAACCAACTTTCCTCTGTCAATCACGATATCACTAGAACCTTCCAAACTCGAAATCCTATCTGTGCCGGCAAGTCCTTTATCTTAGCTATCTTTATTTGCCGGCTCTTTGTGAACACTAGCCGCGCTATCGTTAACTGCTTATGCAAGCTCTTTATTACCCTGAAACACTATCTGTCGTCTGTTATCTATTTGCGCCAAAACTTTAATGCTCATTGCCGCGACAATATGTTCGTGTTAGTACTATCAAAATCTGAAAATAAAACAAATTTAAAAACAGAATCGACTGCTGGTGTTTCAAAATTCATTACGTGATGTGTGTTTTTTAAAATAAATATCTTTTTCCAAACCAATTTAATAGTTTCGATTGTGATAAAGTTTATATTGGAAAGACAAAATGTAATTTAGAAACCAGAACAAAAGAACATTTTCAACTGTTAAATTGTCCGTAGCAGATCATTTTTGGTCATTTAACCATGAAATAAATCCAGAAGTTAAATTATTAAAACAATTAAATGGTCCGATAGATTTAATGGTTTGGGAAAAGATATTTTGATTTGATTTGATTTATTGATTCATCCATTAAAACATGTACATGTTATAGGACACGTCAAATTAAAAACTAAGTACAATATTTATAATTAAGGTAGCTAACTAAATATTTACAAATTTAAAAATTCATCCACGCTGTAGAAGCTATTGGCTCTAAGGAAGTTTAATAACAATTTCTTAAATTGATGTTGTGATTCAATCTTTTTTATAGATTCAGGTAGCTTATTGTAAAGATGTAAGCCAGCATATGTGAAACTATTTTCATACATCTTTGTTTTGTGTGACTTCACAAATAAATTATTCTTTGTTCTAGTGTTGTGTATATGAATTTCAGAATTTGTTTTGAATAAACTTAGGCTTGCTTTCATATGTACAAGAGTTTCATATATGTATATACTTGGCAGAGGTAAGATACCTAATTTATTGAAGTATGGCTTACAACTAGTTGTGCTTGAGACATCTGCTATGATTCTAATTATTTTCTTTTGGTATCTTAATACTTTTATACTGTCTTTAGAATTTCCCCCAAAAATTATACCATATGCCAACAAACTGTGTATATATGAAAAGTACACTATTCTCCGAACTTTCAAGCTTGACATGCCTGTAATCGCCCTCATTAAGAAACACATTTTACTAAGCTTTTTCGTCAGTGCCTCTATGTGAGTTTCCCAATTTAAATTTTCATCTAGTATTAGTCCCAGAAATTTGATAGTTTGTACGTAATGTATTTGGTCTTGTCCCAGCATTAATTTTGGATACAATTGACTTCCACTCATTTTATTATAGAAGCTTAGGGCTGCTGTTTTCTTTTAAAAAACAAACATCACTTAATGAATTTTGAAATACCGGTAGTCGATTCTGTTTTTAAATTTGTTTTATTTTCAGATTTTGGTAGTCCTAACAAGAACGTATTAACATCTAGCATTTGTAACGATGACGATAGCTTTGTTGTTTCCGGCTGAGGATGTGGAAGAATTTCCATGAAATTGTGATTCCGGACAATTTCTAAGAAAAGTTTCATAATTTCTTATAGGACAAGTGAAGTTTTAAGTTACAAATTGTTATATAACTGCATGTATAAAACTTCACAAACAATAAAGATATGTATGAAGCAAACATAATTTACAAATTGGTCCTGGTTTAACTTAATCAGTTAATTTGGTTTGTTTCTTTTTCTTGCATTAAATGCATACAACTCATTTTGCAAAACATTAATGTACTTAGAGCTTTTTCATTACAACTTTTTGCACTGATGTAATGCCTAAACTGACCGATGAATGAAATGATGACAAGTGAGTCCAAGGTACATAGAGCTTATAGTTACCCAACATTCATCTTACAAAATAAGATCAAACCCCAGAGAAGAACCTTATCTAGATAATCACCCTGATCTAGATTCAAGCTCGGGACCCCCTGAACATGAGGCAGACATGCTATCACTTACACTACAGAGTTGGACACAACTCAGAAATATTGGTCATGGAATGAAAATTAAAGTAAGCAAGTTACTTTAATGGGAAATGTAGGCATCTCACTATTTTGCACTTAATTTCACTTTTATTACTGCTCAGATAGGTCTGTAAAGGAAATTAATTGTTCCTTTACATGGCCGTGTGTATGCTAAACTATGGAAAGGTAGAGTCAGACTGAAAAATTCAATGTCATGGATGGATCTTCTGGTCTCCATCCAGCTGCTCTGACCATTGAGCTATTATGGTCAATGTGCCAATATGACATTACTGTCTGACTCTACCTTTCCATAGTTTAGCTCACACACGGCCATGTGAAAGAACAATTAATTTCCATTAATGGACCTAATAGTGGTTAACTATAAAGCCCGGGCCTTAAAGTACTTACAGCATAGTAAGTCGCCATTAAGGTAGTTGTCTCATGTGTTTATGAGAACTCCTAAGTGGTTTACCAGGAAAAATATGAGTAAGTTGGAGAATTTAATGTCATATCGGCACGTTGACCATAGTAGCTCAATGGTTAGAGCAGCTGGACGGAGACCAGAAGATCTGTGGTTCAAATCCCGGCTATGGCATTGAATTTTTCAGTCTGACTCTATCTTTCCATACTGTAGCCTACACACGGCCAGTGTGAAAGAACAATTAATTTCCATTAATTGACCTAATAGTGTTTAACGATAAAGCCCGGGCCTTAAAGTACTTACACCTTGTAAGTCGCCATTAAGGTAGTTGTCTCATGTGTTTATGAGAACTGCTAAGTGGTTTACCGGGAAAAATATGAGTCAGTTGGAGAATTTAATGTCATATCGGCACGTTGACCATAGTAACTCAATGGTTAGAGCTGCTGGACGGAGACCAGAAGATCCGTGGTTCAAATCCCGGCTATGGCATTGAATTTTTCAGTCTGACGATACCTTTCGAAGGTCTGTAAAGATTTCTGCAAAACTAGTGTTTATTTCTGTCACTGTTCGCACACACCAACTCATTAGCTAGGCTGACCCACTGCTGGCTTTAGCACTGCCTTAGATATCGATGGATCACAGTAGAAATGTTTCAAAAGAATCTTGAAATATCCTCGAGATTTAACTGTATTGGAACACCACAGGAAGCGAAATAATTATTAATATTTTGATGAGTCGTATTTATTACACATCTGCTTCACTTTCGTACCTATTTTGAGGACATGTTTCGCAAATCATCATTTGCATCTTCTGTTCTTATCCACTGGATCAAGCTTTAGTCGCATAAGAGCAGAAGATGCAAACGATGATTTGCGAAACATGTCCTCAAAATAGGTACGAAAGTGAAGCAGATGTGTAATAAATACGACTCATCGAAATATTCATAATTGAAATATCCTGTTTCCAGATTTGCTGAAATGTAGAAAAGGCAATATATTGTCCCAGCTTTTCATAGCAGACTATGGGTGGAGTGATGTATTCTCAGTGCCTCTGCGACATGTATTTGCAACCGCTGTGACAGTATTTAGAATGGGACAGTCACACATAATACTGCCAATAGATTCGGTCAATAAGTTTGTTTTGCTCCCAGTAGATCGCAGAATAATAGCACACTATCTGTCACTTAGCGGAAGTGACCAAAAAGTATAGTCAGCTCAAGCTGTAATGTACACATCACGAAACTAGTCTTGGAAGATTCGTCAATTCAAATTCAAAAAACAGATCAGTAAAATTTGTCACAGATTGTGGTAATTTATTTATAAACCAGACTAAGCTTCAGAGTGTACCACCTCCAGTTTGTGTAACTGTAGGCTTCATTGTGTTTAGTTCCTTCATCTTATGTGATGTAAAGAAATGTTGATTGTACGTTAATGGCATTACAACAATAGTGATATTTTTTCTTGCAGCGCCGTACTTGCCACAAGCATCACCAGATGTGCTGTTTCCAGGAACTTGGTATCTAGAGAGTATCGATGAAATGCATCGCCGAATATACAAGCGTGTACCATCTGAACCTCTATAGTGACTGTAACAACTTAAGATAAGCTTTGGTGCTATGAGATTCTACTGTGCTCTTTTCCATATTTTGGAAATTGAAGTTCCAGTTGAAATTCCATGACATAGAATAGGCTTCATGTAGAAATTTTATATATCTTTATTGTTTTAAAAAAATATGTGACTCTGAGTTAAACTGATATGAAGTATAAATATGTATATTTCATTGAAGAGAAAAACGAGAGCCATAACCAACATCTCTCAATACTTCCCTCTGTTTCATATCAGAAAAAACTCAAGTTATGCATAAAGTACAGAAAGAAAGCAAATCACATGCTGCTTTGTGAAGTAATGATACATAGATACTGCAGGGCAGTTATTTACCAATGTTAGCTTTACTTAGTGGCTGAAGTGTGTGCATTAATATATCATGATGAATTTTTATATTTTGAACTGTTATTTTAATTAAAGAAATTTATTGTGAAATAGCAGCTATAGCTAGGAACATATTACTTTATGAAAACAGCATAAAGAGATATTAGGTGAGTGTATGAGGCTATTAAGAATATTTATTTTTTTAGACAAAAGTTGCTGGTGAATGGTATTTATATCTGAAGAGTAAAAACATTTCCCTTTTGGGTGTTTTAAAGGATGTTTTATTTCTCCTGTGTTTTTACATTCCCAAGAATGACCTGTGTTTGGTGTTTTATTAACTCTAAGTAGGAGCAGGATGCAAGAAATAGGTATTGGTAAGCTACAAAATGATGTTTATAGCTGAAAGACTAACTACGAGGGGCAATCAGATATAAACAGGCCTTTTGTTCCAGAAAATTTATTCATGAAAAATAATTGAAATTAACATATTTCTCACTTTTCTACATATTCACCCATCTTTTATATGCATTTGTTCCAACAGACAGGCAGTTTTCAAATGCCAGTTTCAAAGAAAGTACGAGGACGGGTGCGGAGCCAGTTGTGCACGAAGTCTTTCACCTCCTCATTGGTTGTGAAACGATGTCCTGCAAGAGCTTCTTTGAGTGGACCAAATATGAAGAAGTGACATGGTGAGAGGTCTGGGCTGTAAGGTGGATGTGGAAGGGCAGTCCAGTGCATTTTGGTCAATTTTTGCTGTGTTGCTGCTGCGGTGTGTGATCTGGCATTATCCTGCAGAATCAACACTGCAACGTTTTGACCGGAAAGCAACTCGAACTTGATTGAGAAGATCACATTAGTACGTAGCATTAATGGTCCGTTGTCGTTGTCCTTGTTGTTCGAAGAAATCAATGAGGACACCTTTCGAGTCCCAGAACACTGTGGCCAAAACTTTTCCTGCTGACAGTCGTGATTTGGCTTTCACCGGCGTTTGCGCTCCACTCCTCCTCTGCTCCAGACTGGCCCTCTTTGATATGGGTGTGTAATGATGCACCCATGTCTCATCACAAGTGATGATTCTGTCCAGAAAAGCATCACCTTCCTCATCGTAGTTCGTGAGAAGCATGCGACACATTTGAACTCTCACTGACTTCTGTTCTGCAGTGAGATACTGCGGAATCCAACGAACTGACACTTTTCTCAATTTCAGCTCCTTTTGAATGATTGATTCCCATAGCTTATGAGAAGTTGTCGACAAATCTCAAGCACTGTGATGTGGCAATCCCCTTCAGTGATGTCTTGAACAGCTTGGATGGTTTCTGGATTGCATGGGCGGGACGAGGGTGGGCCAAGTTTTCAACACATTCGGGTCCTTCATTAAACTCATGGCACCAATGTTTAACTCTGGACTATGAAAGGGTTGTTTCCCCAAACTGTGGGAGTAACTGACAGCGAATTTCAGCTGCACCAACATTTTCATTGACAAAAAACTTGATTATTACTCGTTGCACAATAGATGGATGCACCTCTCTCTGACATCTCGGCAGTAACTGAGGGACAGAGCCAAACGAGTTCCCAAGGCCACTGTCCCCTTCCAGGGACCTCATTGCATGTGCTGTAAAAGCCTCGAACCCATATGGCACTCTATGTGTGTGCAGTAAGCAAAGGCCTGTTAATATTTGATTGCCCCTCATATTAATGACGCCCAAAGTTTCTCATAGTGCCTTTGGCACTGAATGGTAATGAATCAAAAGTTATGTAGAAATGATCATGTTTAGATGTACTTGGAAAGGATAAAACCAGCTATAATTGTGCATGCTACTCTTTTAAGATCTAGTTCCCATTTAACCTTTTAAAGCATGAATTGTTCTGCTACTTATGCCACTTTTGTTGTAATTCATAAACTAGTTTTCATATCGCTTTCTGCAGTTCTCAACACAATCAATTCGAATAGCCACTGTCGTTAAAGCGATACGTAATGGACTGGCCATCCATTCAAAGCCGAATGTCGTGAATCCAAACCTCAGCAACTGTAGTCAAATATGCCTGGGGTAAAGGACAGGGAGGGCCCATTTAAAATAATTGGTGTGATGGCACACGTGGATGTTGAGGGTTTCGTTTTACTGCAGATGTTTAGATTTTGTCTTTTTATTTTAAAAAAACTACAATGTAATTATTCAAGATATTCTCAGGAAACAAGCCAGGTGAAAAGACGATTAGAAATTGACGTTTCGGGAGCATAATCGCTCCCATCATCAAGTCTTATTTTACAATGTAATTATAAAAATAATATAATCACAATTCAAAAGACTCAAAATATGTGTGTAACTAATAAAAGCCAGTGCAGTATTATAATAACAAACGCACTGAAACATTCCTCAAACCGAATACAGCCTTATGTTGCCATACGACTACACCTTGCATTAAAGGGTTAAATTACAAATGCCAATTGCTGCCTTTTAAAACCATCTTAATTTTTTAAAATTTGTAAATTTTTCAACAACGTTCAGTAAACTCTAAATCAGTGATGCACAACCTTAAGTTAAAGAGAAGACTGTTACAATGTATAAGGACTATGATACAATGAAGCACAAAATTAATATAATTTTGAGTCGAACTAGTACTCAATGCTCCACTTATTGCTAGTATTTACCTAGAACGCGTTTCGTTAGGATCTTCCTAACATCATCAGCTGTTGTCGACTAATGGACGTTGGTTTGGTGAACTCATTGGAGGTAATAGGTGCATCTCTGTCGGTATCATTGTTTAATTTCGACACTACCTCTGAAGAAAACCCAAACTTCAAGTTCATCAAGATACCGACAGAGACGCACCTATCGCCTCCAATGAGTTCACCAAACCAACGTCCATTGATCGACAACAGCTGATGATGTTAGCAAGATCCTAACGAAATGCATTCTAGGTAAATACTAGCAATAAGTGGAGCATTGAGTATTAGTTCGACTCAAAATTATATTAGAAGACTGCATTTACCTCCAGGAATTGTTCGCAGAGCTGTGGCATAACTTACCCCAATGGTGACGTACAATCTCTTAAAGTGCCATTTAAGTCTGATGATTCACATTTAACCTTATACCATTTTAGACATCGGGTGGCCCCCCAGTTTAACAGCAGCAATTCAGTTCTTTTAATATTTATCATTTTCTTTTTTCTTCTTGACATTCAGCATTAGTTTATCCACAGTTTTAAAGAATATTTTACAATCAAGTGGATGGAAAATGTTCAGCGAACATCCTTTTACAAATATGAACAGAATGCTAACCCTATATATCTCGGTATGTCATTTTAAGTTATTTAGTTATGAAAGTATATGCTCTAGTCATCCACATTTCTATTAACACATACCTGCTGCTGTTATTCAGCTCTAGAATTTTGGAATTGCATATTTCTGTACTATTATTAATATTAACAATTAACCTTTAACCCATCAGTGAGGAAATGATTAGAGCCAGATTTAACAAAGTTTAAGATGTGCTTTTTAAAGGTGAAAATATTATTTATGCATGTTATAACTAATCTTTCCTGCCCAAGAATAGCTCCTAACATAAGCAGTGCATTTCATGAACACATGGAGTTTCATGTCTTCCCTCTCGGGTTCTTCCCTCTCGTTTGGCTGGTGCTTCAAAATTTAGAGAAACTGCCCCCCAAGATCATTACAATATTGTTTTACTGTGCTGTAAATATACTAGGCTTAGCAGTACGACGATACGGAGAAAGAGGAAACCACCACAATTTGCACTAATCGAGTTCCAGCTGATGATAAGAGCAAAAGCTCTTGAAACATGTCCTGTGAATAAACAGAGTGAGTGAAGCAATGTGTCAATATCTTCTCAATTCACTTTTGTGCTAGGCATGGCATGTTTCATCAAGACTTCAGAATGTAGCTTATTTTTTTATATTTAAAGTAATTATTTACCATTAAGAAACTACTTTTGTTTGTTTTTAAATTATGAATTCTTTTAACTAACAGCAAAAAGGATGTGGGTTATTTAAACTAGCCAAAATTTATAAAATGTTTGTATTGTAGATTGAATAATTTTGCATGAACTTTTACATAATTGAAATCCATAATGCAATCAAGAGAACTGTGCTTTATTACGAGGGCTATTTTTTTTTCAACCTCTGATAGACCATAACAGAAAGACATGAGTCACAAAATGATTTTATTACCAGGAGTCAAGCACAGTTGCAATTACTTTTCACATAATCTGCACAAAGATGAAGACATTTAGCATATTAATAGACAGGCTTTCCAGTACTCTCTTCATAAAAGTTCTTCCCCAGTGTATGGAGATACAGGTTCACGTCATCTTGTTGCCCAAACTTTGTTCGAAGTGTTCTGCTTCTGTGGATAATGTGTGTGCATTCATTGTGTGGATTGTTGTAAAGAAACCATGTTTTATCCCGTCACAATGGAGCTCAAAATCTCTTCCTAGCATCAGCGTAACATAAAAGAAACGATAAAGCTGATGTGTGTGTTTGGAGAAATTTAGTAACAGTGACATCAAAATTAATCGTAAAAAACTATTTGTAGTTGGTCTATTGACACTTGTCACTTTTTTATATTGTCGAGGGACTAGTTTGAAAGGCCATTGCCTCGATTTTCAACCTCTCTCCGACTAGCATCTGTTGTCGTCTGCTCTCCTCTCTTACTCAATTTTAAAAGTGCTAAATTCAAAAACAAAAGATGAAATCCCATCAGTTAACAGAACCGGAATATACCAAATAAGTTGTAAACATTGTGAAAAATGCTACATAGGTTAAACTAAAAGAAATCAGAGTCAAAGAGCACTTTAGAAACATCAGATTGAAACAGAAGATAAGTCAGCAGTAGCATTTCATTTTTGGAACGAAATCATGACATTGATCCAAATCCAAAATTATTAAAAGGAGTGGTAAACCAAAATAAACTGACTACATAGGAGAGCATATTCATATGGAAAAATAAGGATCGCATAATGAACTTCGAAATCCCACCAGTAGAGAATTTGACAAAGAGGTTCATAGTTCCATTACCAAAGAGATATATATGTGTAGTGTTTAACGCCTGCTTTTACTACATACGGCACCACAGGCGGTGACACTGATGATACATGAGATGAAGATGGAGCACCGGTGGAATGAGATGGCGGGGGAAACCGGAGGTCTGGAGAAAATCCGCCCTAGCGCTGTGTTGTGCACCACTAATCTCACTTTGCGGTTGCCTGGGATCGAATCCGGGCTGCCTTGGCGAGAGCCAAGTAGTCTAACCACTACCAGAGAGAGGAGAGCAGACAGCAGATGCTAGTTGGAGAATGGTTGAAAATGGAGGCAATAGCCTTTGAAACTAGTCCCTCCATAATATAAAAAAGTGACTAGTGTCAATAAACTGACTACAAATAGTTTTTACTATAAGGCTGATGCTATGTGCCGAGCTTTGTGGTCCAGAGATAGCTTTTTTGGAACCCAGCATGCACAAAGTTTCTGATAACATAAGTGTTCTGTATTAATCGTGAATGGAGCTGACCTTAAATGTCTGTAAAATCTTCAGACAAGTCACTAATGGTAAATCACGTCTCTCTTGAAGTGCACTGAACAAGGTCATCATTAGTGACAGACTTGCATCCTTGACTATTTTGATCATGAACATCAGTTCGGCCTTCTTCAAATTTTCTACATCATTCACACACAAACCCTCACTCACACAGTGTGTACAGTAAACATGGCTCATTATTCCCTTATGCCTTGAGAAAACAAATGACGCTTTGCTGCTCACACTTGGTGGGAGAAAGAAGTATGGCAGCCATGTTTAAGTGCCCGTAGCTCTGTCTGCAACTCATGTATTCACCTTGTTTCCGATGATGTTATGGTGGGATAGTTGTGCAGTAGGACAGTTCGAAGATCTGCCTCCTTTTGCTTATCTGGTCAGGCAACAGAGCAACCAGAGGTTGAAAAAAAATAGCCCTTGTACCTTCATATGGTGTCAACTAACAAATTCTACTACACAGAGATCTTGGATTTGTTTCTTGGTTACTAACTTCATTCTACATCCCCCATAGAATTAAAAGTTGAAATTAAATGAGAAGATGAAAATGTGTGTAAATTTAATGTAATTATCCAAAGTACTACCGCCTAACTGTAAAACTGGTGAACATCATTGCCATATAGCAATTGTTTCAAAGTCAAAGCCGCTAGTATAATCTGAAATGTTCAAGATGACTTATAAATTCAACAAAAAAGTGTTGAAGACATCAGAATGACAAACTATTAACAAATTTATTGAAATTTAACTGCATTGCAACACCACAGTGAAGCAAAATAAGTATTAAATTATAGAGGAGTTGTATTTATTACACATCAGCTTCACTTACGTAACAGTTTACGTAAGTGAAGCTGATGTGTAATAAATACGACTCATCTATAATTTAATAATATTAACAAATGGTTTACTAATGGGTTATAACTAATTTATATGTTAAGAAAAGGTTTTGGTGTAGTCTAACTTCCTTTCAAAGAACACAAAAGTATAGCTGTTAACATAACGTATCACTGTTAATAAGTGCTTTAGGTCAAAAGCATCATCCTTAAATATGTACATTGTCTTTAATCTTATCTTTTTGTTCTACCTATTAAGCACAAAATGAATGAAAGATTGCAATAAAAATCTTTAGATACAAATATTGACAATCCAACAGAAATAACAGAAAGGCTAACAACAAATCCTTCTTAATATTACCATATTAAGCCAAGGGACTTGCCTCTGCCGCAACCTCAGTTACCATTCTGGTCACCTGGCATGGACCTTACCCAGGTGTAGAGCAGAGCTCTTTCCGGGGCTGATGGGTCATGCCCAATGGCTGACCGTCCCAATACGTACCCTTCATTATGTGGGTAGGGCTTGTGTCAGCCCAGCCAATGACTGCATAGCAGTCTGCCATTGGTCCAGGTGGTTCACATTGATATGGCTGATCACCCATGAAACTATATTAATACCGCTCGCCATGAAAGTCTTACATAGAAGACTGACTGATTGCTAAGTGTCCAAAATTAGATGATGTGCTGACATGAATTCATGGATATCATGAAAGTGGAATTGGAAGTAATACAAAACTTATTCAAATATACACTATAGTATAATTTAACAGAGATTTAGGGTGGAGCAGGTTTATAAAGCGTTGTTGATTTAACATGGACACCAAAAGAGGGAGGAGTGGAAGAAGGAAAAGACTGTTCAGATGACAATTTTCTGGATTGTATAGGTCAGTTTAGTTTTGTAAACTAACAACAAATTATTAGTTGCCATCTAATGATAAATGCAGTTGGTGGTTGATATCTAATGTTAAGCAGTTGGTAGTGAAGTCATTTGCTCTCTTGCACTCCAGTATTTTGATGTTATGTTGTTTATTTAACTTTTTTATAATCTTTTGAAATTGGGCACCATAAATGGCGGTTACACCATCTTCAGCTGAGCAAGGCATGAACAGGAAAGAAAACGAAATGATCCCCTAGTTCTCGAATACTCCAGTACCATTGGGTCGAAGAAAACAAAAGTTGAGTCAAGGATGACTGGATAGGAAAGGTAAAATAGGGGATCTGATATATGGAATGGAGGGCGCTGGGGTAGCAAGTGGTTTCGTTTGTAGCTCCCATGCCAAGGGTCCCGAGTTGGATTCCCGGCTCTGGGGTGACGATTTTAAGTCGGCCCTATCCATGCCTTCACCTCTGTCTAGCACATGTGAAGTGTCCCCTATGTCCAACGTGGTTCAGAGTCCATGATATAAGCTGTAGGTCCTCTCGCCTCACCGTCATCTTCACTATCATCCTGCCTTGGAGGTAATGGATACTGCCCTCTAGGTGCCTCCACCTGAGAAATGGTTCCGGTCATCACGTGGTGGGGCAAGGTTCTCCAAAGGCCGAGGCTGCCATGTGGGGCGTGTTTGTAACCAACCATATATGGAATGGCAGAAATATCAGTCCAGGTCAATAACTCACCAAGAAGCCCTTCCCTTTAGTTCATCACATAATAGTATTTAGACTGGTTCCTACAAGTCTTCAGATTATAGAAGTAATTAAAGTGTCACCTTTCTAGTATAAGAAAATTGATCTGTGATTACTAACAGCTGCACCGTATAAAGGTGACGGATCGGATATTAGGCCTTTGTCCAAGTTGGTTCCTTTAAGCCTTCAATTAATCATCAAAAGAATTTGAGGGTTTCCTCCCTGTTAGTAATGAAAGTCTTTCCACAGCTTTAACTATAAATGTTAAAAAGTGTTCATTTTTTATAAGAATTGCTTAAAAATTAAGATACCCCTTATTGTCCATAGAGTCTTATAATTCGTAAAATATGGGAATTATTACCATTGGTATTGCTCACAGGTACACTCTTAAGGTTTTCTCTGTGTCATAAAATTTGAAATACTTAATAAGCTTGTTGATTGAACTATAAATATTAGTAACACATGTAATACACGTGAATCTGGGCACTCATTACATCTTGTACCCAGCATACCGCATCATCTTCTCCTGAGCAAGGTAACTTAAAATAAGAAGAATCATACTTCTGTACAATTGTGGCCGACAAATTTCCTTTTAGCAAAATGTTTCTTGTAGATATTAAATATCACATGCCTGGACATTTTTTAAAACAATGAATTACATTCTTTTATTTGCATTATTCCTTACTACTTAATGAAAATCCTTGTCCGTAGCTTTACCTATTGCAGGACAATAATAGTGATAAGATATTGATGATAAGGGCAGCTTAAGGTTTGAATATCTGATATAAGTTGTTAATGATAATACACAAAAGTCTCACTGCCCTGGCATGGGTTTCCAAAGAAAACAGCCTAAAGCAATGAGCATATTTTATGAATGTTTTATTGGTGAATTGGATTGAGTAATTAAGCATTATTTTGCTATATATTTTCTTTGTATGCACATACTTTTTAGTAATGGATGGTGCTTTTGTTCAAGAATACTGATAATTATATATTTTTATATAGCAGTTAATTTTTATGTGCTTTTTGTTGTTTACTAATGCTATTTAGTACCAGCATATTGTTAATTTTTGGCATGGTAGTTGTTAATACTAATGCTACTAATTGTAAACTAACCTACAATTGCTTTGTTTTTGGTGATAAGTAACCATTTTGTATTGCAATTTTTCATTAATAAAAAGTTTGTGTATTTTACTGTTTCACGTACTTGCATTTCTTGTTTCAAGCTTTACCAAACATACTTCCTGTATTTAAAGGTAATAATAGTACAGCAGAACCTCCCAGATAAGCTGGGACCAGGGCCATTCTGAGTTAACAAAAATCCAGAGAATGACAGAAAAACAATAAAAAAAAAACATGTACATCATCACTGAAATATTTTTAATGGAGTTTAGAAATTATTATTGGCAAACTATCACCTAAAACATATACACTGTATGTACTGTAATAGAACATGTATTTGTACTGTACTAAAAACTATTATGTGTTTCAAATGGGAAGAGTTCTCGCCTGTAGCGAATCAGATGCGTTAGAGCCTTCAGCGTTGCCACCTCGTTGTCCCCACTTTTTATATTTCCCTCTCTCTCTCGCACATTTGCGAGAGTTAATTATTATTTATTATTATTTATTATTTATTTATTATTATTTATTATTATTTATTATTTAAGTTTGTCGCCATGAACGGTGTATCTCGGATGCAAGAGACCCTAGTGGTTTACCTGGAAAATATATGAGTCAGTTGGAGAATTTAATGTCATGACAACAGTTGACCATGGTAGTTCAATGGGTAAGAGCGACTGGACGGAAACCAGGAGATCCGTGGTTCAAATCCTGGCCATGACATTGAATTTTTCATGTCTACTCTATCAATCTATTCTTACAAACTTTATTACTCTATTATATTACAATAAAATATAATAATGTTACAAACTTCACTGAGGCTTTCACGGCTGGCGTCGTCAACTACATTATATACATCTTCCAGGCTTGTAGGCCGTGGTCCAGTTGGTTTAACATCCGATGTTTCGCCGAAAACTGCATCCGGCATCATCAGGGTTACGAACTTGAGGGCTCCGGAGTCCAAGACAAGGGTTATGTCTCCCAGCATGCTATATATAGCCACGCATGGAGGGAGGGCATAATGAATTTTGAAATACCGGCAGTCGATTCTGTTTTTAAGTTTATTTCATTTTCAGATCTTGGTAGTACTGCCAAAAACATAGTAACATCTAGTGATTGTAACATTGACAATGAGGATGTTTGAGCTGATGATGTGAATGAGTTTTCACAAAATCGTGATCCTCATTAATTAATAAGAAAATTTTAATCACTTTTTTTTTTTTTAAGATAAGTGAAGTTTTATATTACAAATTATTATGTATAAAGACTAAAGTTGAGTCATGCCTTTAAAAACATGATCCCACCAGAACAAAAATCAGGCATATATAGGATAAATTGTGAAGACTGTGACAAATTTTATATTGGTTTGACAAAGAGAAATTTAAAAATTAGATTTACAGAACACCGTAGGAACATAAAATATAAACAAACAGAAAAATTGGCAGTTGCTTTTCATTTCTGGAATGATAACCACCACATCGGAGAGGAGATCAAACTACTAAAACCATTGTCAACAAAACTTGAACTTACAACATGGGAAAAAATTTGTATTATTAAAAACATTCCATATATTCTATATTTTGATGTGCCATTAGTGAGTGTTTTTTTTTTTTTTTTTTTTTTTTTTTTTGTAATTTACGTTCTCCAAGATTGTCATATCGGACGATGAATGGAATGGGTGAAATGATACTCAAATAATCCCAGGGTCCATAGAGCTTAGAGTTACCCAACATTCGTCTTTCAGGATAAGGGAAAACCCTGGAAAAAACCTTATCCAAGTAACTCACCCTGACCGAGATTCAAACTCGGGACCTCTTGAACGTGAGGCAGACATGCTACCGCCACGCTACCGAGGCGGGCAAACTGAACTTATAGTGAGTGGTCTACTGAACTTATGTAAAGAATCTTACGAGAGAGGGAGCCAATTACAAGATATCCAGACAGCAGCCAACTGTGATGAGTCGCTAATCAGCTGATGATGAGACTGCAACAGTTTTGAAAACGTTCCTGAATTTTTAAAGGACATGAATGAAGTTACAAGTTTTAAAAGGTATGACTCAATTTTAGTCTTTATTCATGTAATATATATTTCCTGGTCAACCACTAGGGGCTCTCGTATTCGAGATACACTGTTTGTGGTGACTTACTATCGTAAGTAATTGAGTCCCAGGCTTCATCATTTAACTCTTATTATCTAAATTAATTGATGGAAATTAATCATTTCATCACCCTAGCTATAAAAACTATCTATCAAAAGCTTTAGCCTATATATGGCTAGTGTTATGGAATGATTAATTTCCATCAATTAACTTAAATGGAAAAGTAATTTTGATTTATTATTGCCTTTTAATTTTTTTTAAGTATTGCAAAAAGTAATTGTCTAATCTTGAACTTTAAGTTATTTATTACTTATATTTCTTAGCATGCAGTATACTATTAAAATGACTTTATGGGTAAATGGGAGAAACAAAATTAATATACAAATTGTGTAGTAGAGCTTGTGAAAAGTTTTATTTAGTTCAATAACAGACAATTGCCATGGTTAGATAGTTTGGAACAAGTACAAATCAAGAAATTGTAGATCTAAAGTGATGCCAGCTTAATACTGTAAAGAATCGGTGCAGTAAGTAAATTCATACTTGCCAACTTGCTGAAATTGGAAGTCAAAACATTCACTCATCCAGTAAAGCATAATATATTTCATTCTGGTACCACAATAAAGAGGTATATGAACAAAGCACACCTTCTTTTTAAGTTATACAAAGATATCTTGTAGATATTCACGCTTCATACCATGAATTACACACAAAAACTGTCACCAAAATTGTGAAACTTCTATCTTGTAGCTATGGAATGTGAATAAAATACATAATTCACATGAGGGAGGTGATTTACTGAAAGTTTATAACCATTTATTGCTGATTACTGGAAGTCATTAGAGATACAACCAAGCTTTAAATCTGCATGATATATATTTTACTGCAACCTAGTGAAATTGGCCCATGTTGTGATAAAGGACAGATACAGAGATAAACTTTGCTGTATCATAGCACTGTATACCAATTATAATCTATTCCGTATTAGAATGATTCTACTGTAAACATATGAGAGGGGAGAAAGAGAGAGAGACATTTTAACATAATGCTCTTTTACTTCTGATCGGAGGAAAATTCATGGAGTTTTATTAGTAATACAAAAATGGCATTTATAACACCCTAAATTTCCCAACACCAATCAGCGGCCTAAGAGATTCTCTTACAGAGTTTCTTTACTTGTCTTTCTCCCCTCTCATAAGTTCATAACAGAGTCATTTCTATTCTAAATACTCAAGCCAGGTGTATTGATGAATAGGCATCAATGATTGAACATCCAGTTGAGTAGTCATGTTTTCTACGAGGTCTGCCCGCACCGACCTAACTGAATCGTTTTGTTTTTCTTCTAACAGACTATCACCGACATGCATGCAAGTAATACTTGTAGTGACAATCAAACACCTAAATTTAAGACGCAGCGCTATGGTGTGATAAATTACCCTAATCTTCCTAACAAATGACACCAGGAATCCTACCAAAAACCACCCAAAATAGGTGGCGCATTAGGCTGGGCTTCAATGACAAGCCTGTATCCCTGCATCAGAAACTCACTCAGCTGAATTGCACTGCAAGACAGCTATGATTTCCTCCTGGAATGCGCGGTTGCTTTAGGCAGTACTGCAGCACATTTCTCCTTCCCAATCCAGTGGAGGTTTTTTAGTTAAGTAGTACCCCTGAGGTGAAGCCCACATACCACACTGTGCCCTCAAACACAGTGGAAATTCATAAATGGATTTTTCCTCCATTCAGGAAGGGGGAAAAAAATTCTACCAGATGCATGCCAGCTGCTGACATGGTTGGTATACATATATGGGGTTTTTTACCACTTTATTCATTCATCATCCTGATGATAAATGCTCCCGAAACGTTGATGGTTATTCATCAATACACCTCACTTGAAGCCTGAGAGCCTCTAGAATATGTTCATCGCCAGGAAAGCTTTAGATCTTATTTTAAAGTCATTCTTATCTATGTCTTTATGGGGAAACATCACAGCAACAGATGTAAAAAAAGTATTCAAACTACAAAAAAAAAGCAATTCGAATAATGGCAAAAATAAATAGCAGACAGACATGCAAATTAAAGTTTCAAGAGTTTGGTATTTTAACTGTTCCATGCATATATATATATATATGAAACAATAAAAATTATTTTACAAGGAAAAGAAGAAATAAAAAATCATGGTATACATAATTATACTCTAAGAAATAATTACGACTATTTTAGATCAGTGTATAGGGGAACTCTAAACAACCGCTGCAGTAAAAGCATGGGTAAAGAACTATATAATAAGTTACCAGAAGAAATTAAAATAATTAATAAAATGGAATATAAACTGAAGGCAATAAGAACATTCTTAATAACAAACGCATTCTATAGTCTGGAAGAATTTAAGTATAGAGAGGTGTAAAAAGATAAAAATATGTATGTATATATGTATATAAAATTTTAATTGACGTGTCCTTTAAATCATTCTATGCAAAGGATAAATAAAAGTATCTTATCTTATCTTCTTAAGTCACAGTATAATGCAACAGAATGTAATGCTTTGTTATGTACATACTCAAAACTGTAGCTGATTTAAATCTGCTCATAAAATTGTAAAAATGCTTCTTTTGCTTTCAAGTCGAAAATTCCCATGCATTTTATTGACAAACAGTGAAAGTTGGCAAGTATGTAAATTATAATGATGATAATAATACAACTGAACCTGATTTATACATATATAAAACGGAAGAAGGAAGATTCCTTATAACTCAGAATTGCATATAAAAGAGATTTTGATAATGCATCATTTTTTTAAAGTAACACAATGGCCATCTTGTATAAAAATTAAAAAAATAAAGATATGAACAAAGCAAACATTATTTAGAAATTGGTCCCACTTAAAGTATTCAGTTAATTTGGCTGGTTTCACTTTTGGTGTATTAAATGCATACAACTCATTTTGCAAAACCTATTAATGAAATATAAGCTGAGGCTTTCACGACCGGCATATCGAAGATAAATGTTGTCTTTCGGGCTTGTGGGCCGTGGTCTAGAAGTTCTTGAGTGAACTGACGTTTCGCCAGGAAACATTTCTGGAAATGTTTCGACTTCTGACTTCCACAGCTGATGGATCAACTCTAATGATGCTAGGCGCAGTTCCTGGCGAAACGTCGGTTCACTCAAGAACTCCTAGACCACGACCCCCAAGCCCGGAAGACAACATTTATCTCCTATTTATGAACTTGGAGCTTTTTCATTACAACTTTTCACACTGATGTAATGCCTGCACAGCCCATATTCAAGAGGTCCTGTGTTTGAATCTGGATAAGTGCTTTTCCAAGGTTTTCCATCACTGATGACTATACATAGTGTTTATAGGCAATTCCTAAGTCAAAAGCAAATGTTTTGGTTTTGTGTCTATTAAGTGCCACCTCTCCTATGAATTTTACTTTCCGATGTAATGTATATTTTTCATTCTCCATAGTGAGAACTGAAAGACAAAACCTCTGTTCAACAATAAACTACAGATACCAAAAATTATCTTTACTTATTCATTACTGTGACAATGTTATGCCAAAAGACAAGCTAATGTCTTTATAATTCCTTTCATGGAATTGTTGAAAACAGTGTTGTTGTAATAAATTAAATTTAAATGGAGTCGATTAATGACACTAAATAACACTTATAAATTTCCCGGAGCATGTTTCGGAGGCTATTTTCCTCCATTGTCAACTGGACATCGACTGGTTCTCAGTGGTGTAGCTGGCGATATTTTGTCAGAGGTCTCCTCTGGTGGCAGTTTGAGGAACTTTCTGAACAAATCTTTCTGGGGGATGTCGAAATTGAATACTTTGTTCCTATTTTTTGAAATGAAGATTTGTTCCCATGTGGACAGTTCTTGTTTTCCTGTTGTGTGTTTTAGTAGTTTTGGTTCTGGATTTATGCTGTGGTATTTTTTCCCAAAAAGGCATGGCAACTGCTGATTTTTCTGTGTGTATTTTATGTTCCTAAAGTGTTCCTTTGCTCTAGTTTCTAAATTTCTTTTGATTTTTCCAATATAAATTTGACTACAGACACAGCATTCAATTTGATATATACCAGATTTTTTGTTAGATGGAATGGCATCTTTGATGTTTGAGCATATTAGGTTTTTTAAGGAGTAATGGTTAACTGTTGCTAGTTGAATGTTACTCCTTAAAAAACCTAATTTGCTCAAACATCAAAGATGCCATTCCATCTAACAAAAAATGTGGTATATATCAAATTGAATGCTGTGACTGTAGTCAAATTTTTATTGGAAAAACCAAAAGAAACTTAGGAACAAGAGTAAAGGAATACTTTAGGAACATAAAATACAAACAATTAGAAAAATCAGCAGTAGCCACGCATTTTTTTTTGGGGGGGGGGGGGGGCGGGAATAAATAAATCCAGAACCAAAACTACTTAAACATACATCAGAAAAACAAGAACTGTCCACATGGGAACAAATCTTCATTTCAATAAATAGGAACTAAGTATGCATTTTGACATCCCCCAGTAAGTTCCTCGAACCACTACCAGAGGAGACCTATGACAAAATATAGCCAGCTACACCACTGAGAACCAGTCAATGTCTGGTTGACAATGGAACATATTCCGAGAAATTTAAAAGTAAGTGTTGTTTAGTGTTATTAATCAACTCCCTTTAAATTTAATTTAATGTCTTTGTCTTTTGTTTCCATAGTCGGAAGCGGCCGCTGAGCTTGAAGCTTTGTCCACAGTGGCAAGGAAAATGCATTTTGAGTTTCTTTTAAGATAACATATGCTGTATGCTCATTTAATTGTGTATAAATCAGTTGTATTTCACTGAAACTTAATATATATAACTGCATTATGTATAAATAAGGTTCTATTAGCATGTTTCTAAATTACATTAGTTCCGGGGCCTGCAAATATTTACATATAAATATGAATTACATATAACTGAGTTACGTATATAACAAGTTCAACTGCAATGTAATTCAGCAAAATATAAACTAAAATTGCTTCCAAAATATAATACCCTACAGTCACCATACATGTTAATAACAAAGTTCTCATTGGGTCATGTGAAAATTGAGATATTTTGAAATGAAGTTGGTAATTCATAGAACTATAAGTTGACAAAGCAGCTTCTTCTAAAGCTATTAGCTGAGGGCTCTCTGTTATAATTCAAGATCTGAACCTATATCCTCCAAAGTGAACATCACTCTGCATTTTTAGTAAGGCTTGTAGTTTCCGAGCACTCTTCTGTTGGTGTAGCTGGTGTCACGACTAACTGTTGAAGCATAGTTTGTGGGGATGGCAGATTTAAAGCTCTGTCCGAGAGTGAAAGCTTCCTTGTCTCTGCAGGCTTCTTTAGTAAATTATTGCTCTCCAGGATTGTGGGTAGTCCTGCATTATTCCCTGAAGTGTTTGGCTGCAAAGGTCCTGCAAGGTTGAAGCACTTTCAGTCTTCATTGTAGCACTGTTTAATTAAGAGCAGTGCTTGAATAACTATATTCACAACATTTTGATTCCACTGTTTTTTGCATTATTACAGAGCCTTTATTTGGTGCATGGCCAGTCTAATGGAAAGTTTCTTAGCTTAAGGAAGCATGTTGTTTGCTAGCACTTAATCCCATAGATATGTAAAAACTGGAAGCTAGCAACAGTGAAGCAACAGATACCATATAAAACATAATTTTTTGTAACAAACTTTGCTTATCTTTTTAAGAAAATTGATAAAACTTTCACAGTTATCTTTTTATGAAAATTGATAAAACTTTCACAGAAATAAAGAGACTAGTATCTACAGTCACTTGTTTCCATTGTCATCGTTTCTGCCGCTAGGAAATAAATCCAGAAGTTAAATTTTTAAAGCAATTAAATAATCTGATAGATTTAATGGTTTGAGAGAAAATACAAGGGGCATCCAGAAAGTAAGTTCTGTTTCAATTTATCTCTGCTGCAGAGCTACGATTGCAGTTCTGCACATGCGTGGTAGATGCTCTGTATCAAGGAGAAGAAACGTGTGCCATTGTGAGATTGCTGTCAGCCATGTACACTTTGTTGTGCTTGTTTACAATGTCGGTGTTGATTGAAAATCCTGCCGCTTGTGAAATCAGATCTGTTATTCGTTTTCTGAATGCTAGGAAAGTGAAACCAATTGAAATTTATCAGCAAATTTTTGGTGTCAAAAGGTGTTGTGCTTCTTCACGACAACGCACGACCACACACTGCAAATGCTCTGAAAAACATCCTACAGGGATTAGGCTGGGACATGTTTGACCACCCCCCGTAGAGCCCTGACCTCGCACCTAATGACTTTGATCTGGTTTTGCATCTCAAATCTTTCCTTGGCGTTCAACACCTCAACAATGACAAAGAGCCGAAAGAAAATGTTTCCAACTGGTTGAAGACACAGGCGGCAAACTTCTATGAAGAAGGCATACAAAAGCTTGTGCCTCGCTATGACAAATGCCTACAAAATTTCGGCAGTTATGTGGAAAAGTAGTTTAATAGAGGTAGAATTTTGTGTAATAAATAATTTTTCTGTATCTGTACACAATTTAATTTTATTACCAAACAGAACTTACTTTCTGGACATACCTCATATTTATTTTAAAAAATAGAAATTTCATAATAATTTTGACATACCACCAAATGATTCTGTCTTTAAGTTTGTTTCATTATCAGAGTTTGGTAATAAATACAAAAATAATACGAAACATGGCGACAGTATTGTGACAATGGAAAAAGCATTGACTAAAGATGCAAATGATTAATTTGCGAAGCTGGTCTCTTGAATTCTGTAAAATTTCATACATTTTCTTAGAAAGATATGAAGTTTGTAACAATAAGCATATATTTTTGTCATAGAAGATATTGTAGACTACAAAAGCAATTCAGAAACTAACCTCCATTGGCACATAACAAAAAGTAGTGACAGGAATAACTGTGCCACTGTTACAGTGCCATGCAGAGTAATTCAATGTGTATCCAGTCCTACTAGCTAGGACATTGTGTTGCTATGCATTCCCTCAGTATAATCTTATAAAGCGAGTGCTGTGCCAGAAAATTCCACCAAGTGCAAGGTGTGTACTGTTATAATATTTGTTTAAAAATTATAACAAATTTAAAAATATGATTGAAGTATGAAAATTGTTGGTGACAAGTGAGGTGTGTATAGAGGATGATGAAAACCATCTCATTTAAATTTATTCAAAGGTTTCCGGGTCTTTGAGATCGAGCACTGTCATGAAAAACAGAACAATGGATATTCCAGGTTCTCTCGGGCTTCAAGCCATGTAGATGTGGTGATGTGCCAACGTTTCGGGAGCATACATTGTTCCCATCTTCAGGGTATGCTGAAATGTTGGTACATCGCCCGCCTTGGTAGCGTAGATAGTAGCGTGTGTGCCTCACGTTCAAGAGGTCCTGAGTTTGAATCTCAGTTAGGGTGAGTTACCTAGATAAGATTTTTCCGGGGTTTTCCCTTATCCTAAAAGATGAGTGTCAGGTAGCTCTAAGCTCCGTAGATCCTGGACTCATTTGAGTATCATTTCACCAATTTCATTCATCATCCGATATGACTTAATGTTGGAGGACGTAAAATAAAAATAAAAGGTCACTACATCTACACATGGCTTGATGACCCAGAGAACCTGGAATACTCATGCCGCCAGGAAAGCTACAGCTCCTAGAACAATGGATGTCTGTGTGCCATGAAATTAGAGAGTGCAAATGCATAGCAGGACAATTTTCTTACTAATGCATTTGGATGCATACTGAATTATGCTGCATAGTGATTTAAAAGTATCATTGTTATTCTATTTCCCATGCTGTATGACAACAGTGTTTGGTTTCTGAATTATCCTCATGTGTACTTGTGCTATGATACATCTCTCATTTCTTTTATGAAAATTTGAATTCTTATAATTCTTCATTGCTGTGTAAGTAAAGCCATACTTTGTCTGTAAAATCTGTTAAATGCATGTCAAAATAGACATTATCCCAACTCAATTGTAGAACTTAACTTTACTCACTTTTTTGTGGGATTTTAACTCCTAAACTGTAGTTATCTTAAAGTATCTTGATGTTAAAGTTTAGTGGTATTTCAGTTTTAAAATTCCTGATTCCTATGCAAGCTTTCTCAGAGATTTATTTGGACTTCATTCTAACTTTACCCTTTTTTCCAGTTTCGTGTCCGAGAATGACACAAATACACAAAAAATACTTATATTTGGGCTTACAGGGTAGCTGTATAATAATAATGACTAATTAAGAAATTGCTTAAGCACAAAATGGGCTGCAACAGTCTCTCCGCACTTTTACTCTCTTTTAAGCATCTTTACTTATATACCAAAGTAACACAAGTACTTGGAAAACCTAATCAAAATTAGTTGACTGTGAATTGTGTAAGAAACAGCAATTTAGTTTTTCAGTTTCTCACCAAGAATAGATTCCATTTTCCTAAATCCGTTCACAAGATTACAAACTGTTTCATATGAGGCACTCGAACAGCAGGGAATCTGTCTATAAATCACCATCTCACTCCTTTAAAAGACTTTCTGTTTTGTAATTTATGTCCTCCAATGTCAAGTCATATCGGACAATGAATGAAATGGGCGAAATGACGCTCAAATGAGTCCCGGGTCCATGGAGCTTAGAGTTACCTGACATTTGCCTATCAGGATAAGGGAAAAGCCTGGGAAAACCTTATCCAGCTAACTCATCCTGACCGAGATTCGAACTCGGGACCTCTTGAACGTGAGGCAGACACGCTACCACCACGCTACCGAGGTAAGCTAAAAGACATTTTTGTCACATAGGTCTTGTATATTGATATTCTGTGTGCTAAAGTGTGCAGACTTTCTGACATGATAACATGTTATGTATCACCTTTTGTACAAATTCTTCATACAATTGATTAATTGGCACCAAAGAGGAGGTAAACTGGAGGGAAACAGAACTTTAAAATCTTACAGCGCAGGGCAAGCATTTTCCCGTAATGAGGCCTTACGTCCAAACAAAGACTCTGTAGAAGTTTCAGAAGCTCAGGTTCAAAGTTTATTCAGTTTCAAAGGTAAATTTGGTATTAATAAACATAAAATTACTTCAAGAGTTTTATCTCATTATGGTGACATTGTACTGGTTTTATTAAGATTACAAATCATTACAAATGTGATACTGATCTTCAAGCACTGCTGTTAAACTGACTGTTACATTATATTTAAGAAATAATTTTATTGGTATTACCTTTAAAAATATTTGGCAACACCAAAATTAAGTCACAAAGTTAATGGACACTCCAAACTTTTGAAACTGATTTTTCTTATTTACTATTAAAGAATCAACTATAGGTACCTGTTATTGTATAGCTTTAATCTGTAATCTCACATAACTAACAATGTCATAAAATGATGTCACTCAATGAGACCATATAATGAAAACTTTGCAATTTTATTTTAATCTAATTTTGTTTATTAAGTTTGCAACATTTTAAATAAATATGTAATCCAGATGCAATTTTTGGAATTCAATAGGTTTTAACGTACACAAAGAATCTGCTATTCAGAAAAATGTAACACCTTAATCAAGAGTTGGAAAAAATACTTCCTCATCACATATTGTGATTCCATAATTATAAATGTATTCAAATTTAGACTCTTATGTGTGTTTGGAGGAATTTAGTAACAGTAGTCGGTTTATTGACACTCTTCTCTTACTTTTTTTTATATTACTGAGGGACTAGTTTCAAAGGCCATTGCCTCCATTTTTAAACTTTCTCCAAGGTTGGAGATTAAATTTAGACTCTTTTCATATTGTAAAACGTTTACTCATAATTATTGGAAAAAGCAGGTTTCCCAAAAGATAGTCAACATGAAAAATTCAATGCCATGACTGGGATTTGAACCACGGATCTCCTGGTTTCTGTCCAGTTGCTCTAACCCATTGAACTACCATTTGGCTAGTGTGAAGACATAATTAACTTCCATCAATTAACTAAAATAGCAGGCTTCCTACTAAAATAATACTTTTCCTATGTTAAAACTGTCAATAGCATTTTGTTTGGTTTTAATAGTTCACTTTCACTTATTTCATTTTTATTTCAGAATATAATAAGCATTATTTGAAGCAAAAGGTTAGAAACAGTGATGTATTTAACATTTGAAAGTCGGTAATTCAAAAACAAACATCACTTAAATTATCCTTACTTGGGCATGTTTCGGAGAACGTTTTGTCCCCATTGTCAGCAGTTATCCAACTGGTTGGATCCATGGTTTCTTGAAGTGAGCTGGTTGTCTGTGGCGGCATCTGTTGTCTGTGAGATGAACTTCCAAACAGAGTTTTCAGGCGGCAATTTGAAATTTAAAGTATACTGTTTGTTTTTTATAATTAGCAACTTTTCCCAAACATCGAGTTTGGCTGCATTACTAGCTGATTTTAATAGTTTTATATTTGGTACAATTTCATGATTGGTACTGGTCAGATTGCAATAAGTTCTACATAGGAAAAACCAAAAGAAGTTTACATATTAGGTTACAGGAACATTTGAAATGCATGAAATACAAACAAATAGAAAAATCAGCAATAGCTCACCATTTCTGGTCTACCAATCATGAAATTGTACCAAATATAAAACTATTAAAATCAGCTAGTAATGCAGCCGAACTCGATGTTTGGGATGAGTTGCTAATTATAAAAAACAAACAGTGTACTTTAAATTTTGAATTGCCGCCTGAAAACTCTGTTTGGAAGTTTAGCTCACAGACAACAGATGCTGCCACAGACAACCAGCACACTTCAAGAAACCATGGATCCAACCAGTTGGATAACTGCTGATGATGGGGATAAAACGTTCTTCGAAACATGTCCAAGTAAGGATAATTTAAGTGATGTTTGTTTTTGAATTACTGACTCATTACTTTCAAATATAATAAGCATTTTCTTTTTTTAACTTCTGTTGCTTTAATCTGTTTTTGTTAGGTTTATGCAGTGTCCAACTTTGATAAACATTGCTTTCCTTAGTTCAGTACATGCCTAGCACAATGTATGCAAACTTCAAAAATGAAGAGGTACCTATGAGATACTTGGTATATACAAGAGCTGATCAACAAAGACTGACACTTTTTTTCACTGTAATTTAATGTTTACATGATCTTTTTCAAAGTAGACCCCTCCTACTTCAGTGCACTTTTTATAGCGTCTCTGCCAGTTCTTGAACACGTGTTGCAGACCATTCTTTGTGAGATCTTTGAGAATCGTCTCACTTTCCTTGAGCACTGCTTCATAGTTCTCAAATCGAATACCCTTAAGCTTTGCCTTTAGTGATGGGGAATAAATAAGTCACAGGGTGCAAGATCGGGGCTATAAGGTGGATGTGGTGCATAGGTAATGTTGAATCGAGCCAGAAACTGCATGACTTCATTTGCGACTTGAAGCCAGGCATTGTCATGATGAACTCGCCACCCAGTCCGAGAAAGCTCTGGTCATTTCTTTGTAATGTGCTTCCTTAGTGTAGCTAATACTAACGTGTAGTATGTTGCTGTAACGGTAGTGTGAGGGGGAACTGCATCATTCCATTACAGTCAAAAAATGTGATCACCATCATTTTCCCTGCAGATGGAACAACTTTTGCCTTTTTAGGTGTTGAAGAACCTGGCGATTTCCACACTGTGCAGGCTTGATTTCCTTCAGGATCATAATGATGCAGCCATGACTCATCACTGGTGATAATCGATTTAAAAGATGCATCCCCTCCATGAAGCAGTGCTCAAGAAAAGTGAGGAGATTTTCAAGGAGCTGACAAAGAATGGTCTGCAGCAACTTATCAAGGACTGGCAGAGATGCTACAAAAAGTGCATTGAAGTAGGAGGGGACTATATTCCAATGTGTAAGGACTATGATACAATGAAGCACAAAATTAATATAATTTTGAATCAAACTAATACTCAATGCTCCACTTATTGCTAGTATTCACCCAGAATGCATTTCGTTAGGATCTTCCTAACATCATCAGCTGTTCTCGATTAATAGATGTTGGTTTGGTGAACTCCTTGGAGGTGATAGGTGTGTCTCTGTTGGAATCTTGATGAACTTGAAGTTTGGGTTTTATTCAAAGATAGTGTCGAAATTAAACAATTTTATTTCATATTTCTTTATGAAGATTTTTTTTCCCACGTGGTTAATGCAGCTGGACCTTGGACACCTTTTAATAAGTGGATTTCTCATTCTGTATCATGATTCTCCTTCCAAAAATGGTATGCTACCGCTGATTTATCTATTTCTTTGTTCCTGATGTTCCTAAAATGCTCTTTAAGCCTAATGTTCAAGTTCCTTTTTGTTTTTCCAATGTAAAAGTTGTCACAAAAAATCAGATGTGTACCAGATAAACTGCAAGGCTGTGACAACTTTCACATTGGAAAAACTGAAAGGAACTTGAACATTAGGTTAAAGAGCATTTTAGGAACATCAAGAAATAGATAAATCGGCGATATCGTACCATTTCTGGAAGGAGAATCATGATACAGAACGAGAAATCCACTTATTAAAAAGTGTCCAAAGTCCAGCTGCATTAGCCACGTGGGAAAAACTTTTCATAAAGAAATATGAAAGAAAATTGTTTAATTTTGACACTACCTTTGAAGAAAACCCAAACTTCAAGTTCATCAAGATACCAACAGAGACGCACCTGTCGCCTCCAATGAGTTCACCAAACCAACGTCCATTAGTCGACAACAGCTGATGATGTTAGGAAGATCCTAACGAAACGCGTTCTGGGTAAATACTAGCAATAAGTGGAGCATTGAGTATTAGTTCGACTCAAAATTATATTAAAGAGGGAACTATTTTGAAAAAGACCGTGTAAACATTGAATTACAGTAATAAACATCTGTGAAAGAAAAATCAATCTCAGTCTTTGTTGATCAGCCATCATATATCAAAGACTATGATTTGCAATACAAAATAATAATAGTAAAATTAACAAGTATTTCAGATTAAATTATATCCAACTGAGGATAAAATCTGGTTAACATTTTTAAAGCTTCTTCATGTACGTGTAGAAGGTATTTATTTATTGTCTTTTTAAACACTTAAACATCCTTAAAATTAAAATATATAATTAATGAATAATATAAAGTATAAAGCTTTAAATTGTTGGAATTTAGGATATTTTTAAAAATCAAATCTTTACTCTACATTAAAAACTGCTGATTTTTCCCAACCTTCAAATTTTTATTTTAGCCTTCTGTTTTCTCACATTTCAAATTCTTGAACTTGTCAAAAACTAACGCATTGGGCAAATACCCTGTTGGCTTCATTGTAAATCAGGCAAGGTCATAATTCTTGAAATTACATAATGAAGCATAAGATATCATAGGATATCTTTATATTTTTTTAAAAGCTAGCTTCTATATCTTGACAGGTGTCAATACATTGCAGGTTTTTCTCTAAGTTAAAGCTATTTATAACTTTTAACTATCTATTTTTGAAACATATTACCTACTTTTTCGGTTTGAAATTATGGGATACTTATTCTTTAGCAAATTTTACTAAAAGCAGTTCATATATAATAATATTTAAGAGGTAAAACTTGCTAACCAAATTTAAATTGGACTTAAATATTTCAGTATATAGGGTTATAATTTTGTATATTTAATATTTGACTGCGTTGTTTCACCTTGATTATCATGCTGTACATGAGCATTGATATGTGACATAAGCCAGGAACTCCTTGCACTTCCTCGGCCTGTGGAACGAGTTGAGCCATGACGAAGTGACCTTGACAGTTGACGAAAACGACTGAGACCAGGGCCTGTTGTTTGCTGCTTCTGAAAGTCCATTAGTGCCTGTATAACTTGGTCCAACATTGCAGGATCGTTGAGCGGAGAAACTCCAGTTCCATTGTTATTTCCCGAGGCTGCACCACCACCACCACTTCCTCCAATGCCCAGTACATGTGTCACCTGCAAGCACAGATTCTTGTTAATTGATGGAAATTAATCATTTATTCACACTAGCTGTATATAGGCTAAGGTTTTTGATAGATAGAGTCAACATGAAAAATTCAATGCTACGTACGGCCTGGATTTGAAGCATGGATAGTTAAATAATGAAGCCTGGGACTCAAGTACTTACGATAGTAAGTCGCCACAAAGGGTGTATCTCAAATACGAGAGCCCCTAGTGGTCTACCGGAGAAATATACGAGTCAAACCAGGAGATCTGTGGTTGAAATCCTGGCCGTGGCATTGAATTTTTCATGTTGACTCTATCAAAAACAGCTTTCTGTATTCTTAGTTATTTTGTGCAAACCTAAACGTAATTGCAAAGTAATGGCAGTCTCTTAATCTTTTTAATATTATAATTAGTTACTGTTTGAAGAAAAATCCAACATTCATATCATGAGCCTAGTTTGGATGTATATGATATAGAGCAGGAAGTGAATTGTCTGTTCTCTCAAAGTATAAACTTGAAAGAAGCACAACTTAGCACAAAAGCGAATTGAGAAAATATTGACACACTGCTTCACTGTTTTTTCACAGGACATGTTTCGCTATGTTGATGACATTTTTGCAATAGTACCTAAAAAAACTCATACAAGATGGTCTTAGACTTTTGAATATACAAAATCCAGCTATAAAATTTACATTGGAAACAGAAGAGGATGGTGTGCTCCCCTTTTTGGACATCAAGATCAAAAAAATGAACAACAAAAAAATGCACAACAAACTCACTTTTGGTATTTACAGGAAACCGACACACACAGATAATTATATTAAGAACAACAGTTTCAACCCAAAACAACACCAACATGCCATTTTCAACAGTTAAATATTTCGGATGATCAACTTTCCACTAAACAGAGAAGATTATCAAGAAGAATACCTATACATAAAAAAAAAGTAGCTATGTCCAACGGTTTCAACCCAAATTTAGTGGACAAAACCTTTAACAGACTCAACAAAGCTGAGAAAATAAAAGAAACCACCACCCTAGAATCTACAGGAGAAAAAGAGAAAAAAAAAATTTAAAAATTCACCTTCCATCCAACAACCTATAATAAATTCCAAAAAATCTTCTCAAAACACAACATAATTCTTGCACCTCAAAATAGGTTTATTATCAGAAATTTGTTAAAAGGCCCCCCTCAAAAATTCAATTACTACCAAAGAAAAACCAGGAATCTATGAGATCAAATGTGAAACTTGCCCTAAAATTTATATAGGAAAAACAAAAAGAAACATTGACATCAGAACTAAAGAACATAAAAGAAAAATTAAAAATTGTGAAACAGAAAAATCAGCAGAGGCTTTTCATTTATCAACTTGGAAACATCTTTAATAAAATGCCTTAATGACCCCCATAGACCTTTCCATATGGGAAAAAATCTTCATTAACAAAAATCGTCATAGAGTCATGAATTTTGAAACTCCACCACCGGACGTCTATGACAAGTACATTGTGCCATCTATCGATGATACGGAGAAAGAGGAAACCACTACAATTTGTACTAGTCGAGTTCCAGCTGATGATAAGAGCAAAAGCTCTTGAAACATGTCCTGTAAAAAAACAGTGTGAGTGAAGCTGTGTGTCAATATCTTCTCGATTCACATTTGTGTCTGTTTTCTCTTGAATTTAACAATTGCCATGCCTTGTTTAAAGTAATTCTTTTAGCACATCATGTCAGTTGTTTACATTTCAGTTCTGAATAATTACAAATATGTGTACACACATACATAAATGAATAATGATGTTCATAACAGTGCTTACGTTGCGATGCATTGTTGGTATTTTATTTATTTGTATTAGGAAAACTATTCAAAATGCGGCCATGGCATTGAAATTTTCATTTGACTCTAATTAAAACAGCCATATACAGGAGTTGTATTTAAAAGGATTAATTCTGAATGAATTAATTCCTCAGTATACCCCTGAATAAAGAAGAATTTAATAAAGAATATAAACATATTATTAATACTGCTTTAATTAATGGTTTTAATAAAGACTTTATGCAAAAGAATATTGAAAAGTTTAAATATCAAAAAGCTGTTAATGATATTTCTACCCTTAAAAAAATAAAAGACCATTTTATCATCCTTGGGTTAATAAACATTTTTCAAAATTTTTTTAAAGAAGTTGGTAATAACTTTAGTTCCTCAAAGTAAAAGTATTAAAAATTTACTACGTTTTTCTAAAATATATAAAATTCCTAATAATAAAAAAATCTGGTATTTATCAGTTTAATTATTTAGATTGTGATCAGGTTTATATTGGAAAGACGAAACGTAATTTGGAAACCAGAACGAAAGAACATTTTCGTAACATTAAGTATAAACAAACTGATAAATCAGCCATAGCAGATCATTTTTGGTCATTTAACCATGAAATAAATCTTGAAGTTAAATTATTAAAACAATTAAATGATCCAATAGATTTAATGGTTTGGGAAAATATATTTATTTTAAAAGATAAACATCGCGTAATGAATTTTGAAATACCAGAAGTTAATTCTGTTTTTAGGTTTGTTTCGTTTTAAGATTTTGGTAATACTGAAGAAACATAATAACATGGTAACCGGAATCCTTGACTATGAAGTTTATTGATGGATGGACGATGCAAGCGATTTGTTTAAGAAATCGATCTCCATTAGAAAGAAGAATTAACACCATTTTCTTAAGATATGTGAAGTTCTTTGTTACAAATGTTTATATTTGTGTAATCCTCAATATGAATTTAACATTAAGAGTTCAATGATAAAAATCCTGGTTTATAAGTACTTACAATAGTAAGTCGCCACAAATGTGTATCTCGAATATGAGAACTCTAAGTGGTTTACCAGGAAAATATAATGAGTCAATTGGGGGTTTAACGTCGTGTTGGCATGTTGGCCATGGTAGCTCAAGGGGTTAGAGCGACTGGACGGAAATCAGGAGATTCGTGGTTCCAATTCCTGCCCATGGCATTGAATTTTTCAGTTGACTCTAGTTAATTAAAACTATTTAAGCTAAGAATATGGGGTATTACCGGTTATGCTAGTAACATTACTCCCTACCGTTCTCGTGGATTACTCTTTGCTAAATTTGAATATTTGTCTTAGCACAAATAATATTTATTATAAGTGAATTCACTTGGCGCTCGTCACACATCCCTAACAGGGAATGTAATATAACAATACCGCAAGACTATCATTGATTGCTGGCCTATTATGTGTTTCAAATCGGATGATGTTTGTCCTTGAATGCTACTAGGTGAGCAATTAATCAAGAGCCCTGCAGTGTTGTCATATTGCATTCCTCATTAGTGCTGTGCGACAAGGACCAAATGAACCCATCTCTAATAAACACTATTTGCACCAAGACTCAAATTTAACAAAAAGTGATCCATTATAAAGGTAGACAGTAATGTGTCTAACAAAACCATAAAACCCCCATATTCTTAGCTTAAATACTTTTCCTAATACAAATAAATATGTATATTACCAATATATTATAACAATGCATTGCGAGGTAAGCACTGTAATGAATATTATCGCGGCGAAAAGCACAGAAAGTTCGGTGCCGAGAGATAAGCGCGGCTTGTGTACACAAAGAGTCTGCAGATAAAGATAACAGTCGGATTGTGTATCACTGAGACAAAAGGCATGCCAAAACAGATAAAGTTAGACCATTCTGGTAACATCTTGATTAAGGGAAAGCATTTGGTTTCTTGGTTGTTCTGGAACAGTCTGGAATTATCAGTGGAGGTATTTAAAGAAGTGACGACTCACCAAGCGCAGTCGTGAACAGATGTTGTAATGAGAGATGATGTAAACAGATGTAATCAGAATGCTGTTTATTATTTTTATCAACCTTGGTAGATTGTGACTGTGTATGTGTTGTAATACTGCTACTGTGAGTGTATTTCTACACAAATAAAGAATGATTTGAATTTCTGCAACTTGGACTTTTAATTCTACGAACCCACAAAGTCACAAATCATTATTGCTTGGCATTTACGAGGGCGGTCTGTAAAGTTTCCGACCTCATAAAGATACAAGACATTTTTTTCAGATTTTTTTTTTTTTTTTAATTTTTCAACATAGTCCCCTTACATACACACTTCTCCTAGCGATGCTCCCATCTCTGTAACCCGTCCAAATAGTACTCGGCGTTTTTCTCTGTAAAATAATTGTTCACGAAGGCGATTGCCTCTTCATTTGACGAAAATCTCCATCCGTTAACAAATGTAACGTAACAATTGTAACAGCGCTAACAAAGCAGTTAAATTTCTTGCATTTCACCAACCAGTTTTCTGAAAATGTTAACAAACACGTGTTAACGTCAAGAAACTTGTAAATATTACAGCTATAGAAGGCTATGGATGAGTCATATTATTTTCTGAACGTACTGCGATGCGCTTTTGTTTTCAGCTAAAAAAAAATTGCGGATAAACAAAATCGTAAACAAAAGCCGTGAAACAAATTTCTAATCAATGAAGAAAGAATTGTTAATTGAATTGGTGACGAAGTGTAAGGATATCGTGGAAAATAGGAGGTTGGATGCGGTGAATGTAAAAGAGAAAGGTGTCACGTGGGAAAATATTGGAAACGAATTTAATTCAAATGTATGTGTCATTACTAGAAACACGAAACATCTTCAATATTACGTAAATTTAAAACGAGGAGCGAAGAAGGACGAGTGACGAGTGACTTGAACGTTTCAAGACGGGAGGTGCACAGTGTATTATCCACATAATTCAGTGAATTATAAAATCGCAAGGTTACTAATACTTGAAGTTAAGGCGAGATCGTCATATTCCTTTCGATGCATGTTCTAACTCAGTATTAGGTAAATTTAAAACGAAGAGCGAAGGACAAGTGACGAGTGACGAGTGACTTGAACGTTTCAAGACGGGAGGTGCACAGTGTATTATCCACATAATTCAGTGAATTATAAAATCGCAAGGTTACTAATACTTGAAGCTAAGCCGAGATCGCCATATTCCTTTCGATGCATGTTCTAACTCAGTATTACGTAAATTTAAAACGAGGTGCGAAGAAGGACGAGTGACGAGTGACTTGAACTTTTCAAGACGGGGGTGGACAGTGTATTATCCACATAATTCAGTGAATTATAAAATCGCAAACAGCTTTTGCATTTGTTGGTTTTAACGTGAAGTTTTCTGAGAAGAGAAATTTCTTACTGCTGCACATTGGATGTACAAAAACGGGTTTATTAAGGAGACACATCTGTGAAAATTGGCCCAAAGCTTACAACAATGCCAAATTAATTTTTTATGTCTTAAAATTAATATAGACATACTTCAATAACATAGTTTTTTCTAGTGTCAGTACGGAAAACGTCACATGACTATTATATAAACCTATACCTGTATCGTAGCTGCTATTACGTAACTTTAACCTCAGATTTCTCAGATTCCATATTTTCTACATTTTCCTAACTTCAAAATGTTCCACAGGGTACAGTTTTCTATTAATCTGTATGAAATTCTAAAAATGTCTGTAAGGGCAACTGCATAGTAAGTGTACCATTTACATTTGTTGTGTGTTTGTTATTTGTATTGAAAAGGATTATAATGCTTACTTCTTACTAAAACCGCTTAGGAAAATAAAGATTGTTAAATAGGTATGATTATTTTTTTGCCTTCGTTGATATGGCGAAGACAAATATTTCACATAGGTACAGGTCATTAATAGATTAAAATGGGTGCAGAGGCTTATACCCCAAGCATTAATTTTTAGCATTACAATATGTGGGACATTTTGAAAATCGCCTGTAATTTAGACATAAACTGTTAATTCCTCAGAAACTATTGTAACTAGAAAGCTGAAACTTGGTATTATCCCATTCTTGATCGATCACAAAAATAAATGGTATAAATTTGAAAAAAATTTAACAAAAGCTTCAGATAATTCAATGTTCACCCTTACCCCCCCCCCCCTCCCAACCCTGTTTTTGTTTTTTGACATAGTTAATTACTCCACACCTTTCTGCACATTATGGTTCTTACTTAGTGAAGTGGATTTATATGTATTTTAATTATACGACAATATCTGTTATTTTAACTTGTTGTGGAGCGATTTATGAAATTTGGAATAAATGTAGAACTATTTCGTCTAGGGAAACGCAAAATAGTATGTGTTTAGCGATTTTTTGCAGCATATGTTGTGATGATTGTCATTTTGTTATAGTGCATTATAGTGCATTTTAGGAGTAATTTTACTAAAATTGTGTATTTGTAAGTGTTTAATTATTAGTACCTATTTAAGTGTTTACTTTTCCCATTTTTAGTGCCAATTTCACACATTTTTGTGCCTATAAATTCTCTCTCTAAGTATTAGTTATATAAATAGAAGTATAGTTTAATGTAAATCCAAAGTATATTTAAAAAAAATTATATTCACTGAAATAAAACAAATCGGTTCGAGATCTATGTAGTTGGTATCATATTTGTTTATTTCTGAATTAACAGCAGAGTTGCAGCATCATAACTTTGTGCATAACAAAAACGTTGGCTAAAATTACCTGACATAAATTGTTAAAAATCATAAACCACAAATAAATTGTACTTAAATGCGAAATTTGCATCCCACTACATTTCCTGTAGATCAATAATATAAGTAACAGGACATCAAAACCTTTCCAGTTAAAAATTGAACTTTCTTTCAACAAGTTCAATAACAGTTGAAGGCAGAAGGTCTCTCGTGTAACGACAGCTTCCCTTCACTTGTTTATTTGGCTGAGTGGTCAGCATACCGGCTTCGTAATTCGGAGTTCCGGGTTCGCTTCCCCAGCTAGGGGTTTTGTTATTTATAACACTATTTTTTCAAAATAGATTTCAAAATGTTTGCATCAGGAACATTCTTTAGACTCTGCAGGTCACGAATTAGTTTAAATGTTTGTTCTAACCTTACTCGTATTCAAGTTACAGCTCTCTAAAGTCGGCAGTCGTAAACTTTGACACATCATAAAACGAAAATAAATAGGAATTTTGAAAAACTAAGACCGGATTCATGATCCTGGGATTCGAAACTATAAGAAGAACAAGAAAACATTTTTTTTTTTTTCAAGGCAACAAGGCTCTCGAGCGTAGCATTTGTTCCTTAGCTGAAACGTTTCTGTCACTTGCTTTCTTGACTGAGTGGTCAGCGTACGGATTTCTCAATGAGGAGTTCCGGGTTCGATACGCAACAAGCGGTTTTATTTTTATAAATTTTTATTTTCAAAATAGATTTCAAAATTTTTACATCAGGGACATTCTTTAGATTCTGGAGGTCACGAATTAGTTTAAATTTTTGTTCTAACCCTACTGGCAGTCAAGTTACAGCTCTCTAAAGTCGGCAGTCGTAAACTTTGACACGTCATAAAACGAAACTAAATAGGAATTTTGAAAAACTAAGACCGGATTCATGATCCTGGGATTCGAAACTATAAGAATAAGAGGAAAACATTTTTTTTTTCAAGGCAACAAGGCTCTCGAGCGTAGCATTTGTTCCTCAGCTGAAACACTTCTGTCACTTGCTTTCTTGGCTGAGTGGTCAGCGTACAGACTTCTCAATGAGGAGCTCCGGGTTCGATACGCAACAAGGGGTTTTATTTTTATAAATTTTTATTTTCAAAATATATTTCAAAATTTTTGCACCAGGGACATTCTTTAGACTCTGCAGGTCACGAATTAGTTTAAATTTTTGTTCTAACCCTACTGGTAGTCAACTTACAGCTCTCTAAAGTCGGCGGTCGTAAACTTTGACACGTCATAACACGAAAGTAAATAGGAATTTTGAAAAACTAAGACCGGAATCGTGATCCTGGGATTCAAAACTATAAGTATACCAAATTTCATCAAAATCGGAGATGATAATTTCGAAAATTCCCGGCTGAAGGCCGGTTTTGGCCGTTTTTTGAAAAATAAAATAATTAATTTCTCTGTTTCTGAACAACATTTTGGAAATCTTAAGGTACCAAAAAATCGGCAAAAAAATTAGCTTTCCGTGAAAAATTTGTGGGCGTCTCTATCTTTATTCGTTCAAAAGTTATTAACATTTAAAGTTTTGAAAAGAGCTCAAAAATTGAAGCAAGGGCGTTTTTTAGGATTTCGAAAAAAAATTTGAGTTAGAAATGTCATCTGAAAGCTGAAGACGAGCTGAATCCATTCCCGGTCTTAGATTTTTGATATCTCAATTAATAAAGGCGCTATGACGTAAAACGTGATTGAGTTGCTGGCAAAAAGAGCAAAAATAAGCGGCACAAGTCGGTGAATACTTCGTGTCTAAGCAGAGAATTACGTAGGTAGTGAAAAAATCTTAAGGTACGCAGCAGGATTGAACGCGGAACTTCCACTCGCCAGCCAGCGTTTTTATCCACTCGGCTATACGACAGTTAAAGCAAACCGTCAAATGTTTGTCCTTATACCAGGTATAGCAGTTATCAGGTACTCAATTTCTCTGTTAAGTTTAACCATACATCTGTTAACATGAATAAAATCAATTTATAAATGAATTCATATCAAACCTCAAAGTTTCGAAACATTAAAAGATATATAGTAGTTGTGGCGAATAAGACAACTGTTTCGAGTTTACCCTCCAGAGCACATAAGAAGAATATTTTCTATCAAATTTGTTATGAGTTGTTCCTTAGCCGAATGGTTAGGGTGGTGGCTAGTAACCCAAAGGGTTGTAGGTTCGATTCTTCCCGCCGAGAAATATATCTTTTATCTATATAGTCCTTTCAAAACAGACGATAAGTATCAAATTAAAATATAAGCCAGCAGTAGCGCTTGTGGCGCAATGGTTAGCGTGACCGACTGTCGCGCAGAAGTCCTGGGTTCGAATCTCTTCAAGTTTCTTCTCCATTCGATTAAAGATTGAGTTTTTATTCCAACACTACTCTAGCGCTATAAGAGAAATATTTTTACCCAGCCTGTGGCAAGCTAATCCTCAGTCGAATGGTTAGGGTGCTGGCTAATAATCCAAAGGGTTGCAGGTTCGATTCCTACTGCCAAGAAATATATCTTTTATCTATATAGTCCTTTTAAAACAGGCGATAAGTATCAAATTAAAATAAAAGCCAGCAACAGCTGTTGTGGCGCAATGATTAGAGTGATCGACTGTCGCGCAGAAGTCCTGGGTTCGAATATCTTCAAGTTTCTTCTCCATTCAATTAAAGATTGAGCTTTTATTCCAACACTACTCTAACGCTATAAGAGGAATAATTTTGCCGATCCTGTAGCAAACCATTCCTGAGCTGACTGGTTAAGGTGCTGGCTAATAATTCAAAGGGTTGTAGGTTCGATTCCTACTGCCGAGAAATATATATTTTATCTATATAGTCCTTTTAAAACAGGCGATAAATATCAAATTGAAATAAAAGCCAGCAACAGCTGTTGTGGCCTGGGTTCCAATCTCTTCAAGTTTCTTCTCCATTCAATTAAAGATAGCTTTTTTTTATTCCAACACTACTCTAGCGCTATAAGAGGAATATTTTTACCCGTGATGTAGCAAGTTATTCATTAGCCGACTGGTTAGGGTGCTGTCTAGTGAACCAAAGGGTTGCAGGTTCGATTCCTAACGCCGAGAAATATATATTTTATCTATATAGTCCTTTTAAAACAGACGATAAATATCAAATTAAAATAAAAGCTAGCAACAGCGCTCGTGGCACAATGGTTAGCGTGAACGACTGTTGCGCAGAAGTCCTGGGTTCCAATCTCTTGAAGTTTCTGCATTCAATTAAAGATTGAGTTTTTTATTCCAACACTACTCTAGCGCTATAAGAGGAATATTTTTACCCGTGATGTAGCAAGTTATTCATTAGCCGAATGGTTAGAGTGCTGTCTAGTGACTCAAAGGGTTGCAGGTTCGATGCCTACCACCGAGAAATATATATTTTATCTATATAGTCATATTAAACCAGACGATAAATATCAAATTAAAATAAAAGCCAGCGATAGCTCTTGTGGCGCAATGGTTAGCGTGACCGACTGTCGCGCAGAAGTTCTGGGTTCGAATCTCTTCAAGCTTCTTCTCCATTCAATTAGAGTTTGAATTTTTATTCCAACACTACTCTAGCGCTATAAGAGGAATGCTTTTACCGTTGGTGTAGTAAGCTATTCCTTAGCCAAATGGTTAGGGTGGTGGCTAATAACTCAAAGGGTTGCAGGTTCGATTCCTACCACCGAAAAATAGATTTTTTATCTTTATAGTCCTTTAAAACAGACGATAAATGTCAGATCAAAACATATATCAGCAACAACGCTTGTAGCGCAATGGTTAGCGTCACCGATTGTCGCGAAGAAGTCCTGAGTTCGAATCTCCTCAAGCTTTTTCTCTATTCAATTAAAGATTCAGTTTTTATTCCAACAGTACTCAAGTGCTATAAGAGAAATAACTTTACAGATGGTGCAGTAGCCGAATGGTTAGGGTGCTGGCTAGTAGCCCAAAAGGTTGCAGGTTCGATTCCTACCGCCGAGAAATAGGTTTTTATCTTTTAAAACAGAGGATAAATATCAAATTAAAATATACGCTTGTGCCGCAATGCCGACTGTCGCGCAGGAGTTCTGGGTTCTAATCTCTTCAAGTTTCTTCTTTATTCAATTAAAGATTGAGTTTTTATTCCAACTCTACTCCAGTAGCTGTCGCTGTAACTTGCCAACCTTTATTGTGTTTGGACGTCCAGAAGGATCTCAATAGAATAGAAACGTAATGTTTCTCTGAGGCTCGAACTGGAGCCCTCACACAAGAAAGCAATCGGCTTAACACTCGACTGCACTGTAGTTTAATTGAATAGAGAAAAAGCTAGAGGAGATTCGAACCCAGGACTCCTGCGCGACAGTCTATCACTCTAACCATTGCGCCACAAGCGTTGTTGCTGGTTTCTCTTTTAATCTGATATTTATCGTCTGTTTTACAAGAACTATAAAGATAAAAAAACTATTTGTCGGAGGTAGGAGTCGAACCTACAACCCTTTGATTATTAGCCACCACTCTAACCATTCGGCCAAGGAACAACTTATAACAGGGTCGGTTAAAATATCATTTTTGTAGCGCTAGAGTTATGTTGGAATAAAAACTCAATCTTTAGTTGAATAGAGAAAAAACTTGTGGAGATTCGAACCCAGGACGCCGGTGCCACAGTCGGTCATTCTAACCATCACGCCAGAAGAATTGTTACTGGTATCTCTTTTAATCTGATATTTATCGTCTGTTTTAAAAGAACTATAAAGATAAAAAAAAAACATTTGTGGGCGGTAAGAGTCGAACCTACAACCCTTTGATTATTAGCCACCACCCTAACCATTCGGCCAAGGAACAACTTACAACAGGATCGGTTAAAATATTCCTTTTGTAGCACTATAGTTATGTTGGAATAAAAACTCGATCTTTAATTGAATAGAGAAAAAACTTGTGGAGATTCGAACCCAGGACGCCGGTGCCACAGTCGGTCATTCTAACCATCACGCCACACGTCTTGTTACTGGTGTCTCTTTTAATCTGATATTTATCGTCTGTTTTAAAAGAGCTATAAAGATAAAAAAAAACTACTTTCGGCGGTAGGAATCGAACCTGCAATCCTTTGGGTTATTAGCCACTACCCTAACCAATCGGCTAAGGAAAAACTCACAACACATTTGGTAGCAAATATTCTTCTTATATGCTCTGGAGGGTAAACTCGAAACGATTGCCTTATTCGTCACAACTATTATATATCTTTTAACGTTTCGAAACTTTGAGGTTTGATATGAATTCATTTATAAATTGATTTTATTCATGTTAGCAGATGTATCGTTAAAGTTAAGAGAGGAACTTGAGTACCTGATAACTGCTATACCTGATATAAGGACAAACATTTGACGTTCTGCTTTAACTGCTGTATAGCCGAGTGGATAAAATTGCTGGCTGGCAAGTGGAAGTTCCGCGTTCAATCCTGCTGCGTACCTTAAGATTTTTTCATTACCTATGTAATTCTCTGCTTAGACACGAAGTATTCACCGACTTGTGCCGCTTATTTTTGCTCTTTTTGCCTGCAACTGAATCACGTTTTACGTCATAGCGCCTTTATTAATTGAGATATCAAAAATCTAAGACCGGGACTGGATTCAGCTCGTCTTCAGCTTTCAGATGACACTTCTAACTAAAAATTTTTTTCGGAATCCTAAAAAACGCCCTTGCTTAAGACTTGAATTTTTGAGCTCTTTTCAAAACTTTAAATGTTAATAACTTTTGAACGAATAATGATAGAGTCGCCCACAAATTTTTCATGGAAAGCTAATTTTTTTGCCGATTTTTTGGTACCTTGATATTTCCAAAATGTGGTTCAGAAACAGAGAAATTAATTATTTTATTTTTCAAAAAACGGTCAAAACCGGCCTTCAGCCGGGAATTTTCGAAATCATCATCTGCGATTTTAATGAAATTTGGTATACTTATAGTTTAGAATCCCAGGATCACGAATCCGGTCTTAGTTTTTTTAAAATTGCTATTTATTTTCGTTTTATGACGTGTCAAAGTTTACGACTGTCAACTTTAGAGAGCTGTAACTTGACTACCAGTAGGGTTGGAACAAAAATTTAAACTAATTCGTGACCTGCAGAGTCTAAAGAATGTCCCTGGTGCAAAAATTTTGAAATCTATTTTGAAAATAAAAATTTATAAAAATAAAACCCCTTGTTGCGTATCGAACCCGGAACTCCTCATTGAGAAGTCCGTACGCTGACCACTCAGCCAAGGAAGCAAGTGACAGAAGTGTTTCAGCTGAGGAACAAATGCTACGCTCGAGAGCCTTGTTGCCTTGAAAAAAAAAAATGTTTTCCTCTTATTCTTATTCTTGTAGTTTCGAATCCCAGGATCATGAATCCGGTCTTAGTTTTTCAAAATTCCTATTTATTTTCGTTTTATGACGTGTCAAAGTTTACGACTGCCGACTTTAGAGAGCTGTAACTTGACTACCTGTAGGGTTAGAACAAAAATTTGAACTAATTCGTGACCTGCAGAGTGTAAAGAATGTCCCTGGTGCAAAAATTTTGAAATCTATTTTGAAAAAAAAAATTATAAAAATAAAACCCCTCGTTGCGTATCGAACTTGGAACTCCTTATTGAGAAGTCGGTACGCTGACCACTCAGCCAAATAAACAAGTGACGGACAACCGCCAGGCTAAAGAAACATATCGTACGCTTCAGTTCTGTTGCATTGTATTTTATTTTCCTGTATTTAGAAGCGTTAAAAGCGAACATCCACTGAAGTATCATCAGACTGTTACATGCGTGTTGTTTTGGAAATGTTTATATCCTCCGATTATTATGTTAACACACACTTCTAACAAAACAGCTGCAGGCAGTTTCGTACTAATTTTTTACTAATATTAACACTTGTGCTTTATTTTTATGTTCAGGACTTTGCAATGAATATGTTTGTACTCTCGTATCACTTTTTATAAAAATAAAGCACATCTTATACTGTAAATTTGTTATAATACCCTCAACATAAAATATGAGAAAAGTACAACGTTTTTAGGAATTATTCTGAACGAGAAGCTAAAATAGAAGAATCAACCACCTTGAAAAATTAGTTTTGTTTAATTGAGTTTAGTTTGTTACTTACTAAGATTTATCAAATATGAAATATACTTGAATTTCCGAAGAAATGTTTATTATGCAAATTTCCACAGCCTTATGTCCCAAGTGAAGAAGTGATAGAAGTGCTTCAACTGGGAAACAAATGCTACACTCAAGAAGAGACTTACGCCCAATTTCACCAACAAATGTTAAGACTTAACATGAGTTTAGCAATAGTTAAAACAAAAATTGCATTTCACCAACAAGTGTTAGCGTAACACAGGTGTCAAAACTCGTGTTAAACTAACAAGCCGAATTTCTAATGTTAAGTTCTTAACAATTGTAAATAGTCAAGATGGCGAGCATGAACTCAGCTGTTGATGTCGATTTGCTATATTTTAAGACAGTCTAAATGGCATTCATAATAGAGTACGGCCCATGAGGAGAAATGATTTTGAGGAACTATCCGAAGAAAATTGTTTTACGGAGGTATAGCCTGTCGAAACATGTTGCTATGAAGGTTACTGAGGAAGTACAAGAGAGGTTAGAATATACATCGAAAGGAATATGCGGATCTCGCCTTTGCTTCAAGTATTAATAACTTTGCGATTTTATAATTCACTGAATTATGTGGATAATACTGTCCACCTCCCGTCTTGAAACGTTCAAGTCACTTGTCCTTCGCACCTCGTTTTAAATTTACGTAATAATGAGTTAGAATATACATCGAAAGGAATATGCCGATCTCGCCTTTGCTTCAAGTATTAATAACTTTGCGATTTTATAATTCACTGAATTATGTGGATAATACATTGTTCACCTCCCGTCTTGAAACGTTTAAGGCATTTGTTCCTCGCACCTCGTTTTAAATTTACGTAATAGTGACAAGTTGTTTGATGCTTGTAGTAGTGACACATGCATTTGAATTAAATTCGTTTCCAATACTTTCCCCGCGACATCTTTCTCTTTTACATTCACTGCATCCGTCCTCTTATTTTCCACGATATCCTTACACTTCCTCACCATTTCAATTAACAATTCTTTCTCCGTCGATGAGGAATTTGTCTCACGGCTTTATTTATGATTTTCTCCATCCGCCATTTGTGCAGACGAAAATGAAAACAAACGCGCATCGGAGTACGTTCAGAAAATCACCCATAGCCTTCTATAGCTGTGATATTTACAAGTTTCTTGGCGTTAACACAGGTTTGTTAACATTTTAAGAAAACAGGTTGGTGAAATACACGAAATTTAACATTAGTTTTAGCGCTTTGACAATTGTTATGTTACATTTGTTAACGTCGATTTTAACATCTGCTGGTGAAATCGGGCATTACTGCCTTTAAAAAAAGTTTCTTCTTCTTCTTCTTCTTCTTCTTCTTCTTCTTCTTCTTCTTCTTCTTCTTCTTCTTCTTCTTCTCTTCTTCTTCTTCTTCTTCTTCTTCTTCTTCTTCTTCTTCTTCTTCTTCTTCTTCTTCTTCTTCTTCTTCTTCTTCTTCTTCTTCTCTTCTTCTTCTTCTTCTTCTTCTTCTTCTTCTTCTTCTTCTTCTTCTTCTTCTTCTTCTTCTTCTTCTTCTTCTTCTTCTTCTTCTTCTTCTTCTTCTTCTTCTTCTTCTTCTTCTTCTTCTTCTTCTTCTTCTTCTTCTTCTTCTTCTTCTTCTTCTTCTTCTTCTTCTTCTTCTTCTTCTTCTTCTTCTTCTTCTTCTTCTTCTTCTTCTTCTTCTTCTTCTTCTTCTTCTTCTTCTTCTTCTTCTTCTTCTTCTTCTTCTTCTTCTTCTTCTTCTTCTTCTTCTTCTTCTTCTTCTTCTTCTTCTTCTTCTTCTTCTTCTTCTTCTTCTTCTTCTTCTTCTTCTTCTTCTTCTTCTTCTTCTTCTTCTTCTTCTTCTTCTTCTTCTTCTTCTTCTTCTTCTTCTTCTTCTTCTTCTTCTTCTTCTTCTGCTTCTCCTCCTCCTCCTCCTCCTCCTCATCATCATCATCATTATTATTAATTATTATTATCATCATCATCATCATCATCATCATCATCATTATTATTATTATTATTATTATTATTATTATTATTATTATTATTATTATTATTATTATTATTATTATTATTATTATTATTATTATTATTATTATTCAGCTTGAAAGAAAGGACAGTTGGTGCTGAATTGTTTTCTATCTGATTGTTTGCAAACGTTCTGATTTATAAAATGTTGTACTGATGCACATGTTTTGTTATTATAAAATCTCAAAAAATAGGGCTGGGACAGAAAAAAACTATTCAACTATTTAGAACAAATGCAGTATGCTCGTAAATCAGGGATGTAAATCTCACACGTGTCTGCCGAAATTAAGGTTTATTCCCTGTTTATCATCTTTAAAAGTTTGCAACAACTCATTTTGTATAGCTTTGTAACAACTCATTTTGTTATGTAAAGACTTAAAACGCCAAAATAGTTCATTATTTTATTTTTTAACACAAATGCGAGAGTAGTACAGTGGTCTGGAAGCGAAAACTTGGATTTAGAAAGTCCTAATGCTGAGTGCATAATTACTAGCGAGCGGATTTTGCCCTATTTGCCTATCTTATTCCTTTGTTCAGAAACGTAGGCTTTTAAGTCATAAACACGTTTCCTACAATTATTAGCCTAATTTCTTAGTTTTAAGGTGCCTATAAATGCCTGTTTCATAAGTTTGTGCCTATTCTGCTTATTAGTGCCTAAAACTACCTTTTTAGCCAATTTCTTCTGCTTGTAATTTGTGACAACAGCTTTTGCATTTGTTGGTTTCAACGTGAAGTTTTCGGGAAGAGAAGTTTCTTACTGCGGCACATTGGATATACAAAAAGGAGTTTATTAAGAAGACACATCTGTGCAAATAGGCCCAAAACTTACAACAATACCACATTTAGTTCTTTTTTGTCTTAAAATTAATATAGAAATACTTCAATAACAGAGCTTTTTTTTCTAGTGGCACTACAGAAAACGTCACATGACTGTATCGTAGTTGCTATTACGTAATTTTAACCTCAGGTTTCTCAGATTCCATATTTTCTACACTTTCCTAAATTCAAAATGTTCCATAAATAAATGTACAGCTACTATTGTTATACTCAAAACTCATGTTTAACTTTATTTCTATTCAGTATATTTTGTACAGTTATATGGAACGTTACAATTTTACGTTGGGTATTAAGAAATACCAGATATTCCTGGTATCTTGTACAATGAACCTTTAAAGTAATAGACAAAACACTAACAGCTAAAACACGACCACAATATAACAAATTAAAATTATTTTAGTGTACCTTATACTTAACATCAATTTTTAAGTCACGTGTACCAGTGGAATAAAATGCTTCTGCTTGAAGATCTGCAAAAACATTTGAATGTCGCACAGTGAAATGACAACAAACTGTCAACTGTCACTGCAGTGCATCATGGGAGTTTGTAAGTAAACCAACTTGTATGAATCAGATGAAGCTGGCAACAGTAAAGCAAGAAACACTACACAAATATAACTATAACTAGATATAAAGAAATTGATGAGAATTTCAAGAAATTATGAGATCGCGATTTCTTTAAATTTACATATTTTTTTAAAACGATAAGTGAAGTTTTTGTTACAAATAATTATATTTGTATACAACTTGTATTATTTTACTATTTTATTTGTGTCTGTAGATCACGCCAACATCCAAAGTACTAAAATATGTGTTATTGGGGAAAACATTAATTACAATAAAACAGTTCACCAAATTCACTAAAACGTTTCAAAAACCTTCTTACCTGTCACAAATACTCAACATACTTTGTAAAATGTAATATCAAATAAAATAAATAATTTGAATTTTCTAGAAACGTCCTCAGAAGTGCTCTTAGCTCTGAATGACTTTTGTATAACTAAAAAACTGTAAGAGATAGACAAAATATTGCACTCAAATATGAAGTAGTTACTCCTTTTTATCTCTTGTACGTACAAAGACATGACAAAACATTTGACTATCACTTAAAGTCTACTGTATTCCCTTGTAACTACAAAAAGGTAATGTTATCTTGAAGTAGATACAAGAGTAGAGAAAGTCATGTAAGAGTAAGACATGGCACTTTTTTCTTTAATCGTGCAAAGGCCAGCGGTGTGGCGTGACTGTCAAAGCGAGGTAAGCTCCAAATAATAATTTTCGTTAAAATAAGAGAGAATAATGACTCAAAGAACAAAGGCTACTCTTAAGTACTCTTTATATTGTACAGTCACACGTAGGTTCTTAAGCGAGGCCTGACTTTCAAATAATAATTTTCGTTAAAATAAGAGAGATAATGGCTCAAAGAACTAAGGCTACTCTTTAGTACTCTTTCTATTGTACAGTCACACGTAGGTTGTTAAGCGAGGCGTGACTTTCAAATAATAATTTTCGTTAAAATAAGAAAAATAATGGCTCAAAGAACTAAGGCTACTCTTTAGTACTCTTTCTATTGTACAGTCACACGTAGGTTGTTAAGCGAGGCGTGACTTTCAAATAATAATTTTCGTTAAAATAAGAAAAATAATGGCTCAAAGAACTAAGGCTACTCTTTAGTACTCTTTTTATTGTGCATTCGCACGTAGGTTCTTAAGCGAGGCGTGACTTTCAAATAATAATTTTCGTTAAAATAAGAGAGAACAATGACTCAAAGAACTAAGGCTACTCTTTAGTACTCTTTCTATTGTACATTCACACGTAGGTTCTTAAGCAAGGCGTGACTTTCAAATAATAATTTTCGTTAAAATAAGAGAGAATAATGACTCAAAGAACTAAGGCTACTCTTTAGTATTCTTTCATTTGTACATTCACACGTAGGTTCTTAAGCAAGGCATGACTTTCAAATAATAATTTTCGTTAAAATAAGAGAGAACAATGACTCAAAGAACTAAGGCTACTCTTTAGTACTCTTTCTATTGTACATTCGCACGTAGGTTCTTAAGCAAGGCGTGACTTTCAAATAATAATTTTCGTTAAAATAAGAGAGAATAATGACTCAAAGAACTAAGGCTACTCTTTAGTACTCTTTCTATTGTACATTCACACGTAGGTTCTTATGCAAGGCGTGACTTTCAAATAATAATTTTCGTTAAAATAAGAGAGAACAATGACTCAAAGAACTAAGGTTACTCTTTAGTTCTCTTTCTGTTGTACATTCACACGTAGGTTCTTAAGCAAGGCGTGACTTTCAAATAATAATTTTCGTTAAAATAAGAGAGAACAATGACTCAAAGAACTAAGGCTACTCTTTAGTACTCTTTCTATTGTACATTCACACGTAGGTTCTTAAGCAAGGCGTGACTTTCAAATAATAATTTTCGTTAAAATAAGAGAGAGCAATGACTCAAAGAACTAAGGCTACTCTTTAGTACTCTTTCTATTCTACATTCACACGTAGGTTCTTAAGCAAGGCGTGACTTTCAAATAATAATTTTCGTTAAAATAAGAGAGAACAATGACTCAAAGAACTAAGGCTACTCTTTAGTACTCTTTCTGTTGTACATTCACACGTAGGTTCTTAAGCAAGGCGTGACTTTCAAATAATAATTTTCGTTAAAATAAGAGAGAGCAATGACTCAAAGAACTAAGGCTACTCTTTAGTACTCTTTCTATTGTACATTCACACGTAGGTTCTTAAGCAAGGCGTGACTTTCAAATAATAATTTTCGTTAAAATAAGAGAGAACAATGACTCAAAGAACTAAGGTTACTCTTTAGTTCTCTTTCTATTGTACATTCACACGTAGGTTCTTAAGCAAGGCGTGACTTTCAAATAATAATTTTCGTTAAAATAAGAGAGAACAATGACTCAAAGAACTAAGGCTACTCTTTAGTACTCTTTCTGTTGTACATTCACACGTAGGTTCTTAAGCAAGGCGTGACTTTCAAATAATAATTTTCGTTAAAATAAGAGAGAGCAATGACTCAAAGAACTAAGGCTACTCTTTAGTACTCTTTCTATTGTACATTCACACGTAGGTTCTTAAGCAAGGCGTGACTTTCAAATAATAATTTTCGTTAAAATAAGAGAGAACAATGACTCAAAGAACTAAGGTTACTCTTTAGTTCTCTTTCTATTGTACATTCACACGTAGGTTCTTAAGCAAGGCGTGACTTTCAAATAATAATTTTCGTTAAAATAAGAGAGAACAATGACTCAAAGAACTAAGGCTACTCTTTAGTACTCTTTCTATTGTACATTCACACGTAGGTTCTTAAGCAAGGCGTGACTTTCAAATAATAATTTTCGTTAAAATAAGAGAGAACAATGACTCAAAGAACTAAGGCTACTCTTTAGTACTCTTTCTATTGTACATTCACACGTAGGTTCTTAAGCAAGGCGTGACTTTCAAATAATAATTTTCGTTAAAATAAGAGAGAACAATGACTCAAAGAACTAAGGCTACTCTTTAGTACTCTTTCTATTGTACATTCACACGTAGGTTCTTAAGCAAGGCGTGACTTTCAAATAATAATTTTCGTTAAAATAAGAGAGAACAATGACTCAAAGAACTAAGGCTACTCTTTAGTACTCTTTCTATTGTACATTCACACGTAGGTTCTTAAGCAAGGCGTGACTTTCAAATAATAATTTTCGTTAAAATAAGAGAGAACAATGACTCAAAGAACTAAGGCTACTCTTTAGTACTCTTTCTATTGTACATTCGCACGTAGGTTCTTAAGCAAGGCGTGACTTTCAAATAATAATTTTCGTTAAAATAAGAGAGAATAATGACTCAAAGAACTAAGGCTACTCTTTAGTACTCTTTCTATTGTACATTCACACGTAGGTTCTTAAGCAAGGCGTGACTTTCAAATAATAATTTTCGTTAAAATAAGAGAGAACAATGACTCAAAGAACTAAGGTTACTCTTTAGTTCTCTTTCTGTTGTACATTCACACGTAGGTTCTTAAGCAAGGCGTGACTTTCAAATAATAATTTTCGTTAAAATAAGAGAGAACAATGACTCAAAGAACTAAGGCTACTCTTTAGTACTCTTTCTATTGTACATTCACACGTAGGTTCTTAAGCAAGGCGTGACTTTCAAATAATAATTTTCGTTAAAATAAGAGAGAGCAATGACTCAAAGAACTAAGGCTACTCTTTAGTACTCTTTCTATTCTACATTCACACGTAGGTTCTTAAGCAAGGCGTGACTTTCAAATAATAATTTTCGTTAAAATAAGAGAGAACAATGACTCAAAGAACTAAGGCTACTCTTTAGTACTCTTTCTGTTGTACATTCACACGTAGGTTCTTAAGCAAGGCGTGACTTTCAAATAATAATTTTCGTTAAAATAAGAGAGAGCAATGACTCAAAGAACTAAGGCTACTCTTTAGTACTCTTTCTATTGTACATTCACACGTAGGTTCTTAAGCAAGGCGTGACTTTCAAATAATAATTTTCGTTAAAATAAGAGAGAACAATGACTCAAAGAACTAAGGTTACTCTTTAGTTCTCTTTCTATTGTACATTCACACGTAGGTTCTTAAGCAAGGCGTGACTTTCAAATAATAATTTTCGTTAAAATAAGAGAGAACAATGACTCAAAGAACTAAGGCTACTCTTTAGTACTCTTTCTGTTGTACATTCACACGTAGGTTCTTAAGCAAGGCGTGACTTTCAAATAATAATTTTCGTTAAAATAAGAGAGAGCAATGACTCAAAGAACTAAGGCTACTCTTTAGTACTCTTTCTATTGTACATTCACACGTAGGTTCTTAAGCAAGGCGTGACTTTCAAATAATAATTTTCGTTAAAATAAGAGAGAACAATGACTCAAAGAACTAAGGTTACTCTTTAGTTCTCTTTCTATTGTACATTCACACGTAGGTTCTTAAGCAAGGCGTGACTTTCAAATAATAATTTTCGTTAAAATAAGAGAGAACAATGACTCAAAGAACTAAGGCTACTCTTTAGTACTCTTTCTATTGTACATTCACACGTAGGTTCTTAAGCAAGGCGTGACTTTCAAATAATAATTTTCGTTAAAATAAGAGAGAACAATGACTCAAAGAACTAAGGCTACTCTTTAGTACTCTTTCTATTGTACATTCACACGTAGGTTCTTAAGCAAGGCGTGACTTTCAAATAATAATTTTCGTTAAAATAAGAGAGAACAATGACTCAAAGAACTAAGGCTACTCTTTAGTACTCTTTCTATTGTACATTCACACGTAGGTTCTTAAGCAAGGCGTGACTTTCAAATAATAATTTTCGTTAAAATAAGAGAGAACAATGACTCAAAGAACTAAGGCTACTCTTTAGTACTCTTTCTATTCTACATTCACACGTAGGTTCTTAAGCAAGGCGTGACTTTCAAATAATAATTTTCGTTAAAATAAGAGAGAACAATGACTCAAAGAACTAAGGCTACTCTTTAGTACTCTTTCTATTGTACATTCACACGTAGGTTCTTAAGCAAGGCGTGACTTTCAAATAATAATTTTCGTTAAAATAAGAGAGAATAATGACTCAAAGAACTAAGGCTACTCTTTAGTATTCTTTCATTTGTACATTCACACGTAGGTTCTTAAGCAAGGCGTGACTTTCAAATAATAATTTTCGTTAAAATAAGAGAGAACAATGACTCAAAGAACTAAGGTTACTCTTTAGTTCTCTTTCTGTTGTACATTCACACGTAGGTTCTTAAGCAAGGCGTGACTTTCAAATAATAATTTTCGTTAAAATAAGAGAGAACAATGACTCAAAGAACTAAGGCTACTCTTTAGTACTCTTTCTATTGTACATTCACACGTAGGTTCTTAAGCAAGGCGTGACTTTCAAATAATAATTTTCGTTAAAATAAGAGAGAACAATGACCCAAAGAACTAAGGCTACTCTTTAGTACTCTTTCTATTGTACATTCACACGTAGGTTCTTAAGCAAGGCGTGACTTTCAAATAATAATTTTCGTTAAAATAAGAGAGAACAATGACTCAAAGAACTAAGGCTACTCTTTAGTACTCTTTCTATTGTACATTCACACGTAGGTTCTTAAGCAAGGCGTGACTTTCAAATAATTTTCGTTAAAATAAGAGAGAATAATGACTCAAAGAACTAAGGCTACTCTTTTTTACATAATTGCGTATTTAACCTCATAACTCCCATATAGTGTAAAATAAATATATTTTGCTTTCCCTTAAAAACACTTTTTGTCAGATATTGGGTTAATTTTTAATGTGTAAATTGCTCCTCAGCAGCAGAGATATTAATGGTTTTACTTAATTATGCATGTTCGATTCTTGCAATACCTCGACACTCGGGATACTAGCATTGTAGCTGCGATAGTATTGATATACGGGAGAAGATATTTGTAACTTATTTCTTAAGAAACATAAAGTTTTCTACATGCTTATAGTTTTATCTACTCATAAAAGCTTGTTTTTCCATCTTCTTGTTTATATCTTATTGCCCATTTACACATATCGTTGTGTGTGAAATCAGCTAAAATGATTGTCAAATGTTTTCATAGCCTCTGCTTTGAAATCATGTTCTCTTTGCATGAGGGTACATAAGAGAACAAAAAACAACAGAACAGCGATCTGTAATTGAGAAAGGCATAAAATATTTGAAAACTTGAGGCAATAAAAACGAATATATCGTAACAAAACTATATAATACAAATTGTCTGTTTTGACGAGATTTACGTCTCTTTTGTGTAGTACGACATTGTTTATCTCTTACGTTTATACAAGTCATTCAGAGTGGAGTGTTTTGAAGACTATTTTCTTGAAATTCAATATATAAATTTTATTGGTATTGGAATATCTCAAACGTTTATGGTATTTATTCGTTAGAATCGTTTTGAGAAGTTGAAAATAATGCGGAATTGTCTATCTAAAGACTGGTTTGGCATGGGATAATTGAAAGCACTCACGTCTCATATTTGGAGGTTACGTTTAACCAACTTTTCGCTTTTGGCACATACATACACATATACATTTTTCCAAAAAGCATTATTTTGGGGGGATTCAATGAGGTCCAACGCGTGTATTTTCGGTAAAAGCACGGTATCTAATTTTTCGGTAGAATACAATGGAGCTTAGCAGTTTAACTGCTCTATGCAAGTGTACAGACTTTGTAGTCCTTGAGGTTTGACACTTGTTTTATATAAACATAACATAACCAAATCGTAATTTGTAGAAAGTAGAAAGTCTATGCGGACTTGAGAGCAAAGGAACCTCCTCTTTACTTCGTTTAAGAATTAACATGCATTTCAGATAAATCAACTCTGTTGCGTAATATATTTAATCAAACAGTTACGAAAATATAAATTTGACAATTATCTTCCAACATATAAAGATATATCACGATGTTAAATTACGAACTAATTTTTACCACACAACAGTCTCTACTACAATAGCAGGCAATGAGATTGTGATAAGATCACGTGACCGTTAAGAGATAATAGGCAAGCTTATGTGAAACAAGGATTAGCCCTTATACGACCTTGACCTTATGTTCTGATTGTGTCTTCCATTTCTCTACCTCCTATTTCCTCGCCCTTCTCAACCATTTCTCTTTGGCTTTGTCAGCCTTTTCAACGTAAGCATTTTTATTGTTACCTACTACGTAAGCCCCTTTATTATTCCAGTTCTTATCCCATATTAATTTCCTCCAGTTTTCAATTTCTTTACCCTCCACTACATAGTGTTCTACAATGCACGCGATTTAACTTGGCCCCTGGTTTGTAGAAAGAAAGAAATACGTACTCGCCATCTCTTTCGAACCCACCTCTCTTTTATGGCCAGCCAGGCAGGGCAGACACATCAGTGGCAGATGATCCTTCTTGATCTGTTTGTTCTTCGTCCTCCAAATTTGGTTGCTATTTCCCTTCTTCATTGTCATAGATTTCAAAAAATTTCTCATGTTCACTATCTGAATGTTCTAAATTAATCTAATTAAATCCTCTAAATCATCCACATTAATTATGAACCTAATCACTAAATTCATCTATTAATCCTTCTCCCAATAAAACTGCTCTATCTTTTCAACATGTTCACAAGCCCTCTGCCAATTTTGTTCGGGCACTTTAACTACTACACTATCAAACAACAATTTTATCTCACTAAGCTTAAATGACATGTTGTGTCTAGCAACATCTTTTTTTTTTTTTTTTTTTTTTTTTTTTTTTTTTTTTTTTTTTATCTGTGCCCATATAAGTTCAATAGTATTTAAATCACAATGATACGGAGGTAGCCTGAGGCGGTCCGGCCCATAGCGAACCACGTCGAGCTCTCCCTTGCGCCCAACGCCCCACAATTAAGATTGGTGGCGTGAGGAGGTTAACGAAAGGGAGATTGTAATCGGTTCGAGGTGACTTGTAGCTCCCGCATGAGAACTCTCATCTGTACTTCAGGAGTGGTTGCGTCCTGACTGGTTGTGGATTAATGATGACACCTCGAATCTGGTAGACCAAAGTTTATTGTTGTCCTTAGGCTCCTTTGCTCACCACCGTAAAGTCGTCGTCAGTGTGGTTGCTGTGTTTAGCGTCGCTGTCAATATTATGATGTGAAGAGTAGGGGCAGTAGCACTGCGTAGTCGAACTGGATATATTTATCGCCTTCCCTGTATATTACTCTTTGCGCTAACTCTCACTGGAGAGATTGTTAGATATTGCACTTTGTCTCTGTGCATGGCGCGAAGTGCACTTGCTATGCGGCGCCAAATGCGCGGCCGTTTCACGTAGAACTCAGGATCGAAGTGTTCTTACTAGCAAACCTACTTTCCGCCATCACTTTGAATAACCCCACTCTAGGTATTTCTGGGAGTTTGCAAAATCACATGAACAAATATCAATTTTCTATTGGCTGGTACCTATCCCCACTTGAGATCAGTGTTCATAATTTCGAGTTTCGGACCTGATATCAGAGACGCTTTCTCTAACGCTTCGCATGCAAAAATTTATGCGGAAGCATGCGTTCTGCGCGTCGGTCAAAAGCTTGTAGCTTTATGTCAGAAGCACGCATGCGATTTTAACAATGGGTTGTTTTCCGACTCGGAGGCGCCAAATTTGCCTTGAGGGCAAAACAGACTAGAGTAGGGTTGTTTGTTTACATGGATTGCAAAGGGAGTTTACTTACCTTCGCAGAGTGGCCTTGTCACTGGCGGTCTCCAGAGTATATGCTAGCATTATGTCACGTCTATTCTGGTATACGTCATTTATTTATATTTATTTCTTTGTTTATTCTAATGTCTTTCTGGTAGGGGAGGGGATCCGTCCCCTTGAGCTGCCGTGGTGCGGGAGCTGCGGACCCTTAGCACTCGTGGTACCTCTGACGTTACTAGAGGAACCTCGGGCCGAACAGCCGAGCCCCTCCTTCGGGAGTTGTTCGGATTGGGATGGACTCGAGGGGGCAGTGTGTTCCCGATACCCGTGGGAATCGGGTACGTCTTCGGACGGGGTTGGGGGAAGCCATTAATTCTCCCGGGTACTAGCCTGCAAAGCTAGTAGAAGGTGTGCTAGATCACCAGGCGGCCCCACCGAGGTTTTTCGGTAGTCTTCACCTTGAGTGTTGACGCGCGTAAGTGGCGTATCCACTTCCATCCCGTCTTGAGTCCCTAGGACCAGATGGGGGGGCTTGTTAGTCTCTAGGTCTTGCCCTATGGAAAGCCCCATGGAGGACGCCGAGCGCCTTTGGGACAGCTCGGATACTCCCTGGTTGAAGGAGGCCCGGGTCCAGTTCCTACGGGTTCAGGACTAATGGGAGTAGAACCTCTGGGCTCAAACTGTCTTTCTGGTATCAAGTTATATGTCGTCTCAGTGTTCCTAGGAGACAGGTGCTGCGTCAAGCCGTATTACAGTGTGGCCGTGCATTTGCGCTATGCAATGTATTTCATAAATTTTGAGACCGTATTTTTTCAACTTTATTAATTCGTGAAATACAGCTTTGGTGGAATGCGGATCAAACTCAATATTATTGTCACAGGGCCATCAGGATTAAGTGTGCTCCTCTCGGGTGATATGGCCAAAGCCTCCTTAACACTCAACTGTTGCACTTTGCCAGCATTTTCGTGATGCTGGATTTCAGTTCAGCTCCTCTTGGAAACCGGCCTTAAAAATGGAAATCCATCGATTTACAAAGCAAAGATCAATACAGCTTGATAATCAAGTAGCTACATTTCTTTGACCCAATTAATTTTCTATACTCACGCCATCTCCTGACCTGGCATTTAATTTACGGAAAACAGTCTTTTGTTCAGTAATGTGAATATTGATATTGTTTTGTCTTTGTTTATATTTGTGTTATATCCATTGTTTCATTTGTGGGTATAACATTTAATAAATATCCTGATCATGGGAGAGATGCACACTCCCAAAATGTTGATATTTAATCGTCTTTTCACCTGACTTGTTTCCAAAGATGAACTTGAACATATTTGTCACCTGGAAAACTTCAGATCTTATTTTGATAAAATGAAAGTTGCTTAGTTAAAAAAAAGTTTTTGATTCTGTATCATATATAGCCGTCCCTGCCTTGTTTTCGTATTGCCTGTATATAATGTGTCTTTTATGTTCAATGTTCAAGGCCTTTGTACCAACTAGTGAACTCAGTGAATGCAAATCAATCTAATCTAATTTAAAGGACAATATAAAGTGTTCATTGGGTAACACAAATATTAGAGCAGAAGTTAGAGACAGTGAAGCAAATTCTAATAATAAATATACTTTCTTGTATTTAATGAATAACTAGTTTTGATAGTTCTTACTACCATTAATTACTAGTAGGTAGAGTCCAGTGTTCCTACCGATCCCTCTGATTCATTATCATTCATTAGACCATGAATATTTGTATAAGTAAATAAAATATACTATAGTCTTTTTATTTGGCTTACAAATACTACAATAACATGGCATCTAGGCTACAAAATATGTTTTCAAGTTACATCAAAACAGCACTCCTCTATGGAAGTGAGGTGATACAGCAAGTCAAAGCAAACTAGCACAACTTGAAACATTACAGAACCAAGCACTCTGACTAATAATGGGAGCAGTCAAATCAACACAAATTACTGCAATGCAAATTGCTACAAATAACTTGCCAATTAAATATGAAATGGAAAAACAGAATCTCCTCCTAAATGAAAAACTACAAAGGCTCCCCTTTAATACTCAATGGAAGAACTACAAAAGCAGAGAAAGGACCTTAAAAACACACGAAGGATTTATGCAGAAAGTCTATAACCTACAGAGAAAATACAACCTTGAAGACACAAACAAAATTGAACATCTCCCACTTCCAATCTACCCTCTATCACAACCTAAAATAAATAGCAGAGTATAGAGTCAAAAAGGGATGTAAGTGCAGAAACACTTAAAATGCTAGCTCTAGAAACAATTGAAACTTATTATCCACAAGACTCATGGCTGCACATATACACAGACAGCTCCCTATTTGACAAAGAAAGTAATGCTGGAGCAGGAATACATAGTAAAATATTCAATTTTTACATCTGTTTGGGCACACTAGCAACCCACTATGATGGAGTGAGTGAGTGAGTGTGTGGGGTTTTAGGGCCCGTCGACAACAAGGTCATTTGGGCCCGACTATGATGGAGAATTAGAAGCAATCAACACCTCGCTGAAACAACTCTTCAACCATGTGAACTCTTTCTCTAAAGCAGTGATTCTAAGCGATTCTAAATCAGCACTTCAAGCCCTATCCTCACTGTACCCTAACAACAATAGAATACTTGAAATTTACAGTTCATTACGAATACTACAAGGACTAAAAAAAGAAATACACTTCCAGTGGATTCCATCCACTGTGGAATTACAGGCAATGAAATAGCAGATTCCTTGGCAAAAAAAGGAACACAAATAAAGCTGCCAACAAAAAACCTCATTCCACACATTAAAACTACATATAAACAATAGAATCAACTTATTCTGGAAAGAAGAATCCAAAGAAAAAAGTACCAACAAGCAATGGAAAATTCTACAAGGAAGTAAAAATCCCATCCCAGACTACCCAAGAAGCAGTACTGTTGCCATCTTCCGACTGATTACTGGCCACGACTGTTTAGCCGCTCATCTATACAGGATTAATAGTTTTGAATCCCCGACCTGCACACTGTGTAGGGACCCGAACTCATTGATGGACGGAGATAATTTGCTCCAGTGTAGTGCCCTGACAAAAACAGATGGAGAACTGACAGCACAACTAGTCACATGTTTCCGTTGTTTAAGGACTATGATACAATGAAGCACAAAATTAATACAATTTTGAGTCGAACTAATACTCAATGCTCCATTTATTACTAGTATTTACCTGGAACGCGTTTCGTTAGGATCTTCCTAACATCATCAGCTGTTGTCGACTAATGGATGCCGGTTCAGTGAACTCCTTGGAGGTGATAGGTGCGTCTCTGTCGGTATCTTGATGAACTTGAAATTTGGGTTGTCTTCAAAGGTAGTATCGAAATTAAACAATTTACTTTCATATTTCTTTATAAAGATTTTTTCCCACGTGGTTAATGCAGCTGGACCTTGGACACTTTTTAGTAAGTGAATTTCTCGTTCTATGTCATGATTTTCCTTCCAAAAATGGTACGCTACCGCCGATTTATCTATTTCTTTATTCCTGATGTTCCTAAAGTGCTCTTTAAGCCTAATTTTCACGTTCCTTTTTGTTTTTCCAATGCAGAATTTGTCACAGTCCTTGCAATTTATCCGATACACTCCTGATTTTTTGCCTGTGGGTATCTCCTTTGTATTATGTGATTTCAAAAGGTGTTGTACACTAAATTTGTTCTGTGGGGCCAAAGTAATATTGTGTTCTTTGAAGACTTTTTGGAAAAGGTGTGTAGCTCTGGGATGAGCAGAATACAATGGATACAGTGCTGAATTGGTCAACAAGAAAATAGATAAATTCAAAAGAAAACTAAGATGCAAACAAGTAACTACTCTCTCCCCAATTAGCAATGAAATCTCATACAGAAAATTTACGTATCATCCCAGAGCTACACACCTTTTCCAAAAAGTCTTCAAAGAACACAATATTACTTTGGCCCCACAGAACAAATTTAGTGTACAACACCTTTGGAAATCACATAATACAAAGGAGATACCCACAGGCAAAAAATCAGGAGTGTACCGGATAAATTGCAAGGACTGTGACAAATTCTACATTGGAAAAACAAAAAGGAACGTGAACATTAGGCTTAAAGAGCACTTTAGGAACATCAGGAATAAAGAAATAGATAAATCAGCAGTAGTGTACCATTTTTGGAAGGAAAATCATGACATAGAATGAGAAATTCACTTACTAAAAAGTGTCCAAGGCCCAGCTGCATTAACCACATGGGAAAAAATCTTTATAAAGAAATATGAAAGTAAATTGTTTAATTTCGATACTACCTTTGAAGAATATCCAAATTTCAAGTTCATCAAGATACCGACAGAGACGCACCTATCACCTCCGAGGAGTTCACTGAACCGGCATCCATTAGTCGACAACAGCTGATGATGTTAGGAAGATCCTAACGAAACGTGTTCTAGGTAAATACTAGCAATAAATGGAGCATTGAGTATTAGTTCAACTCAAAATTGTATTAGTCACACGTTATTGGGAGGCCAGAAGGAAAATGGAAATTCTCCAACTCCATGAGCATTAGCAACCAACCAACCAGTTCATATAATAAATTTGTATGCACACATTGATGTTAAATCCTAACTGTAATACGATGAATTTTATAATATTGATTTTAATATAAACTATTAATTTTCATGTATTTACATTGCTATACTGTCGTGCAATAAACAAACAAATATTACTATTTTGAGATTTAACTGTATTGGAACACCACAGTGAAGTGAAATAATTATTAATTTATAGATGAGTCATATTTATTACACATCTATAAATTAATAACTATTACTATTATTAGTATGGTGTATGGACTGCGTGTAGAACGTTATATATTTTGGGTGAACTGCAGCAACACTGTCTCCACTTACTATTTATGTTTAATAACTTTCTTAGATTGTATTTTTGTTATAATATACTTACATCAGCTGCACTTTGCGAATAGCTGCACCTCTTCACTTTACGGTACGTGTCATCATTAACAGCTTCTCTCACAGCAGCCTCCAAGGTATTCTCAAGCTCTTCAGGTGGTATGGAACCTAATTCTTGCATAAGCCTGCAATATCAACGGTTTTCATTTGTTATATTTTTATATTTAAGTGTTATGGAATACTACAATAATATATTATAGATAAACAGAAGAATCTCAGCGACTTTGTTAGGAAATAAGAAAAACTCTTAATGTCATGCTGGCATGTTGACCATGGTAGCTCAATGGTTAAGAGCAACTGAGAATTTTTCAGTTTGGCTCTACCTAGTCCACTGCCTGTTGTTGTTTTTGCAATTTACGTCCTCCAACGTTAAGTCATATCTTACGATGAATGAAATGGGTGAAATTATGCTCAAATGAGTCTGGGGTCCATGGAGCTTGGAGTTACCCGACACTCGTCTATCAGGATAAGGGAAAACCCTGGAAAAAAACCTTATCCAGGTAACTCACCCTGACCGAGATTCGAACTCGGGACCTCTTGAACGTGAGGCAGACACGCTACCATCTATGCTACCGAGGCGGGCTCCACTGCATGTTGCCATAACGATCATGGATATTCAAGTCAGTGGCTTGAAGGTGTCCCAAACGACTCAGCAAAAACAGTTTCGAAATAGATAAAGACCAGCATAGGTAGGAACACAATTTGGGACTGAAAGCATCAAAAACCCAAGAAGGATGCGTCAAAAACCCAGAATGACTCCTGTTACCAAGAATGGGAAGTACTATGCCAGCCAGGTAATCCAAACAATGGTTGTACATACCATCTGTGCAGTGCTTACAATAAATGCAAAGGAGAAGAGTGATAGTAAATTCCTTATTATGTTTAAGTTTGATTTATGAGTCACTATGTTTACACTCAGTCTTCACTTACTTGTTGTTGTATAATTGAAACGTTTTCAAGATCATTCGATCTCATCCTCAGCTGTTTGGTGACTAAATGAACCTCCCTCTTCTTCCACTACTACGGAGCTCCGATCACTCTGCCATCTGGTGTTAGGGGCACTAAGTTTTAATACTTCATTTAATGCCGGGATTTCAAAATTTATAACTTTATCACGGTTTTTGTTTATGAATATTTTTTCCCAAATATCCAATTCTATGGGTGTACTTAAAGATTTTAACAGTTTAATGTTGTGGTTTTCTGTCCAAAAATGGTGTGAAACTGCAGAATTTTCTGTTTGTTTCAACTTAATGATCCTCTGGTGTTCTTTTAGCCTAGTTAACAAGTTTCTCTTAGTTTTACCTATGAGGAATATTAAGTTGAAACAAACAGAAAATTCTGCAGTTTCACACCATTTTTGGACAGAAAACCACAACATTGGCCACAACATTAAACTGTTAAAATCTTTAAGTACACCCATAGAATTGGATATTTGGGAAAAAATATTCATAAACAAAAACCGTGATAAAGTTATAAATTTTGAAATCTCGGCATTAAATGAAGTATTAAAACTTAGTGCCCCTAACACCAGATGGCAGAGTGATCGCAGCTCCGTAGTAGTGGAAGAAGAGGGAGGTTCATTTAGTCACCAAACAGCTGAGGATGAGATCAAATGATCTTGAAAACGTTTCAATTATACAACAACAAGTAAGTGAAGTTTGAGTGTAAACATAGTGAATCATAAATCAAACTTAAATATGAAGAATACTTCACTGTTAATAATGCTTCTGCTTTTAATATTTATCCTTATTATGTGTTATTTGCAGATGATACAAATATGATTTTTAAAAGCAGTTGTGTAGCTGAACTTCAGTCTGTAGTAAATGAATCCAATAAGGCATTGCAAGACTGGCTAGTAAAGAACAAACTTCAACTAAATATTAGTAAAGCTGTCTATATACACTTTAACCAGCAGGTAACACAAAATCCACTGAACATTTTTATGAATAACTCAGTAATCCAAAAAGTAAGTGAAACAAAGTTTCTTGGATTGACTCAAGTCTCTCTTGGAACACTCATATTTAAAAATTAACACATAAGGTCACTCGTCTATGCTACTCATTTAGAATACTTAGTAATATTGTTACACCTGTTGTTTTGCGATCTGTGTATTGGCTATGTAAAATCCCATATTACTTATGCCATACCACTATGGGGTTCATCTCCAGAAGTATCTCAGGTATTTAAGATTCAAAAGAAAATAATAAGCATAATGAAAAAAGGTATCCCAGCGAACTCCAAGCAAAGCCATCTTTTCTGGATTTAAGATATTGCCCGTCATGTCTGTATATATTTTAGAGACAGCATGCTTTGTCCATCAAAATATAAATTCCTTCAGATTTTCATATGTATAACACAAGAGCAGCTGATAACTTACATTTAACCTCACATATGTAGTATCAATAAATGCTTCAACAGCATCGCCCATAGAGGAATTAGTTTGTATAACAAATTACAATATACTTTAAAATCACTTGATAAGAAACATTTTAAAACTAAATTAAATGAGCTACTCTTAGTCCGTATGCCATATTCAATACAGACAATGGAAATTAATTGTTCTTTCACACTGGCCGTGTGTAGGCTAAATTGTGGAAACGTAGACTCAGACTGAAAAATTCAATGCCATAGCCGGGATTTGAACCACGGATCTTCTGGTTTCCGTCCAGCCGCACTACCATTGTGCTACTATGGCCAACGTGCCGATATGACATTAAATGTGAAAGAAAAATTAATTTCCATTAATTGACCTAATAGTGGTTAAGTATAAAGCCCGGGCCTTAAAGTACTTACATGTAGTAAGTCGCCATTAAGGTAGTTGTCTCGTGTGTTTATGAGAACTCCTAAGTGGTTTACTGGGAAAATACGAGTCAGTTGGAGAATTTAATGTCATATCGGCACGTTGGCCATAGTAGCACAATGGTAGTGCAGCTGGACGGAAACCAGAAGATCCGTGGTTCAAATCCCGGCTATGGCATTGAATTTTTCAGTCTGAGTCTACGTTTCCTCAATACAGACATTTTTAAATCTTGAGTTTACATAAAATGGTGGTCTTATGGTCTTGAAATGCTTCTCTATGTTCATGTATATATTGTATATATTTTTCTTGATCTGACTACTATACAAGTACTACCCAGAATTGTAAATATAATATGTATTGTGTTTGACGATGTTATGACTTTGATGTAATTCTTGCGGCTAATAAATATCTTATCTTATCTTATACTTTGACTCAAAATTAGCTCCATAATTTTTATAATTATACCATTACAGAATGAGGGAAATGGATGACAAGTAATAAGCTTCATATTGTGACTTTGTGGGTTCGTGAAATAAAAAGTCGAGGTTACAAACACAACAAATTGCACTTCATATCCGTAGCAATACACTGTTCACAATTACATTTTTGTCAGTTCGTCTTTACACGTACGCTCAGCCATACTTACACAACGCACGCCATAACAACACTACACACAACTGACTGTCGCTTCCGGTATCGATCAGCCCCAAAGTTTCCCGAATCTCCTTTTATGGAGGGGAAAAACATTCTCGAAGCTTTGTGTCACTTCGAGTGGCAGGAGGAGGGGTAAACGAAGACTCAGCTACCCCTCTTGTCTCCCCTCTCTCCACCGGCCTTCATTTATTGCTCGGCATCGCGGGCTTGTCGTTTGAGTAACAATATAAATATAAGACAGTAACTCTGAAGTCAATCAATTGGGAGTTTCTAATCCTGTTTCAGCCACAATATGTAATACATTGGTTTGTGAGAGCCCATACATAAGTTTTTGGAGATTCCCAGACACAGCATGTCAACTTTCCAGCCAACAAATTTAGTCATATAGGCTATGCTGTAAAGTATGCCAGCTAAAATGTGCAACTTAGATCTGTTAAAAACAATGTATTTTGGCTGTGTATATTCAGTATTGAAATAGGGAACTCCCTTTTGAGGATCTTCCCACAACTGCTTTAAGGTGTTCAAACTACAGAAAACAATAATAAAATTAATCAAACAGGTAAATCAATGTACTACAAATCAGATCTAAAAATTCTACCTTTATTGTGTATTTATATCTTACATGAAGCAAAAGGAAGGGCGGCAATGAATGGGATAAGAATATGCAAATATAAGCTAGAAATGACAACCAAGTGGTTAGAAAAAATGTATGAGGCACTATTGGAACCCAAAATGCTGTATGCAGTGGAGATCTTTAGGGGGAGGAGGGCGCAGAGGTAAACAAAACAGTGGACTGAAACTACAGAAAGTTTTGTAAAGAGCTACTAGGCTTACCTAGATCAGCACTTAGTGAAGTAGCTTTAGTAGAAACTATTTGTAGTCGGTTTATTGGCACTCGTCACTCGTCAATAAACCGACTACAAATAGTTTTTATGATTAATTTTGACATCACTGTTACTAAATTCCTTCAAACACACATAGCTTTAGTACAATTAGGAAAGACAAGAAGAAATGGAATAATAACATTTTGGTATAGGTGTTTGGTTAAAGAAGAACGGGAAATTATGAAATTATGCATGAGACAGCAAAAAAGATTAGAGAACTCAAATAATTGGTGAGCAGAGATAGAAGGAATTATGGAAAAAATAGGAATGGGAGATATATAGAGATTAGAGGAAAGGAATACAAGTGATGTGGGTAAATTGGTAAAATGCAGAATAGAAGATATAGAAAGCAAGGAAATATGGGGGAGTCTATAAAATTTGAAATCATTACAATTTTACAAGCAAATAAAAAGAAATTGGGGACGAGAAGCATATGTAGATTACTGCAATAGACAAGAGAGAGAAGGGTTAGCTTGGATGAGAACAGGAACAATATTTCTAAGAGGGATAAGAGGTAGGGAAAAGGGAATTTGTGAGTATAATAATATACATAACAGAATGCAAGGCGTTAGCAATATTGAGGAAAAAGGTTTGGGAGGAAAAATGAGAGAAAGTAGAGAAGAGGATAGTAGCTATAAACATGTTAACAGGAAAGGAGGAAAAGAAGGTAAGAAGTATTGGTGAGTTCTTACAGAAAGTAAAAGAAACATGGACAAGAAATGTAAGGAATATAAGAAAGGAAGACGAGGAGGAAGAAAGGGGCTAATTAAGTAACAAGGAGGCATGGAGGTTAAGAGCTACCTGGCAGAGCAGAAGGCCAGGGTGTCATGTAAGCCAAGGCAGCAACAAGGTAATAGATGAAATAGTGTGGGATAGATAAACAATTATAAGGAATAATGTAAAAGATTGTAAAAAAAAGATTGTAAAAAATAAATTGCACGAATAAATTATTCATATACATATTCTTCAGAGAACTGTCTCTGTACTCACACCTATGCGTACCTGAAAATTTGATGGTATAATGCCTGCTGTATATAAACCATGTGTATCAAAGATCCGCTGCAGAACAGAACTGCAATGCCCAAAACTGAAACCTGGATAGTGCTGTATGCAACCACTTGCAAGTAGCTGCTGGACATCCCTCATCACCTTTGTTCTGAGTGTGGAGGTTGGCACTTCTTAAGTATGCCATACATAGACACTACCCGCCAGGGATGAACAATCCTCCCATACAATGCTGTGTTATTATGTCTATATTTTCCTATGTATTCTAGACTCATTTTTGCGTACTTCCAATTATACTCTGCACCCAATTTTTGGCACACAGGCTGCACATAGAGCAGAAATGATACCATCAAACTCTCAAGCAAATACAGGTGTGAGCATAGTGAAAGTTCCTTTGTAAGAAACAGTTTCATTCATACAATAAAAGCATAATTAAGCTTAACAATGAATACTATTCATAAAATACACGAATATTCATCTTTAACAATATAGATTAACAAAAAGTTTGAATTCAGTTTCCTATAAAGGTGTTAACTTATATAATAAAATCCCTGAGACCATCAAAGTTCCACAGATCAAAAGCATTTCAAAATAAAGTTAATAACTTGCTCTTAAAATATATCTTTTAATCAGTTAATGGATTTATGAATACCCAGTTTTGATTATCCTTTGCATTAAATAACTTGTTTATTTAGAATTAAAAACTGGTAAATAAACCATTCATACCAGTTAATTTTTGACCTCTCAACTTGTTTGTTTCATGGATCGTGTTCATCTGGGAGATGCACTTCGGCTCAAAAAGAAGCCTTGACAACAAACTCCAGTAACAAGATTGTACTCCACATCACCTCAATTGTAAATATAGTATATATAGAAATCTAATCAGTTTAAAATGTTCAAAAGTAATTTTATAAATGACTGAGGTTTTTTCCAAGGTTCCCCTCAGTCATTAAGGCAAATGCTGAGTATCTGTGTTTCACCTTGGTGCAATCTTATGTTATTTCTTAAACTTTATGTATTGTAAATATGATAATGTTTGGCTTAGCATTTTTTGACGAAGCTTATATTCTGTACAAATGTTCTTGGTAAATAAATTTCAGTCTGAATCTGCATTGTTAAACCAGGTGTTCTCAAGTCAAATTTTTGGGTTATCATATTTAGACAATGTTAACATCTCAAAATATGGGAAGCTTGACTAATACTAAGGTTAGTCCATTTTAATTTTAAAATACAAAAAACTGTAGCTCACATTTGCACATGCTATAATCAAGCAAGATGGCTGTATGGTAATGTGTGGAGGTTTTAGATTCAATAAATAGAAGAACAACAAGATGGAAACCAGGAGATCTGTGGCTCAAATCCTGGCCATGGAATTGAACCCTTCATGTTGACTCTATTCATTTGTTTTGCAGAACAGATATTTATTTTGAAGGGTGGGCATCGCGTGGTGAATTTTGAAACGCTGGCGGTCGATTCTCTTTTGTTTTCGGGTTTTGGTGGTTCTGGCAGGAGCATGTTAGCATCTGGCATTTGTGGTGATGACGATGCTTTTGTTGGTTCCAGTTTTGTGGGGGGGGGGGGGGGGGGGGCGTATCATCATTTATTGTGGGATGGGTGAAGTTTTGAGCTGCAAATTGTTATATTTGTATATAAAGATGGAAATAGTTGGGAGCAAAATCAGGACTGTATGGTGGATGATCAAACAGCTCTTGCCGAACTTCTGCAAGGTAGTTGCTGTGCAAACTATGCATTTGTTTTGTTCTGCAAAACAAATGAATAGAGTCAACATGAAGGGTTCAATTCCATGGCCAGGATTTGAGCCACGGATCTCCTGGTTTCCATCCGGTTGCTCTTCTATTTATAAAAAACCTTAGCCTATATATGGCTAATGTGAAGAAATGATTAATTTCCATCAATTATCTTAAATTTAGGTTCAATGAGATACTATTAACCACATATTTGGACCTTGGGTGTTTTTATGGTTTTTCCTAATGTTAGCATATGCTTCTTTGTGGCATATAGCAATGCTGGACAGATGGCTCAGTGTTTGCTGAAAGCATCTGTGAATACTACAGCACTGCTGATTCACAGGTTGTTCATCATCCTCTCTAAGGAAACAAGAATGACTAGGAACATGTGGTTAGGCAATAAAAGAATCATTTATAAACATGTAGGTGCAAAGTGTCCCCTGTTTATACGCTATATTATGCTATGCTATAGGAACAGAAAAGCTATCAGTAAATATCTTACTCTTTCTTGCCCCTTGTCATGCCATGCGTCATAGTAGCTCTGTTTGTTGACCTGGCCATTCTTATATCCTGTTCCCAGAAACGTCGTAAATCTGGGCTAGATGTGTATGGAGCTGCTACCTCCTTAATCTGAAATACAACAGAAGTATATTAATCATATTATTATCATTGTTACTGGTTTTTTTTAAGTTTCTTATAGCTATTATAATCAGTTTGATGAAATCACTGTACTACTGTAACACTTCTGAACAGAAAACAAACTATCTAATCTAGTTTAACATCATTTGTTACACTTGTTTTCTTTTTAATGATTTTATTTTATGTACACAGTTGATTCTAACTTGGCAAAAATATAAAGTGACATGCCATGGGCCTTAGTTATTACATAATAGACACGATTGACCAACTGTCACCATAAACTTCAGAAAGAATATTGGGAGATAAATAATGGGTTAGTCCTGGAACCTTCCTTCTCCCTACTTCTTGAACATTCTAGAACTCCTTGGAAAATTCCAGCAGCTAATATAAGCAAGGGTGCTTTAAGCAAGAAATATTATGAGAAATCGGAAATATTACAGTGAGTCAACTTAATCAGAAGATGTTCTCCCATTATAAACAAAAAGGCGATGGAGAATTATCCTTTAATAATGGGGAAAATTTTGTATAAGTTACCCAATGAATTAAAAGCTTTAAATCGTAACATGCTTGTACAGAATAGATGAATTGTAAATAGAATGAATTATACAACTGATTGTAAATAATTTTCTCGTTTTAGATTTTATTGACAATGCTTGAAACTTGTAGTAAGTCTATTAGCTAACAAAGATGAATTGAATTGAATTGAATTGAACAATGCTTTCTAGCCGAGGTAGGATGACATTTCTGGCATCTTCTATAAGAAAGAGTGTTATACATGCTTTACTTGCAGAGTTTAGGCAGGAGTAAAGCCAGCTGTGGCACATGCAATTGCGCACAGGCAAAATTTGTGTGCCTGTTAGGTTTTAAATGAAGAACCCTGTATGTAAAAACTTATGTCCTGTTTCTTTATTGCAACACCTTATATACTAATACTAAATGACCTTACTACTTAAACTGGTTTGTAGATTATGTCTTAATGAATTCAAACATTTTATCTATGATATAAATTCTATAAAAAAGAACCAACCTTAAATACGGTGATAGCTGAAATGAAAATACAACAGATGTTAACCAGTGTAAGACAAAAGCTGATGATTCCCATGATAGCTAGTTCGGATGGCAGCCAGTCAGTGTAAACATTCTTGTAAGCAGTTGGACCAGTGTAATTCTCGCCTTTCAAGTGAGGAATCTTGATGTCATCATAGATGAGAACAATACAAGACAATCCCCACATTATTCCCTGAAAAAATAATGCTATTATGAATAACATTCTGATGTTTTTAACTATTTGTTTTATATTGTACTCATAAGTTGCAGAGATACACATCAGACAACTTTGTACATGGAATAAGGGAAATTAAGATATAATTAAATGTGTATTTAAACACCTGTAACTACTTGGTACAAATAAATATTTATATGTACTTAAATTATTTCTGACATTTTATGTTCTGTATCCTTTTTTACCTTTCCTTACTTCCTTCTTGCCTAATACCAAAATGTCTTTCTTTCTTGGAAGTGTTGAAAACAGTGTTGTTATGATAAATTAACTTTAAAGAGAGTCGATTAAAGACACTAGACAACACTTACTTTTAAATTTTTTTTTTTTTTTGAGTCGAGAGCCGGCCGATGATAGAGGCAAAGCCTCAGAAACATGTTCCGGAAAAATTTAAAAGTAAGTGTTGTCTAGTGTCTTTAATCGACTCTCTTTAAAGTTAACCAAAATGTCTGCCTGCCCTCCTCATACGAGGGTCATTAGGAAAGTTTTGAGACATGGAGCTCTGGGCTTGCTAAACTTTATTTCAACTTAAGTTAATTGGGAGTCAATTAATAACACAAAACAACACTCACTTTTAAATTTTCCCGGAACCGGTTTCTGAGGCCTTCCCTCTATCTTCAGCCGGACATCGGACTTCTCATTGGTGAAGCTGGCAATATTTTGTCTTCGGTCTCCTCTGGTGGCAGTTCGAGGAACTTGCTGAACAAATCTTTCTGGGGGATGTCGAAATTGAATACTTTGTTCCTATTTTTTGAAATAAAGATTTGTTCCCATGTGGACAGTTCTTCTTTTCCTGTTGTATGTTTTAGTAATTTTGGTTCTGGATTTATGTTGTGGATTTTTTCCCAAAACTAGTCGAGAACTAGTCGATGTCCGGCTGAAGATAGAGGGAAGGCCTCAGAAACCGGTTCCGGGAAAATTTAAAAGTGAGTGATGGATAGAGTCAACATGAAAAATTCAATGCCATGGCCGGGATTTGAACCACCAATAGTAAGTCGCCACAAACGGTGTATCTCGGATGCGAGAGCCCCTAGTGGTCTACCGGGGAAAATATACGAGTCAACTGGAGAATTTAATGTCAGGAAGGCACGTTGGCCATGGTAGCTCAAAGGTTAAGAGCGACTGGACGGAAACCAGGAGATCCGTGGTTCAAATCCCGGCCATGGCATTGAATTTTTCATGTTGACTCTATCCATCAAACATCTTAGCCTATATACGGCTAGTGTGGAGAAATGATTAATTTCCATCAATTAATTTAAAAGTGAGTGTTGTTTTGTGTTATTAATTGAGAACTAGTCGATGTCCGGCTGAAGATAGAGGGAAGGCCTCAGAAACCGGTTCCGGGAAAATTTAAAAGTGAGTGTTGTTTTGTGTTATTAATCGACTCCCAATTAACTTAATTTATACAACACTGTTCTCAACACTTCCATGAAAGGATTTATTTCAACTATTACATTTTTTTGAAGTATTCTCCCTGACACTCCACACAAAGTCCCATCCTTCTGACCAATCCTGGCACTTCTGGCACTACACTTAGCTGTTTTCTGTAAGCACTGACAGCATCTTCAGGGGATGAAAATCGACATCCACAAAGTTTCTCTTTCATCGTGGGGAACAAAAAAAAAATGTTACACGGTGCCAGGTTAGGACTGTAGGGTGGATGGCTAAGAAGTTTGACAGGACTGTCCTCAATGAATTCAGCTGTGATGTTTGCTGAGTGGGCAGATGCATTATCATGGTGAATCATGATTTCCTGCAGGCCAGTCCTGGGTCGTCTCTCCGTGATTTTCTGGAACACTTCTGGAAGACAAACTACCTGTGTACCATCTCGCTGTAACTGTCCGTTGATTTTCCAAAAGAATCGTGGCCACATGTCCACTTGGTGAGAAAAATGTTGCCACCATTTGCTTTCCAACACTTCTTGACTTCTTGACTTTCATGGGTGCTGCTTTGCCAGGAAACAACCACACAGATGATTGACGCTTAGTTTCAGGATCAAATTGATATATCCACATTTCGTCACCAGTAACTTTCAGACACCCTCCTAGAATCACCATTGTTAAATTTATGGAGCATGTCTTGGCACCATTCCACACGAGTCTGCTTCTGAACAATTGTCAAGTTGTGGGGCACCCAACATGACGCAACCTTCCTCACACGCAGGTGTTAGTGTAAAATGTTCAAAACACTTGGCAAACTAATACCAAGGGCACACTCAGTGTTACTGTAGGTCACATCCACAACTTCCCTAGTTATCTTCTCCACAGCATCAATGGTTTCTTCAGTGACAGCTGTGGCCGGCCTCCCACTGCGTTCCTCATCTTCAAGCGAGATCTGGCCCTGTTTAAATTCTGCAAACCAGTGAAACACTGTTAAACATGATGGTGCACTGTCCCCAAATGCAGCAGACAGGCATCCAAGGCACTGTGATTCATCTAAACCACTTTTACAGTCGTACAAAATCATTGCATGAAAATCTCTTCTTTCCAATTCCATGGCTGCAGCTCAACTGGCGACACATGCATCAATTGGCAACACTGCTCTCCCTAACGAGTGGTGTGATTATTATGAAACTAAGTGGGTTTACTTGTAAAGGAGGGGAGTTTCTTATGCCAAAATTTTTCACTTCCTGCTTTCCAGTTGGCCACATCTCAAAACTTTCCTAGTGACCCTTGTAAATGAGAGTTATATGTATTATCAGCCACTTCTTTCTTACAAACACTAAAAGATGATGATGCCATCATATTTCCATTTATGTACAACATTTTATTACATTTTTAATAACAATAAATAAAGGCTCATTGAAAACAGTTGCAGCAATTTCAAAAATGATGGCTCAGGAAGTATGTGAGATATTAAAATGAACATTTCTTTATTTTTGAGTTTGATTAAGGAACCACTTTGTTTACACTTACTAAGTGAAGTTGAGTGTAAACAAAGTGACTCATTAATCAAACTCAAAAATGAAGAATACTTCACTGTTAATAATGATTTTGCTTTTATTATTTAAGAATATTTCTTTGTTTAATTCACCAGTTCAAAAGATGCACTCTGCTCTGCAAACATTCAGCCAATCAATCCAACAAGCACAAGTTAAAATAATATCGAGAAGATATTGACAAATTGCTTCACTCATACTGTCCACAATGTCCACACTGTGGTCGACCACAGAACTGAGGATAGGGAAGAAGCTTCCAGAAACTAGTCTTCATATAAAACTTGTAAGTGGAGAAATGTGTATACAAGGTTGACTCATTTGCTTAATTTTAATAGCAATGACACTCCACTTTCTGAAATACTTATTTTTATTCTATATAATTAAGGTGTTTTTTTCTGATGAAGTGGAAACTAATTTAAAAGCAGTCAATAGTAAAGAAGAACCAAATGAACTACCTAAAAAGTCCATTAGTCTTTAGTATCCGGGCTCTAATTATTGGAAAACTATTAATTTAAATTATTCCAAAGACATTACAAATAACAGTATGGTAAACTTATAACATTAATAAGCATTAATATATATTAATTCAGGAAACGAAATGGTGAGTGAGTGAAGATTGAGAGAGTAAATGTAATAATTTTAAAGCTTTTAATTCATAAAACTATTTTTAGTCAATTTTTTTTCATACTATGTCACTTCCATTTTAATTTTATGAGGGATTAGTTTCAGAAGCTCTTGCTTCTATTTCCAACCTTGAAGGTTTTTGTTGTTTTTGTCAATAATTTGATAAAGAAGTTCACAGTTCCACCAAAAGAGAGAAGACTGCAGGTAACAACAGCAAACAAATATCTGAGATTTGAGGTTGAAGATGAAAGCAACAACCTCCGAAACTAGGACCTCAAAAAATTAAAATGTAAGTGACGCAGTGTGAAGTTTCTCCAAATATCATGCAATTGGAAGCTTTTAATTAAAGAAAAAGTTATTACATTGTTTCATTGTATGTATATAAAGCAATTATATTTGGAGGAACTAAGAATACTGGAAACATGAGTCATATGACAGAAAAGTGTTGTTATGAGTTTGAGGTAAACTTACACAATTGACAGCAGGGGGAAGTAGAGATGCTGAAATAGCAACACCAATAAGAGGTCCTGCACTTCCCTGCAGTAATGCCAGAGCTACGCCAGTACCTGAAGGTAATGCCCACAAAATGCCAATCCATAATGATCTTGCCATTCCTCTGAAAACAACAAAACGTGTGATGTTTAATTTGTTGCAATATAAATAGGTACATGTGTGCACAGTTTATTGTTTATTTTATGAGAATAAAAACTGGGGGATGATGATAATGATTTGTAGTGTTTAATACCCACTTTAACTACATGCGGTACTGCAGGCAGCAACACTGATTATAGATAGAGTCAACATGAAACATTCAATGCCATGGCCGGGATTTGAACCACAGATCTCCTGGTTTCCATCCAGTTGCTCTAACCCATTGAGCTACCGTGGCTGGTACTTAATATCATTCACATTGCAGAATACAATGGATTCAATGCTGAATTGGTCAAAAAGAAAATTGATAAATTCAAAAGACAACAAAGCTGCAAACAAGTAACTACTCTTTCCCCAATCAGCAATGAAACGTTATACAGAAAATTTACATATCATCCCAGAGCTACACACCTTTTTCAAAAAGTCTTCAAACAGCACAATATTACTTTAGCCCCACAGAACAAATTTTGTGTACAACACCTTTTGAAATCACACAATACAAAGGAGATACCCACAGACAAAAAATCAGGTGTGTGCCGAATAAACTGCAAAGGCTCTGGAAAAACAAAAAGGAACTTGAACATTAGGCTTAAAGAGCATTTTAGGAACATCAGGAACAAAGAAATAGATAAATCGGCGGTAGTACCATTTTTGGAAGGAGAATCATGATATAGAACGAGAAATCCACTTAGTATAAAGTGTCCAAGGTCCAGCTGCATTAACCTCGTGGGAAAAAATCTTCATAAAGAAATATGAAAGAAAATTGTTTAATTTCGACACCAGCTTTGATGAAAAACCAAACTTCAAGTTCATCAAGATACCAACAGAAACGCACCTATCGCCTCCAATGAGTTCATCAAACTAACGTCCATTAGTCGAAAACAGCTGATGATGTTAGGAAGATCCTAACGAAACGTGTTCTAGGTAAATACTAGCAATAAATGCAGCATTGAGTATTAGTTCGACTCAAAATTATATTAATATTGACTGTTGAATTTTGATTTGATGAACTCCTTAAGAAAGAAGTACAGACAGAAAATTTCATAAAATCATATGCATACCACCCAAGACCGTCAATGACAGACAATGCTGTCACAGTAAACAAAGTGGAGTGTTTAATACTGGAAGACACCCATATAATGTAAGGAATAAAGCTGACTATTTTAGGACCACACTAAGGGGAACACTAAACAACAGATCATTAGAAAGTATCGGAAAAGACATGTATAATAGATTGCCAGGTAAAATAAAGAATGCTAAACTTTGTAATATTAAGAATATAAAAAGGTATTTATCAGAACAAGCTTTTCATAGTGTGGAAGAGTACAAAACAAAAAATGGAAAATAAACAATGTACATTTTAGTTTCTAAGCAGTGCATACAGTAGATTTTTGAGTGTATCTTTATGTTTTTCTTATAATGTAAAATGACATATCCTCTGTATGAAATATAGGGGATGAATAAATTGAAATTGAAATTGAGATTGAAAATTGAAAGACAGATGAGCAACCATCAAAATGATCATGAATGAAACACATCTTAGTTATGGTAGTGTGTGGAAAATTATTCATGATGAACTGAACATGTCTAAGGTGTCTACACGGTGGGTTCCATGTTTGCCAACCCCTTTCCAAAAGCAAACACAGCATGTCCTTTCAAGATAGATGTTGATGCTGTTGGAACAGGATGAAGATGATTTTTTTTGATCATCTGGTAACCATGGATGAATCCTGGGTCTTTCAGTGTGATCTAGAGACAAAACCTATGAGCATGGAATGGAAACATGTCGATTCCCCCCTCTCAAAAAGGCAAATGTAAAAGTTAGCTGTGAAGGTCATGCTTTCAGTTTTCTGGGACTGTCATGGAGTCATCCTTACAGATTATCATGCCAAGGGTCAAACCGTTACTGGCAGATACTACTGCATCTTCTGGACAAGTTACGAGCACTCTGATTAAGAAATGACGTGGTTTGCTCTCCAAAGTTGTTCATCTTCTGTCTGATAATGCACCAGCTCATTCATTTCAAGTTGCAGTTGACAAAAAAAGGGAACATGGCTTTGAGACCTTACAGCACCCGCCTTATTCGCCCGATCTCGCACCAAGTGACCTTCTTCAATTTCAATTTATTTGCTTATAGACTCATACAAGTTTCAAGCATCGTCAAGAATCATAAAATATTTACATTTCATCAATACTATATAGGCACTTCTGTATTAGGTACATTTTTAGTCTTTTTTGAAATTTATTGCCTCTTAGAGCTTTAATATCACTTGGTAACCTGTTATAAAGTATTCTGCCCATAGTAAGGGGATCCTTTTCTGTGGCTCGTTTACTAATATTATCTCTATAGTAATTATTTAGCAATCTAGTATTATACATATGACTGTCTTTAATATATACAGAGTGTGATTTACTTACTACAAACATGATTACTTTATATACAAATAACGATATAACAGTTAATATATTGGCTTCTATAAAGGTTTGTCTACAGGATTCTCTGTTGTTTAGATTATAAATACATCTTATACACTTTTTTTGTATTATTAATAACCTGTTAATGTTTACCTTACATGTGCTACCCCAGATTTCAATCCCATATTGTAAATGTGTGTAAATTAATCCATAATAAACTGACTTTAAATGCTCTATATCTAGGAACTCTTTTAGGCGTCTTAAAAGATATAAATAAGAACTAATTTTATTACTTACATGATCAATGTGATGTTTGAAAGACATGTTTTCATCTATAATTACTCCTAAAAATTTTATTTTCTCTATTTGTTCCCAGAAATAAAGAACCCGTTGTGTGGTCGCCAATTTGACATCATAAATGACGTCATTAATGAAGTGGAAGAGTGGTTTAAAGCAACTTCTGCAGACTTTTACAATCAAGGTATTCAGAAGGTCAAGAAGTGCTGGGGAAAATGTGTAAATCTGGATGTAACTACGTAGAGAAGAACTAACAAGCACATATCAACACAAACTCTCTATCATATTTTTTAAAGGGCTGATAATTAAAATTGAATGGCACCCCCTCGTACAGTAGAAAACTACAGACAGAAACCTCATAACATTTGTGGCTGATCTGAGAAATCACAAAGGGACATTTGAAGGAGTCTCTTGGCAATAAATATATATTAATGCTATTTACCTCGCAGACAACATTTCCAACACTGTGTCATCCTTGCCATATTTGTAGGTACTCACCTCCCCTTCATTTCTTCAGTTGGCCAGTCCCCCATGCCCCATGGATCTTGTGTCGTTCCAACAAGCAAACCAAATATGAAACCAAAAAGTAAAGATATAAACAGTCCAATGATTTCACTTCTTATACCAATCTTCTGTAATTTTCTGTCAGCAATGATGGTTCCAAATGTGGCTGCCATAATTGGACTCTGTAAATATACATGTTAACTTGAAGACAAATTGTTATGTTGCTCATAGTCTATATATAAACAAAAACATTAATATAAATTCAATTGATATACAAGTTTGTAATGTACTTTGTAGAATACAGGAAATTCTTTATCAGAATCTTTAGTGGATTGCCAGAGTATTGTAGGAACATTAGAGTTTTAAACTTTTTCTCGGAAAGCCCAAGTTATAGATAAATAACATTAAACTTTTACTAAAATTAGGCAAGTGAGTCAACCTTGTATATACTTTTCTCGTATTCATCAAGAGGTCCTGTTTCTTTGTAATAAATATGTTTTCCCAAATCTGTAGTTCCAGAGGTTTCTTTGCCTGTTTGATCAGTTCCTCTGGAACTACAGATTTGGGAAAACATATTTATTATGAAGAAACAGGACCTCTTGATGAGTTTTGAAATTCCCGCGGTAGATGACATCATCAAACTTACCAGGACACTAGATGGCAGCAGGACACCAAGCCAGATGCAGACACCGGATGCATCATCAGTCAACCACAGAACTGACGATAGGGAAGAGGTTCCCAGAAACTAGTCTTCATCAAAAAACTTGTAAGTGGAGAAAAGTATATACAAGGTTGACTCACTTGCCTAATTTTAGTAACAATGGTACTCCACTTTCTGAAATACTTCTTTTTATTCTATATAACGTTAAACTTGCTTTATATATATATATAACCCAGTTATACTATTTATATGTAAATACGAGGTACGTCCAGAAAGTAAGTTCTGTTTGGTAATAAAATTAAATTATGTAGATACAGAAAAATTATTTATTGTACAAAATTCTACAACTCTTAAACTACTTTTCCACATAACTGCCAAAATTTTGCAGGCATTTTTCATAGCGAGGCTCAAGTTTTTGTATACCTTCTTCATAGAAGTTTGCTGCCTGTGTCTTCAACCAGTTGGAAACATTTTCTTTCAGCTCTTCGTCATTGTTGAAGTGTTTACCTTTCAACAGCAGTCCTCGGCGCTTATTTTGTATTGCGCTGCGCAATTTCCTAAGTGTCTCACAATAAACATCTGCTTTCATTGTTTGACCACGCGGTAAGAAATCAATGAGTAAGATGCTTTTCCTCTCCCAGAACACTTCCCGTAGAGCAGGGGATCCGTCCCCTTCAGCTGCCGTGGTGCAGGCGCTGCGGACCCTTAGTACTCGTGCTACCTCTGACGTTACTAGAGGAACCTCGGGCCGAACTGCGGAACCCCTCCCATCGGAGAGTTGTTCAGATTGGGTTGGACTCGAGGGGGCAGTGTGTTCCCGACACCCACGGGGAACTGGGTACCTCCGGCCAGGCTACAGCCGCCCGGAGGGGGTAGAGGGTCATCTAAAAAGTCCTGGGTACTAAGCCTGCAGAGCTAGTAGAAGGTGTGCTAGATCACCAGGTAGCCCCACCGAGGTTTTCGGTAGTCTTCCCTGCGGGGTTGACACGCGTAAGTGGCGTATCCACTTCCATCCCGTCTTGACGTTGTGCTCAGCGGGGTGGCTTTATAAGAAATCAGGTATTGCCCTATGGAAAGAGCCCTGTAGTATCCATCGCTCCCGGGTAGAAGGAGGTGCGGGTCCTTGGTCCTACGGGTCCAGGACTAATGGGAGTAGAACCTCTGCACTTAAATGTCCCAGAATACTGTGCACATCATTTTTCGAGGTGTCAAGATTTGTTTCAGTTTAATCTTTGCTGGGGATGAGGTGTGCCTCCATTCCAATGATTTCACTTTCCTAGCATTCAGAAAACGAATCACAGATCTGATTTCACAAGTGGCAGGATTTTCAATCAACACCGACATTGTAAACAAGCACAACAAAGTGTACGTGGCTGACAGCAATCTCACAATAGCGCACATTTCTTCTTCTTGATACAGAGCATCTACCGCGCATGTGCAGAACTGCGATCGCAGTGCTGCAGCGGATATAATTTGAAACCGAACTTACTTTCTGGATGACCCTTGTAGATAAATAATTTTGAACTTTATTTATATGTAAACCAGTTATATGTAATTCATATTTATATGTAAATATTTGCAGGTACTGGAAAAAAGTAATTTAGAAACATGTTTATAAAGCCTTATTTATAAGTAATTCTTTTATATGTAATCCGCAGTTATACGTATTAAATTGCACAGAGGGTTTTGTCTGTGACCAGGATTGAGGTGATCTGGGTTCAGTTCCTGTGGCTGATGTAGCTCACTCATGGGTTTTTTCAGCGGGGGGGGAGGGGGTTCCGGGTCGCCAGGTAAATGCTGGGTAGGTTAATTACATCCCCAAAATTTCTTGTCCCTCCATTATCATTTCATATTATCTCTCATCTGGTAGTCTCTTTCAGGGTCCCATAGAGGAGGGGATCCATCCCCTTCAGCTGCCGTGGTGCGGGCGCTGCAGATCCTTAGCACTCGTGGTACATCTGACGTTACTAGAGGAACCTTGGGCTGAACATTCGAGCCCCTCCCTCTGGGAGTTGTTCGGATTGGGTTGGTCTCGAGGGGGCAGTGGTTCCTGATACCCGTGGGAATCGGATACGTCTCCGGATTCGGTTGAGGGAAGCCATTAATATTCCCGGGTACTAGCCAGCATAGCTAGTAGAAGGTGTGCTAGATCACCAGGCGGCCCCACCGAGGTCATATCGGTAGCCTTCACCTTTTAGTGTTGGCGCGCATAAGCGGTGTATCCACTTCCATCCCGTCTTGTGTCCTTGGACCAGATGGGGGAGCTTGTTAGTAACCCAGGTCTTGCCCTATGGAAAGCCCCACGGAGGACGCCGAGCACCCTTTGGGACAGCTCAGATACTCCCTAGTTATTAGAGGCCTGGGTCTTGGTCCTATGGTTCCAGGACTGATAGGAGTAGACCCTCTGGACTCAACAAGTCTCTTTCAGTGTAGAAGTGTTGGCGGGTGTCTCAGCATTACATGGCAGGATGATGTGCTATTGTTAAAACTTAGTCCTCCGGTAGGACGGTGTCGGGTCTCCAAACCAAGTCAGATGGAGCCGTTTACGGACCACAGTAGGATGGGATCCTGATTGTATTGGCTTGCCAGGGAGTTTGAAAAATGTCTCTAACTCTTTACCAAAAGCTCTCTTTACCTAGGCTACTCTTGCCTTACTATCTAATCCTTGCTAAGTTTCTAAGATCAGACCAAACTGTTGTAGAAGATTCCGGGCTGCAAGGCCATAGTCCACTGGGCTTCCTCAACTCTCTCCCATTTAGCCAAAGATCCAGAGACCCACTTATTACAGCGGGAGTATACTAAATACCTTGCTCATGCAAAGCAGTCTACATGGACACCACACAATGCAGCATCAGCACCAGACTTAAAGAACACTGCAAACATTGCCGCTTCTACCAACCAGAAAAATCTGCCATAGCACAACATGCTTTGGAAGCACCTAGGGGACATGTCATCTGCTACAATAAAAGAGACATCCTTGCCACAACTTCTCATTATCATGCTCATCTATATCATGAAGCAATAGAAATTCACAAAGATAAACTCAATTTTAATAAGAGAGAAGAAGCATTAAAACTACTTTAAACGCGGTACCCAACTTTAGGAAACACATCCATATCTAAATCAAGTGCTTCGTTCCTGAAAAACCACATCCCTTTAAACCTAGAGCAGAGCCAATCAGACAGCAGGAGGGCAGTACCTTCCGGCATATATAAGGCAGTTCCCATTGCCAACAAGTTGTTCAGTAGCTGGAACAGGGCAGTATGAATTATCTACAATACTGGACGTAGATTTCCATCCCATATCCTTCACATCTATTCCAGAGTCCCATATATTGTAGACGTGGTGCGGGAGAGAATCCGCACCATCTACAACAAGCTTGACTCCTGACCTAATAGCCTGGTGAACACCCTTGTCCATTACGACCATAGGCTTTCTCGCCAAAGACCAAGCTACCGGCTGCCCAAAGATACTTTGGGCAACCTAATCTGAGCAGGGCCACTTTCTCCTAATACCTGTACCCCCAGGCCCAGAAATGGGCTTGGTGTAATCAATACCTTTACCCTGATTCCTTTCTCTCTAGCCTGTCAAACGGGCTGTGCTCAGATGCCTCACAGGCAGGCAGAAGAGCGCAGTCAGCATTGGGCGTACACACCCTCTGGGGGCATTTGCGCCCACATATGGCTAGATATACTACTGCCCAAGACAACTGCCTGATGACACACAACAATCCTTTTATACTGCCCAGATAAAGCTGCAAAAAGGTTTAGGTGCTGGGAAGCAAACACCCTGTCCAGGTAAACCTGGACAACTCACATCTTCTGCTGGTCTGCTGCCAACAATTCAGTAGCTACTAAGAGTACAAGGAGAACTTTCCTATGCCACCAATGATGCTTGCTGCAGCTGCAAGTGAAATGTCTGGGAGAGATTAAATTTAAAGGGAATCGATTAATGACGTCTGGGAGAGAGTTGAGGAAGTTCAGTGGACCACGGCCTTACAGCCCAGAATCTTCTACTGAACAAGATGCCAGCCGTGAAAGCCTACGTGTGTCAGAGTAAATTGTTAATTAATTCCTTTCATCTCATCTAACTCTATAAGAATGACTTCTCCTGCTTGTTTCTTGTTGCTTACTAACTTAGCTATATTCTCAGGACAATATCACTGGTACAAACCTTCTTAGAGCTTCCAAAGATACTTAATCCTTTTAAATCAGACAATTTGCATCAATGATGCCTAAATCTTTTGTATTGGTACTTGGCAGGACTGCAAGATATTTTAAGAACTACCATCATCAGCAGAACTACCATCTATATGTGTGTGAGAGGTCATGAATGTAATGTAGTTCAACTGTTATATACATAGTAATGAGACCCTCCATCATCCTCTCTATACAGGAGCTCGAGAAGGGCAAACTTTCTCTTAAACTGTCTGATAGTTTATCTTACTCTGCTTCCTTCAAGTCCTGTACTGTAATATTATTTGTATAAGCAACTTTTACTGTACTCGATGAACTGTAGCCATATCAGCAACTTAAATGAGTCCTAGTAAAGCCATATTAGCAATTTAAATGCTGTTCTTTATTTGGAAACAATTTTTCATAACTGGTAAACTATAATAAGCAGCTTACTAGAGGGAACTAGTAGACGATACTGAAAGGAAGAAATATGCAAGGGACGATCAATAAAGATTGAGACTGATTTTTTCCTGTAGCTTCCGTGATAGTTTCATATCTGTAACATAAATATTGTTGCGGCAATGGGCATAAAAGTTTCGGTGCAAATAGATAACAGACAGATAGTGTTTCACTGTAATAAAGAGCTTGCCTAAGCAGTTAAAGATAGCGTGAGATAAATGTCTGCCGAAACAAACAAACTGAGATAAATGGAAATTTCTGGTGATGTCTTGGTTGATAGAGATTATTCGGTTTCTATATTGTTCCAGAAATATATAGAATTTATCAATGAGGTATTTAAGAAGGCGACGATTCGCCAAGAGTCAGTCGTGGGAGTCGTAAACAGAAAACAGCTGTAGAGTGTTGTTGTGACGAGAGCTGATGTAATCAGAACGCTGTTTGTTATTGTCATCGACCTTGGTAGACTGTGTTGTATGTGACGTAATGTTGTTACGTGAGAATTGAACAGTGTATTTCTACGGAAATAAAGAACATCTGGAATATCTGCAACTCGGACTTTTACTTCTACAAACCCACAAAGTCACAATATATGAAAAGAGCGGGTTTTTATGTGTATTGTCGTTAGGTGGCAGCACGCTCATATTGGTAGGTTGGTAGTAATGCTCTATTTTGTAGACCCTACGTGCATTCCGCATACCAGACAGTGGAGGTGACACGAGAGGAGCAGTACAGCACAATCAAATTCTGTTTTTGAAAAGCTGAAGCAAGCGTACAGTGAAGATGCACTACCTCATGCAACAGTGTTTAAGTGATTCAAGGACTTGTTAGTTTTAAGCAAGGTGGGCCTAGTGTTTCGGCTTCTGCTGTGACAGTTCAAACCTACTAGCAATTAGTCATAATACCACGTTATACAAACATTCCCTCACTTATAGTGGTACCCAACTGTACAATAAGCTACCTCTTTATTTAAAACAGATTGAAAACCAAAAGATTTTTAAATTGAAACTACATAAATTTTTAAGTGAAGCATGTTTTTATTCTATTCAAGAGTATTTGGAAATGTAATTTGGAAACCAGAACGAAAGAACATTTTCGTAACATTAAATATAAAAAAACTGATAAATCGGCTGTAGCAGATTATTTTTGGTCATTTGACCATGAAATAAATTCTGAAGTTAAATTATTAAAAGAATTAAATGGTCCGATAGATTTAATAGTTTGGGAAAAGATATTTATTTTAAAAAATAAACATTGCGTAGTGAATTTTGAAATACCAGTAGTTGATTCTGTTTTTAGGTTTGTTTCGTTTTCAGATGTTGGTAATACTAAAATAACCTAAGGAAATCATGGTAACCGAAATCCTTGACAACGGAGTTTGTTTGTGGACTAAAGATACAAACGATCTGTTTGTGAAATCAATCTCCATTAGAAAGAAGTATTAACACCAATTTCTTAAGATAAGTGAAGCCTTAGTAACAAATTTTTATATTTGTGTAATATTTGTAAAGTTAAGTTATATCATTATACTTTGGCATTTACTCTTATATATGTTTTTTGTAATTTCTGTATTTAAATTTTGTACTTAAATTTTGTAAATATTTTTATTTTGACGTGTCCACAATCTTGTATGGAGATTTTAAGAATGAATAAATTGAATTGAATTGAATTGTGACTGAAGTCAACATCAACACAGCTGCTGTGATTGTCCGAGAGGATCAGTGTATAACATTACGTAACCTCAGTGAAGTGTTGAGAATTTCATATGGCAGTGTGTTTACAATTATGCACGACCATCTGCATATGACCCGAGTTTGTGCTCGTTGGGTGCCACTATGTTGACTCCCGCACAAAAGGCTGTGTGAATGGAGACAAGCCGTGAGGTGCTGCGTCTCTTTGCTTATGGAGGGGATGCATTTTTTAAATCGATTATCAGTGGTGATGAGTCATGGCTGCATCATTTTGACCCTGAAGGAATACAAGCCAGATCAGTGTGGAAATCGCCAGGTTCTCCAACACCAAAAAAGGTAAAAGTTGTTCCATCTGCAGGGAAAGTGATGGTGATCACATTTTTTTACTGTAATGGAATGATGCAGTTCCCCCTCACACTACTGTTACAGCAGCATACTACACATCAGTATTGGCTACACTGAGGAAGCACACTGCAAAGAAATGACCAGAGCTTTCTCGTACTGGGTGATGACATCATCTTGACAATTCCCGGTCTCACATCACAAATCAAGTCATGCGGTTTCTGGCTCGATTCAACATTACCTACGTACCACGTCCACCTTATAGCCCCGATCTTGCACCCTGTGACTTTTTTTATTCCCATCACTAAAGGCAAAGCTTAAGTGTATTCGATATGAGAACTCTGAAGCAGTGCTCAAGAAAAGTGAGGCGATTCTCAAGGACCTGACAAAGAATGGTGTGCAGCACGTGTTCAAGGACTGGCAGAGATGCTATAAAAGGTGCATTTAAGTAGAAAGGGATTATTCTGAAAAAGATCATGTAAACATTGAATTTCAGTCTGTGAATTAAAAAAAAATCAGTCTCAGTCTTTGTTGATCAGCAGTCGTACACCAAGGGGGTAAGACTTAAAACTAATTAGGTTAGTCACAGGAACAGAAAAGAGAACAGAGGTAGATTACAAAGCAAAAGCAAAATGAGACGACATTGTATATTCTTTTATTCTGCTTATAAAACTTATCTTACCATAAGTGGAGAAATAAGCATAGCTGCTACAATATTGACAGAATTATTTTCTACCAGTCCCACAGCTGCCACCATGCTGAAAACAGAAAAAAAGTGATGGACTGTATCTGCAGTTTATATTTGCTAGTTCAGCCTTACACACAGCATTTGATAGGGAAGATACAAGTTTGTAACTACCCAGATATTTATCTTAGACACAGAATAAATTTACTTCATTATTTGATAATACAGAGTGATTTATATCAAACTGGCACATTTTTTTCTTTAATTATTATTATCCATGGTGTATCTCGAATGTGAGGGCCCCTAGTGGTTTACCAGGAAAATATACGAGTCAAATGGAGAATTTGGTGTCAGGACGGCACGTTGACCATGGTAGCTCAATCGGTTAGAGTGACTGGACAGATATCAGGAGATCTGTGGTTCAAATCCTGGCCATGGCATTGAATTTTTCAGTCTGGCTCTATCAACAACCATAATATGAGGGTGAGACAAATGAAAACCTTAAATATTATTTTAAATATTATTTATTGTGCAGAAGTGGTACAAAGCTCTATCACTTTTCAACATAATCTCCCCCACGCTCAATACAAGTCCTCCAGCACTTACAAAGTGCATAAATGCCTTTAGAAAAAAATTATTTTGGTAGTCCGTGCAAACACACATGCACCGCGTGGCGTACCTCTTCATCATAACGGAACTTCTTTCCTTCCATTGTGTCTTTGAGTGGTCCAAACATATGGAAATCACTTGGAGCAAGGTCTGGTGAGTATGGTGGATGAGAAAGACACTCAAAATGCAGGTCTGTGATTGTTGCAACTGTTGCACGGGCAGTGTGAGGCCTTGCATTGTCATATTGCAAAAGGATACCTTCTAACAGCAACCCACATCGCTTTGATTTGATTGCAGGCTGCAGATGACTTTTTAGGAGATCTGTGTATGATGTACTGGTGACAGTGGTCCCTCTAGGTATGTAATGCTTCAAAATGACGCCTTTTTTATCCCAAAAGAAAGTCAGCATAACCTTCCCTGCTGATGGTTCTGTTTGAAACTTCTTTGGTTTTGGTGATGAGGGATGGCGCCATTCCTTGCTCGCTCTCTTCGTTTCTGGTTGCTGGAAGTGAACCCAGGTTTTGTCCCCAGTAACGATTCTTGCAAGGAAGCCATCACCTTCCTGTTCAAAGCACCAAAGAAGTTCTTCACAAGCATCAACATGTCATTCTCTCATTTCAGGAGTCAGCTGCTGTGGCACCCATTTTACAGACACTTTGTGAAACTGGAACCCATCATGCACAATGTGGTGTGCTGACCCATGACTAATCTGTAAACATGCTGCAATGTCATTCAGTGTCACTCGGCGGTTTTCCTTCACTATGGCTTCAACTGCTACACTGTTCTGTAGAGTCACAACTCGTTGTGCCTGACCTGGACATAGAGCATCTTCCACTGAAGTCACACCATTTGCAAACTTCCTACTCTATTCGTAGACTTGCTGCTTAAAAAACATGCATCAGAGTACTGAAACTTCATTAGTCGATGAATTTCAATAAGTTTCACAGCTTCACTACACAAAAACCAAATAACAGAATGCTGTTCTTCCCTGGTGCAAGTCACAAGTGGGGCGGCCATCTTTATACTGATACTGTGACGGTATATGTGCATCTGCACTATGCTGTCACCTACAGGCCATTCTACATGCTGTTTGTAGCATGCATACCAAATTACAGGATAACGGTGCGAAATTTCGATTTGTTATCACAAATTTAAGGCTTTCATTTCACTCACCCTCGTATGTTTGTGGCTGCAGCAATATTAAAAAATGGAACAATTCATAAACCAATCAGTGCAATTACATTTGATGAAAATTACTTTAAAATGTTTCATGTTTCCTAGGCAGTGCTAATGAAAATACATTCTGCTAATTTTAATAATTCTAAGACTTATGCATATGTTTGACTTACTCTGCAGTTAGAACCAGCAGCAAATAATCAAAGGAGCACTCTGCCCCACTTCTAACACCATCAACCACTGACTTTACTGTTAGCTTTGATCTAATTGATTGCACAAAATTATTCCATGCCTTCTTTTCAGCAGGATCTTTCCTGAAACATTCCAATTAAATGTAGAGCGTTGTTATGATTTGTATATAAAATATAAACAAATATAAAAAAGAATGACAATAAGAATAGTATGTATGAAGAGTTCAACTGCTGTACTTAGAGCAGACTTAAGTTTGAAATCTTGCTTACTCTTCTTCTTCAAAGTCATCCTCTAAACCTTGGAAGTACACCGTACATGGGACAACACTGTAAAATAAATACAAGAATTTAATATTAAGTTGACAGTTTTCTTAAACTACATTTAACCTTTAGAAAGTAATGAGTCGGTAATTCAAAAACAAACATCACTTAAATTAATTTAAGTGATTAATTTAAATGATTTTAACTTTAATTTAAGTGATGTTCGCTTTTGACTCATTACTTTCAAATGTTAAATACATCACTGTTTCTAACCTTTTGCTTCAAATAATACATTTAACCTATTAATGCATGATGTTGCCATATGCAATGTTAGGCTGTATTCAGCTTGAGAAATGTTTTAGTGCATTTTTTGTTATTATATAAGGGGTGTTCAAAAAGAAATGAGCTGGAGTCTGGTATGCACAAACCGGTGACTGTATGGTAATATCATGGCATGTGTAACGAAGTGTTGTACCAACCAGAGCGTGGAAGTTCACATCCCATCGCTAGAGGGCACGTGTGCACGTCACACGACTATACATCAGTCATCCAATGCTGCCAGTTGCACTGCAAACAGTGAAATGGAGGCAGCTAAAGAAGAGCAAAGAGGTGTTGTTCGTTTTCTGACAGCAGAAGGAGTAGGAGGAACGGACATTCATTGACGAATGTCACAAATGTACGGCGAACACTGCATGTCCTTTGTAAGGGTCAAGGCATGGCACAAGCACTTGAGGGGAGGACAGGTGTCATTAGCCGATGATGCACAGCCTGGAGCACCATGCATTACCGATGACATCGTCCAGCTGGTTGATGGCTGGTCATTACCCAGGACTGCCAAGTGATAGTGAAAGCCATAGCTGCCGAGGCCGGATTGAGATTCGGAGGTGTTCACAGCATCATGAAAGAACGACTACTCTTGCGCAAAGTGTTTTCCCAAATGTGTTCTCAATGGGTGCCCCACAGTCTTCAACCACACCAGAAAGCATGTCGAATGGCCCACTGTCTTGGTCAGACAGTGGTAGGGAAGGGAATAAGTTCCTGGCACAAGTGGTGGCTGGAGATGAGTCATGGTGTCATCACTTTGAACCAGAATCAAAACAACAAAGTCTCCAGTGGAAGCGTCCAGGGTCACCACCACCAAAACAAGCCAAGGCCATCCACACAAGTTCAGGAAAGTTTATACTACATTCTTCTTTGACCAAGATGGCCCCCTTCTGATACACTTTCTGCAGCATGGGACAACCAGGGAGTTACCAAGCTGTCCCAAAAGGGCGCCTGGCACCTCCGTGGGGCTTTCCATAGGGTAAGACCTAGAGACTAACAAGCCCCCCCATCTCATCCTGTGGACTCAAGATGGGATGGAAGTGGATATGACATTTACATGTGCCAACTCCAAAATGGGAAGGCCACCGATATGACCTCGGTGGAGCTGCCTGGTGATATAGCACACCTTCTACTAGCTATTCTGGCTAGTATGCGGGAATATTATGGCTTCCCTCAACCCCATCCGGAGACGTACCCGATCTCCCACGGGTATTGGGAACCACTGCCCCCTCGAGTCCAACCCAATCTGAACAACTCCCAATCAGAGAGTGGCTCGAATGTTCGGACCAAGGTTCCTTTATTAATGTCAGAGGTACCACAAGTGCTAGGAGTCTACAGCGCCCGCACCACGGCAGCTGAAGGAGACGGATCCCCTCCCCCACAGGGGACAACAGTGAATGCCCGGCATTACTTGCAAATCAAAACGACCAGGTAATCTCACCAGTGCGGTCATTCTGTTCCATGACAATGCAAAGCCTTATACGGCCAACACAGTTGTTGTTGTTGTTGTTGTTGTTGTAATTTACGTCCTCCAACGTTAAGTCATATCGGACGATGAATGGAATGGATGACATGATGTTCAAATGAATCCGGGGTCCATGGAGCTTAGAGTTAGCTGACATTCATCTTACAGGATAAGGGAAAACCCCGGAAAAAACTTATTCAGGTAACTCACCCTGACCGAGATTCGAACTCGGAACCTCTTGAACGTGAGGTGGACATGCTACCACCACGCTACCAAGGCGGGCAACCAACACAGTTGTGGCACTCCTGCAGAAATTCAAATATTAGGTTCTCGGCCACTCTCCATATGCTCTAGATCTCTCTCTGTGTGATTACCCCAGTTTTGGTCCCCTTAAAAAGACTCTGAGGAACAAACGATTCACCTCGGATGACAACGTCCAGCGATACGTGCAGAACTGGCTCACATTGCAGCCCCAGGACTTTTATGAGACAGCCATTCACTGTCTTGTGTCACAGTGGGACAAGTGTCTCAACAGCCAGGGCCAATACTTCTAACATAAAGGTACTGGTTTCTGTTATTATGTCTCTGGCTTGTTTCTTTTTTAATGCACCTTATAATATTGTACTGGCCTTTATCAGCTAAACACAAAATTTTGAGCCCTTTGAATTGTAAATATTATATTATTTTTACAGTTATATTTTAGTATAAAAAGAATAAATTCAAGCAAATGCAGTCAAATGATACCCCATCATGCATACCAGCATGCATACGGTTTCTCCGTACATCATGCCATCTATTGACAATATGGAGAATGGTTTCTCCATACATCATGCCATCTATCGACAATACAGAGAAAGAGGAAACCACTACAATTTGCACTAGTCAAGTTCCAGCTGATGATAAGAGCAAAAGCTCTTGAAACATGTCCTGTGAAAATGCAGTGTGAGTGAAGCAATGTGTCAATATCTTCTCAATTCACTTTTGTGTTAATTCTTCTCTTATTTGCTGATTTCATATTCTATCTGCTCTTGTTCATTCTTTCACATTCCACAGAAATAGCATCTCTGCTGCTTGTATTCTAGTGCTATTCTTTGATTTAGCTACTCAAATTTTTCTTCCATACAGAAAGAAGGGAACAGCCAATGTTTTGCATAATTTAAATTTAGAATCTTTTCTTGTTTTCCAACCTGAAGTACTTTTAATGCTTTCACATATAATCTGGAATCTATATGTTTATCTTCTTCAAAGGTAATATCGCATCCTAAATACTTAAAAGTGTATTCCACTATTTTAATTTCCAAAACAATTTTAGTTCTTATCCCATATTTACCTATAAATGTCATTACTTTTGACTTAGTTATTGATATATTTACTTATATATTCTTATATATATTTACTTATTGATTCCACCACTTGGAACTTGTAAGGCAACATTTGTAAATTTCTTTCAGATTGTGCATATTATATTTCATTGTATAAATTAATTAATTTTAGACATTTTAATAGTGCTGTACTGTGTGATGGATTACTGAAGGCTTCTTGAAGATCTGGAGGGTTACATTATTCTCGTTGTTGCTTGTATTGCAGACATTCTGAAAGTAGGTATATGGCGTACAGAGATGGCCATATGACAAATGCTGCATTCAGGTTGCGGTGTTTTGTTCATCAGATGACCATGCGACAGTTTGGTGTGTCCAATCTGCAGTCTAGTGATGATAGCTTGGTCTTTACATTTCAGTTTTTGGAGTGGATATGAAGTTTTAGAGTAACAAACATCCCACTGAGTAAGGAAGAATTTTTGAAAGAACAACAACACATAAAAGACATAGCGGTATTAAATGGATTCAACCCAGCCATCATAAGAAACATGATGAAGAGAAAGGAAAAACTGAAGATAATATAAAAAAATACCACTCTCACACCACTTAAAAACACAAATTGGCAATATAGAAAATTCACCTACCATCCATGGACTTTTAGAAAATTTGAACGAATCTTCAAAAGACTAAACTTAAAACTAGCACCCCAAAACAAATTCAATCTGAGGAACCTGCTAAATAAACTACTGAAAAATACAATCCCCAACAATTTGAAATCAGGAATTTATCAGATTAATTGTGAAACCTGTGAAAAAAGCTACATAGGAAAAACTAAGCGAAACTTGTTAACCAGGCAAAAAGAACACCAGAGGAACATTAAGTCGAAACAAACAGAAAAATCTGCAGTTTCACACCATTTTTGGAGAGAAAACCACAACATTGGCCACAACATTAAACTGTTAAAATCTTTAAGTACCCCATAGAATTGGATATTTGGGAGAAAAATATTCATACACAAAAACTGTGATAAAGTTATAAATTTTGAAATCCCAGCATTAAATGAAGTATTAAAACTTAGTGCCCCTAACACCAGATTGCAGAGTGATCGGAGCTCCGTAGTAGTGGAAGAAGAAGGTTCATTTAGTCACCAAACAACTGAAGATGAGATCGAATGATCTTGAAAATGTTTCAATTATACAACAACAAGTAAGTGAAACATAGTGACTCATAAATCAAACTCAAAAAAATTTTAGAGTGTTTTCTAATCTTATATAGTTTGCTAGAAGGTGATTTTTCCCATGTTGTTTCCCAATGCTTATGTAAGTTTTTAAATACAAATCTTGCAGCATCTTTATAAGGTACAGTTAGTAACTTGTTCATGAACTGGGAGTCTTGTGGCTTCCTTAACTGTGGTGTCTGCATCTTCATTACCATAAATACCCTGATGTGATGGTATCCACATTAGGTTTACTTTCCTACCTTGTTTCATCAAAAGTGATGATAGATCATGCATTTCGTGGACTAACTCATTTGAAGTGAAGATGTCTTGTAGGGCTTGTATACTGGATTGAGAATCTGTATGTATAAGATATGGTTTATTTTTATTTTCTTTGGATATGTGCATTAAAGCTTCCTTGATGGCATACAACTCACATGTAAATATGGAGCACAAAGATGGTAATGTGTATAGCATTGTATGATCTGGGTAAACTATTGTGCATCCACATCCATTTTCTGTCTGTGAGCCATAGGGTATTGGTTCCATTGCTCTTTGAGTGTCTGCTTGTATATTACATTATTAGTTTGGCTTTTAGCCATATACGATATTTCCACATTGATTTCAGGAAGTAAAATTCTCCAAGGAGGAATATGTGAATATTGTCTAAGTTTAGATATGTTAGGAAAAGATATGTTTATTTCTTGAAAGTACTGTTTCAGTCATAGTGAAAAAGTTAATGATAAATGCTTCTTTTGTGGATGTTCTTCCATTAAAATGTAGCTCTATATTTTTGAGCTAGACAAGACTGCTATTTTAAGTATGTAAGATATACTTAGCTGTTTTCTTCGCATTTTAAGAGGAAATTCATTTGCTTCCATCTGTGGACTAGTGATTGGGCTGGTTAGAAATGCTCCTAAAATAATTCGGAGGACTGATGTCTGAACTATGTCGAGAATATTTAATGTGGATGGTTTAGTGGCATTGTATATTATGCTCCCATAATCCAATTTAGGTCGCACAATAGTTCTGTAAGTTTCCTTCAATACTTTAAAATCTGCTCCCCAATTCTTTGCTGCCAGTATTTTTAAGATTGATATTCATTTTATGCAGTCTTCTTTGAGTGTAGTTATATGAGGAGCCCATGTGAGTTTCCGGTCAAATATGAGTCCTGATAATTTCATTGAGTTTGCTATTGGTAGTAGTTTACCATTTAAATAGATTTTTGGTTGTAAATCCTGTTTGTTTTGTTTGTAAAAGAGTATTAATTTACTCTTAGAGGTGGAAAACTTGAATCCGGTATTATTGGTCCATTTTTCAAGATCTTGTATACAGGACTGTATAATAGAAATTAATTGTTCTTTCACACTGGCCGTGTGTAGGCTAAAGTATGGAAAGGTAGAGTCAGACTGAAAAATTCAATGCCATAGCCAGGATTTGAACTACGGATCTTCTGATTGCTGTCCAGCTGCTCTAACCCCTCAGCTACTATGGCCAACGTGCCGACATGTCATTAAATTTTCCAATTGACTCGTGTTTTTTCCCGGTAAACCACTAGGAGTTCTCATAAACACATGAGACAACGTGTAAGTACTTTAAGGCCCGGGATTTATAGTTAACCACTATTAGGTCAATTATTGGAAATTAATTGTTCTTTCACACTGGCCGTGTGTAGGCTAAAGTATGGAAAGGTATGGCATTTTCATTGCCATAGCTGGGATCTGAACCACGGATCTTCTGACTCTACCTTTCCAGAACTGTATAATACTTTGTCAATTATTATTCCTTACTTAAACAGTTTTTACATTCAAATATGTTGTCAATATAGATATTAAATAAAATAGATGATAAAGTCATCCTTGTCCACTCTTTGGTTTATTTTGAAAAACTTTTTATTGTTTCCAGTGAACAATGGGTCTATACACACATTTGTGCCACTAATATAAGCTCTTAACAGTTTCTGTTAATTGATTAGGGATACCTTTGTTTTCCAGTAGTAATAGTACCTTGAAGTTTTAAGCTTTAATAAAGTATGACTCAATAAGTCAATTAATATGGGTTTTTTGTTTATGGGAAATTCCATGGGTTTTATTACATTACTAATATAAGAAAGAGAAAAAAGAATTATTTTACCTGACAATGGAGTTATATTTTTTTCCAATTCCTAGTTCAGTGAGACAGTGCAAACAATTTTCACAAGGATCCCCAGCACCTACAGAAAAGAATACCTGGAGAAAAATAAACAATAAAGTTAAAATTTTATAATTATTTGGTTAAGCAGAAGCATTAACACTTCAGGAATCATATAGTGTGACTCCTCAGGAGCATTTGTTTACAATTTGAGCATTGGTAATTTTATGAGAGAATGTGAGAAGTATTTAAAGAGAATATAGATCAAACAGGTAAGGAAATTTAAAAAGGTTGTAAATATGTTGTTATTGTTGTTGTCAAATGCTAGGCTTTGGCAATGAAGCCATTAGCTCTCTTGCTCTCCAATATTTCTGTGTAGTGGGTCCGGCAGGTAGGGCTTCACAGGTTAAAAGATGTTCTTCAGTCATTTCCTCTTCTTTGTTGTCAAATGCTAGGCTTTGGCAATGAAGCCATTAGCTCTCTTGCTCTCCAATATTTCTGTGTAGTGGCTCCGGCAGGTAGGGCTTCACAGGTTAAAAGATGTTCTTTAGTCATTTCCTCTTCTTTGTTGTCAAATGCTAGGCTTTGGCAATGAAGCCATTAGCTCTCTTGCGTCGGTCGGCATGTTAACTCGTAGTAAGCGTCATGGAATTAGCGAAATAAACAGTGAAAATTTCGAAATGAAGGAACATGAAACGGTGAAATGTAAGATCTATGATAGAAGAAGCAGTGGAAATAAAGGCATGTGCTTTAAAAGTCTACAAGCGCCAAGAATTAATATTCAAGATGAGCACGCGATTGTAGCATCGTCCGAAACACGAAGAACGCGCGAATCCGAGGTGGTAGCGTCACTCCAAAAGATCGTTGAAATGCTAAATAAGGACCTTAGATGTGCTCAAGAAGAAATACGAATACTGAAAAATGAAAAGGACTTGTTAAAAAATGAAAATGAAGAACTTCGGCAATTTCTAAATGAAACTGGTAGTTATGCGTCAGTTGTGAAAAGAAAGGTAAACAAGAAACACGTGGTACAAGAAAATGTGTATGGAAATGTGCCTACTCGAAACAGTTTTGATGCTCTAAGTGATAGTAATGTTATAGAAACTACTAATTTTAGTGGAAATAATAACAAAAGAAATACTATTAAAGAGTACGTCTGCTTAAAGAAACAAAAGGTGATGGTATTTGGCGACTCCATATTAAGGTTTGCGGGTAATGAGTGCCGCAAAAATGGCCACGATGTATATTGCTACCCGGGAATTTGCGTTAATGAACTTAAGCACGAAATAGAATCTCTTAAACTAAATGAAGTTAAACCTGATATAGTGGCTTTACATGTGGGAACTAACAACATAAGAAGAAAGATGCAACCGGATTACATATTGGGAGAAACCATGGAATTAGTGGACCACATAAAACAATGCAGTCCTCAAACAAAAATAATAATTAGTGGTGTTTTGTACAGGCGTGACGTACACTGGAAATATGTCCAGAAAGTGAACAATGGACTAGACTGGTTGTGTCATACACGAAAATGTCTTATGCTAGATGGTAATTGTTGGCTGGAAGATAGGGACCTTGGCAGGGATGGAATACATCTAAACAGAAGAGGATCAGCAAAACTAGGCAGGCTGCTTTGTGATGCAATTAGCACGTGCAAGAAGGCAGACGTAAGAGAAGACTACCCAAAGGTGCATCGGGATGGTGAAGCTATGCAACATGGTCTAGCAGGAGGTGAAAGACCAGCACTGGTTGAAGAATCGTGTAGTGTGGAGCAGAGGATCCTGAATCGGAAGGAAGAAGCTACTCAACAAGGAGCAGCAAGTGGTAAATCTACTCAAGTTGTAGAAACACACAGTATGGAAAGTAGTGCCCATGAACTCTCTGACAATGGTGAAGGTAATTTTTTATAGCTGCAGATAATAAACAACTAGTAGTATTACATCTGAATGTACAGTATTTAAATAATAAGACAGATTCAATAGAACTTTTTTTAATACAACATAGGGTTAGCATAGCTGTACTTTCCGAACATGCTTTTCATATGAATAATTTAGCCTTTAGAATTTTTAAATACTATACTCTGCAGAGTAACTTCTGTAGAGAAAAACACAAAGGAGGTGGGGTAGCTATTTTTGTAAGAAACGATATCTTAGATTTTTATAAAATATCTACAATCCCAGTTAATGCTACAGAAAAAATCTTTGAAGTTGCTGGAATAAAAATCACCAGCCCTATAAATCTCAAAATATTTGGTTTTTATAGATCACCAAGTGAAATGGCCACCAGCTTTATTGACAGTTTAAGTGATCTCTTGGAACTTCATGATCATGGTACAAAGATTTTGTTAGCTGGGGATTTTAACATTAATCTAGACTTCAGCAACACTGATTACCTTAAATTACATGACATATTTAATGCTCATAATATAGTGGATCATATATTAAATCACACATGAGTAACACTAAAAACAGCTAGCATTATAGATCATATTGCCAGTAACATGTCTGACGAAATAATAACTACTCAAGTTGTAAACAGCTACCTTTCGGATCATTTTGCTCAGCTTGCTTATATTAAAAGTGGTGACTTAAATAATAATACTATTAAAAGGACTAAAATATTTCAACAGTTAGGTGCTGATAATATTGAAAACTTAAATTATAATCTCGAAAATGAAAACTGGGAATCTGTTTATTGTGAAAATGATATTAACAGTAAGTGGCAACTTTTTTATCAAATATTTAATCAACATTTTTATAATACATGTCCAATAGTTAAAAGAGTGATAAAATGTAAAAAAGCACCTAAAATATCTGTAAGTCCTAAAGTGCATACATTACGAAATAAAATGAAGGACATGTACATATTGCATAAGTCAACTAAGCTAGATCACTATAATAATGAATATAAAAAATATCGAGGTATGTATCTCCAGCACTTACAGAAGTTGCAGTCAGATTATTATACTGGTAAACTATGTAATTCGACCAACATAACAAAAACTGCCTGGAGCATAGTCAATGAATATAGAAAGCAGGATAAAAAACAAGAAAATGTTAACCTGAATATGAATGGTAATGTTATTACAAATCCTGTTGAGGTTTGTAATGCTATGAATGAGTTCTTTACAAATTGTGCTAATGAACTGGCTAAAAATATGACAGAACCCCCTATTTATAATATTGTACCTAATGATAAGTCTCTTTTTATGCATCCCACCTCGGAGGAAGAAATTATAAAAGTCTTGAATGAAATGCCATCTAAACCCTCATGTGGATGGGATGGTATTTCATCTAAAATATTAAAGCAATGCAAAACAATATTGGCCAAACCACTAATGCATTTGATAAATGCCAGTATCGAAGCAGGTATTTTTCCTGACATCCTTAAAATAGGTGTCATTAAGCCTATTCATAAAAAGGGTAATAAAAATGATGTTAACAACTATAGGCCCATCACTCTAACTTCCAGCATAGGCAAACTATTCGAGAAAATTATACTGCAAAGGCTTGACCACTTTCTACAGAAAAATAAAATTTACAGTCAATCCCAACATGGTTTTCGTAAGTCATTTTCTACTACCACAGCAGTAATCTCATTTGTGCATGATATTATGGAAAAAATTAATCTCAATAAGAAAGTAGCCAGCATAATGGTTGATCTCTCAAAAGCTTTTGACTGTGTCAGACACGATATTTTATTACATAAACTTAATTTGTATGGAGTTAGAGGTCTGCCTAATAAATTAATTGAATCTTATCTAACCGGAAGACAGCAAAGCTCTGAAATCAGTCATCTTAATGGTAACAACATATATAAAATAAAATCAGCTTTGATGGAGGTAAAACATGGAGTTCCGCAGGGCTCTGTCTTAGGCCCTGTTCTATTTATTATATACGTAAATGATATAGCAAAAAGCAATAATTCCACAACAGTCAGCTATGCTGATGATACTACTGCTCTTTGTTGGAATGACACATCAAATTCACTGGCAAATACCATTAATTCTACTAGTCGCTCTATAAATCATTACTTTGAATGTAACAAACTAAAAGTAAATGAAGAAAAAACCAAAGTTATGATATTTGACCTAGGAGGAAGAAATGAAATTAACAAAACTGTTTCCCCCATGATTAATCTGACACTAACTCCATCCTATTCCTTACTAGGGTTAAAAATAGACAGTAAGCTAACCTGGTCTGAGCATGTAAACAGCGTTTGTAATAAAATAGCTAAATATATTTACTTCTTTAGGCTAATGAAAAGATATGTGAATGAGCATACCATGAAAATAATGTACTATGGTCTTATTTTTCCACATCTCAGTTACTGTTTAGAAGTTTGGGGAGGAGCTGCACATGTACACATTAATAGGATATTAAATTTACAGAAGAAGTGTATAAGAATTATGTACAGTATTCCTAAAATAGAAACTTGTAGACATGTATTTATTAGAGAAAATATTTTAACCATTGTATCACTATATGTATATAAAAACATTCTTTTAACTGTAAACAGTGCAAATGGTATGCTAATAAATAGTGAAATACATACACATAATACCAGACAAAATATGGATTTTCATAGAATAACAGTGAATAAAAAGAAAATCAATACTGATCCATATATTGTAGGCAGTTTACTGTACAATAAACTACCAGCTAAAATTAAGTCCTGTGCAAAAAATTGTTTTAAAAGTAAGCTAAAGATGTATCTCATTCATAAATGTTTGTATAAACTGGAGGAATTTTAATTTGATTTGTTATAAACTATGTATATTTGGTGATTTTATTATTATTATTACATAATTTTTGTATAAAATGATTGATTTTTTATAAACTTTGTAAATATTGTAAATAGCCTCTGACAATGTCAGACACTCTGTATGAGTCTATTGACAGTAATAAACTACTACTACTACTCTCCAATATTTCTGTGTAGTGGATCCGGCAGGTAGGGCTTCACAGGTTAAAAGATGTTCTTCAGTCATTTCCTCTTCTTTGTTGTCAAATGCTAGGCTTTGGCAATGAAGCCATTAGCTCTCTTGCTCTCCAATATTTCTGTGTAGTGGCTCCGGCAGGTAGGGCTTCACAGGTTAAAAGATGTTCTTTAGTCATTTCCTCTTCTTTGTTGTCAAATGCTAGGCTTTGGCAATGAAGCCATTAGCTCTCTTGCTCTCCAATATTTCTGTGTAGTGGATCCGGCAGGTAGGGCTTCACAGGTTAGAAGATGTTCTTCAGTCATTTCCTCTTCTTTGTTGTCAAATGCTAGGCTTTGGCAATGAAGCCATTAGCTCTCTTGCTCTCCAATATTTCTGTGTAGTGGGTCCGGCAGGTAGGACTTCACAGGTTAGAAGATGTTCTTCAGTCATTTCCTCTTCTTTGTTGTCAAATGCTAGGTTTTGGCAATGAAGCCATTAGCTCTCTTGCTCTCCAATATTTCTGTGTAGTGGCTCCGGCAGGTAGGGCTTCACAGGTTAGAAGATGTTCTTCAGTCATTTCCTCTTCTTTGTTGTCAAATGCTAGGTTTTGGCAATGAAGCCATTAGCTCTCTTGCTCTCCAATATTTCTGTGTAGTGGGTCCGGCAGGTAGGACTTCACAGGTTAGAAGATGTTCTTCAGTCATTTCCTCTTCTTTGTTGTCAAATGCTAGGTTTTGGCAATGAAGCCATTAGCTCTCTTGCTCTCCAATATTTCTGTGTAGTGGATCCGGCAGGTAGGGCTTCACAGGTTAGAAGATGTTCTTCAGTCATTTCCTCTTCTTTGTTGTCAAATGCTAGGCTTTGGCAATGACGCCATTAGCTCTCTTGCTCTCCAATATTTCTGTGTAGTGGGTCCGGCAGGTAGGACTTCACAGGTTAGAAGATGTTCTTCAGTCATTTCCTCTTCTTTGTTGTCAAATGCTAGGCTTTGGCAATGAAGCCATTAGCTCTCTTGCTCTCCAATATTTCTGTGTAGTGGGTCCGGCAGGTAGGGCTTCACAGGTTAAAAGATGTTCTTCAGTCATTTCCTCTTCTTTGTTGCACAGAGGACAATTTGGACTTGTACAAATTCCTATTCTGTGTAAGTGTTTGGCCAAATAATCATGTTCCATAAGTAATCTAAAATTTGCTACTGCAGCTTTACGTGGGATTCTGGAATCATTTCTGGATTTTTAATTTTGTAAATATTACGTTAACTTAAGGCTGAAAAGAATTTTGGGGAAAGAATTATATTTTCACCAATAAGTATGATATTATATAACTAGAGATTGACATGATTGTGCATTGTGCACCTTGTGCATTTTTCACTTCAAGGGTCAAGTTAAATTAGATTAGATTAGATTTATTGTGCATATTCCAAAATTTTACAATTTACAACTTTAAACTACATTTATTTGTCTTTACCTTGTTGCAATCTTGGCTTACATGACAGCCAGGTAGCTCTACCAGGTAGCTCTTAACCTCCATGCCTCCTTGTTACTTAATTAGCCCCTTTCTTCCCCCTCATCTTCCTTTCTTATATTCTTTACATTTCTTTTACTGTCTGCAAGAACTCACCAATACTTCTTACCTTCTTTTCCTCCCTTCCCGTTAACATTTTTATTGCTACTATCCTCTTCTCTACTTTCTCCCCTATTTCCTCCCAAACCTCTTTTCTCCATATTGCAACATCCTCGCATTCTGTTACATAGTGTTCTATGCTTTCTTTTCCCCCACACAATTCACAAATTCCCTTTTCCCTATCTCTTATCCCTCTTAGAAATATTGTTCCTGTTCTCATCCAAGCTAACCCTTCTCTCTCTTGCCTATTGCAGTAATCTACATATACTGCTCGTCCCCAATTTCTTTTTATTTGCTTATAAAATTGTAATAATTTCATATTTTCTAGACTTCCCCATATTTCCTGTCTTTCTATATCTTCTATTCTGCATTTTACCAATTTACCACATCACTTGTATTCCCTTCCTCTAATCTCCACATATCTCCCATTTCTATTTTTTCCATAATTCCTCCTATCTCTGCCCACCAATTATTTGAGTTCACTAATCTTTTTTGCTGTCTCATGCATAATTTCATAATTTCCCCTTCTTCTTTGGCCAAACACCTCTACCAAAATTGTATTATTCTTTCCATTATTATTCCATTTCTTCTTGTCTTTCCTAATTCTATTAAAACTACTTCCCTAGGTGCCAAGTAGCTCTTTACAAAACCTTCTGTAGTGGGTCGAGTTAAGCTAACCTTTCAATTCATTATCGTACTCATTTTAACCATGGAAATGCAGAGTGTGAGCTCTGACTAAATAGAAATGGAGAAACAGTTATTTGTGGATAGCAGCAAATTGTGAAACTATATAGTACAGAACCAGGAACAGAGCTTCACTGAATGTAAGTAAAGTCCTGTATATCCTGTATATCTCCTCAAACTTATTATAAAATTGATGACAAATAAACATAGGGCGCCAGAGAACCAGATAGGCAGACTACTTCAGAACCAAAGTAGAGAAAAAGTATGGAAACGGTTGGCACCAAGCAAGAATCAACAAGTACCAAGCAAGACAAAAAGACAATGATAGCGAGTGCAGTATAGAAGTGTTAGGAGGACACACAGAGTGGAAATGAAACAAGAGTGGAAAATAGGAATAAAGGAAAGAAGAAACAGTAACAACAGGACAAAGCTCCCAAGGAGTTGATCACCTTTGGAGCCTAACTATAAGCTCATCCCTGTGTAAAGATGAGCTTATGGGATGTCTATGGACTAAGTTTATTCATCATCGTCATCAGAATGTAGTGAAAGTAGGGATGATGATGATTTTTTTTTATTTTTTGTAATTTTACATCCTCCAACGTTAAGTCATACTGGACAATGAATGGAATGGGTGAATTGATGCTCAAATGAGCCCAGGGTCCTTAGAGCTTAGAGTTACCCAACATTCATCCTTCAGGATAAGGGAAAACCCCGGAAAAAACCTTATCCAGGTAACTCACCTTGACCGAGATTCGAACTCGGGACCTCTTGAACGTGAGGCAGACACGCTGCCATCTACGCTACCGAGGCAAGCTATGATAATGGTGATGGTGGTGATGATGATGATAATGATGATGATTTTTATAAAATATGGAAAAATTAAATGAATCACACAATTGAAATATCTTGTGGAAATAATTAAGAAAGTGGAATTGAAACTAAAGCAAACAAAAGCAGATCCAAAAAATGGAAACAGCATATTTAAATATAAAAAATTAAGACATTTTAACACTGAAATTAAACCAGAATGGCTCTCTGAAGAAGAAACATTAATTCTGAACAGAAAGGCAACATCGAAAATATAGAAAAAGAAAACATAAAATTATCAGAAAAATTTTAGGTCCACATGTCATAGGTGAAGAATACAGACTTACAAGTAAAAAGGAAATAAAAAAATATACAAAAAGTCATAGTAATATTAGGAAATGAAGGTTAAAATTTTATGGACATACTAAACAATTAACTTCAAATAGGATCACAAAACAAATTATGGAAGTTTATGAAAGTAGAAGTAAAGCAGAAGGAGACACTATCAAATGGATTGGTGAAGTAAAACATGACTTAAAATTGGCAGGAATTGGTAGGGACATCTTTAGAATAAAGGTGCATAAGAGGCAAGTTGATCAAGAGGACGAACCAAAGAAAAAGACTGGAACAACGTGGGCAGACGAGAGAAAGAAAGCCCACAGCCAAAGAATGAGAGAACTTTGGATTTACAGAAGAGCTAAGAAACATCTCTAACTACTTTACACTATTCTACATGGGCTCATTAAAAAAAAAAAAAAAAGGGCATTTACCGTAAAACAAAAACAGTATTATATGCTCAAAATATTATAATACCGCATTTCTGTAATTATTCTTTCACATCCAATATATTGAGTTCAATTCTTCAAAAAATGCCAGTTAATTATGTTTTGTTTTGGTGAAAATGTATATTATACATAAAAACCATACAAGATGGTGGAAAACATACTGCAGAGAAAACTAAATTCTTAATGAAAATGCACTTTATGTCAAATAGCCTTTATGATATAATTTCCTTTCATGGAAGCATTGAAAACAGTGTTGTTGTGATAAATTTAATTTAAAGATGAGTCAATTAATGACACTAAACAACACTTACTTTTAAATTTTCAGGAGCATGTTTCGGAGGTTATTTTCCTCCATTGTCAACCAGACATCAACTGGTTCTCAGTGGTGTAGCTGGCAATATTTTGTCGTAGGTCTCCTCTGGTGGTGGTTTGAGGAACTTGCTGAACAAATCTTTCTGGGGAATGTCGAAATTGAATACTTTGTTCCTATTTTTTGAAATGAAGATTTGTTCCCATGTGGACAGTTCTTCTTTTCCTGATGTGTGTTTAAGTAGTTTTGGTTCTGAATTTATTTTGTGTTCTTCCCCCCCCCCCCCCCCCCCCAAAATGCGTGGCAACTGCTGATTTTTCTAACTGTTTGTATTTTATGTTCCTGAAGTGTTCCTTTGCTCTTGTTTCTAAATTTCTTTTGGTTTTTCTTATATAAATTTGACTGCAGTAACAGCATTAAATTTGGTATATACCAGATTTTTAGTTAGATGGAATGGCATCTTCGATGTTTGAGCATATTAGAATCGTTTGTTTATTTATCTGTCGTAGGAGTCCACCAGACTCATGGCATCGTCAAAAATACAGTTTATGTACAGTAATTTTCAAAGATATAAATATGAATTACAAATATGATTGAAAATGTTACAAATTAATACAAAGTCTAATACAATAGTACATTTTAAAAAAAACATACAGTAAAATAAAACTTATTATTACAATTTTATATTAAAAATTAACTGATGCTAAAAGGTAGAAATTTTAATAATATAAGTTACACTGATTGCCTTAATCTTCTGTGTTTCCTTTTACACCAAAATCTGTATAAAAATCAACACTAATTTAATATTTTACTTATCTGCTTAAGTATTCCTCAAGTGAACTACCAATTATACAGAACTTCTTTAACTCTCTTTTAAATCTCTTTGTCACTTGAATACCTTTTATTTCCCCAGGCAATTTATTGTACAAGTAACAAGTTGCAAAACTGAGTTTGGGTTTGTACAGTTAAATCCTGTGAGCTACAGCATGAAAGTTATTGATTTTCCTAGTTTCATAATTATGTATTTGACTGTTTGTTTTCTGACTTCTAAATTTTGTTTCTGCAAGCATTATTACTTCCAATATATATGGGGTCTGTAAGGTCAGGATATTTAGCTTTCTAATTTTTTTTTTTGTGGGGGGGATGTTACGTCCTAGTCATATCAGACAATGAATGAAATGGGTGAAATGATGCTCAAATGTGTCCAGGGTCCATGGAGCTTAGAGCTACCTGACATTTGTCTGTAAGGAGCTTTCTAAATGCATCTCTACATGAGTCAGTTTGTTTTAAACCTAACATGATCCTAACTGCTCTCTTTTGTAGGGTGAAAATCCTCTGTATATATTTTTTGCACACTGTCCCCAAATGGTTATCCCATATGCTAAGTGAGCGTGTATTAGTCCATTGTATATGTTGGTTGGTTAACTATTTTTGACAATTTCTTTAAAACATATAGGCCTGAGCTGATTTTATTAGCAGTTTTATCTATATGTTTATCCCAAACTAGATTTTTATCGAATATGACTCCCAAAAAATTAGCACTATCAATCTAGTTTTTTTTTTTTTTTTTTTTTTTTTTTTTTTTTTTTTTTTTTTGGTTGACTGGTGCTAGTTCAATATTTTGTTTTTTGAAGACTTTTTTGAATTTATCAAAAGCCCATGGGTGGTAAGTGAATTTGTTGAAGGTTATTTTAGTTTCTGTAGCTGAAAGGGTTGTGGTTTCCTTTAGTAGCTTCTTCTTTTTTGCTAAGTTCACTTTTTTGTCTCATAGTGATTGGGAAAGTCATTTTTTGTACTATTTCAATAATTTTTGTATTCTGTTTTGTATTTTGTTGTTGTGAGAAGGATGTTGACCAGTCTGTGCTTTTTTTTTTTATGCCCTCCAACGTTAAGTCATATTGGATGATGAATGGAATGGATGAAATGATGCTCAAATGAGCCCAGGGTCCATAGAGCTTAGAGTTATCCGACATTCGTCTTTGAGGATAAGGGAAAAACCCGGAAAAAAACCTTATCCAGGTAACTCACCCTAACCGAGATTCGAACTCGGGACCTCTTGAACATGAGGCAGACATGCTACCACCACACTACTGAGGCGAGCACCAGCCTGTGTGTTAAACTATTGAAAATTACCTGTTTGTGGGATCTTGGGTTGTAGCCATTAGCTTTTATGTAGTTGTTTGTCTGTGTTGGTTTTCTGTAAATGCCGAAGTTTATTCTGTTTTTATTTCTGATTATTTTTAGATCCAAAAATGGTAAGTTCTCATCTTTTTCTATTTCTACAGTGAACTTTATGCTTTTTTCTTGCTTTAAAATATATTTCTGAAATCAGTAAATAAGTACATATTTATGAATTATTATTCTTATTATTACTATTATTATTTATGTTCAATCATTATATAATATGAAAATACTAATACAGTTTATTACATCTTCTGTTTCATATTACTGAGATCTTCACCTTATGACCAATGGACAGGAAGAACCGCGAGACCCTCCTCAAAGAAAGGGAAAACCGAAGATTGTTTTTTCTACCATGAAGACAGTTACATTATTTATTTATTTCATCCTGTAAAAATTGTGTGGGACATGTCAAAATTATATATAATTACAATTGAGAATTTTGAAATACAAAATATATTTTTAGGAAAATATAGTTACAATTTAAGTTTCATAATTTATTGCAAACAATGTTAACTTTAAATTATAGATTAAGGATTAAATATACCCTGAAAAAGGTTAAAATTATCAAGAAATGGTGTGCCAGTCACAATGATTGATGCTGATGCAATTAGGTATTATAAAATACATGATCCTCCTTGCATGAAATTTCTTTGAATATATGTTAAACAAACTTATTAGACATTAAAGACATCTTTCATATACAGCCAATATGGTCAGGGATATTCAGCTTCAGCTGAGAAGTGCAAAACAGTTCATTAGCAAATGCATGTGAGCTGTGTTGCTTTCAAAGCAAAATGTTATAATTGATGCAAATTAATGGTCTGCCATGCCTAAATTGTGTGCTCTCTGCTGTAGGTGTGTTGATATTGCTTATTGTGCAGCCTTGTGATTTCTAACAAAACTGGACTGGCCAGCAAAAAATGAGATAGATAAATACTACAGAAGAAGAGCAGTAAGATAACTAGCAATTTAAATGTTGTAGTAGCAATCAATCAATCATTCAATCAATCAATCAATCAATTTATTGTTCACTATATCATAATACAGACATTTTATATTATGTTTCACAAACATTGTCAAAAAATTGTCATTCATCCTCTCTCTCTCTCTCTCTCTCTCTCTCTCTCTCTCTCTCTCTCTCTCTCTCTCTCTCTCTCTCTCTCTCTCTCTCTCTCTCTCTCTCTCTCTCTCTCTCTCTCTCTCTCTCTCTCTCTCTCTCTCTCTCTCTCTCACACACACATATATATATACAAAACATAATTATTCAAAATCATTGAAGTTGTCATTAAAATATTCATCTATTATGTAATAGGCTCTGCTTAACAAGAATTTAGTCAGTTTAGATTTAAACTTAGCAGCGTATTGGGGCTTACGTTCAAAAAGTTTTAGTCTGTGACCTTTAACTATATAGCTATTCTTTCCCCTTGTTTCATATGTGTGGACATCAGAATTTGTGGAGGTTATATTCCTGTTATGTACAAAAAGTATTGTTCGCAGAATAAATATGCAGGGAAGAGTAAGTATGTTTAATTTTTTAAAATACGACCTGCATGAACTCGTACTGTTATTTTTGCCAGTTATCTGATAGCTCTTTTCTGTAGGAGAAAAGTTCTGTTAAAGTTTAATTTGGAAGTTTGTCCCCACAGCTCGATGTGAATATGAAATATGTGAATATATTAATGCAAAATATACTAACTTACTAGTATCTACTGAGAGAAAATTGGCTAAATATCGCAACACAAAAAGTCCTGAGCTTAATTTACTTTCTAGTTTTTCAATGTGGTTGTTCCAAGTTAACTTGTCATCAAGAATTAAACCTAAAATATTTATGCTTTTTACACACTGGACTAGACTATGCCTATATTAAGCTGAAGTTCGAAAGGACGTCTGCCTGCCTCGGTGCGTGGTGGTAGCATGTCTACCTCACATTCAAGAGGTCCCAAGTTTGAACCTCGGTCAGAGTGAATTACCTAGATAAGGTTTTTTCCAGGGTTTTTCCTTATCCTATCAGGTAGCTCTAAGCTCCATGGACCCCGGGTTCATTTGAGCATCATTTCACCCATTCCATTTATCGTCTGATATGACTTAACGTTGGAGGACGTAAAATTACACAAAAAAAAAGGTCGTCTCTTAAAATCAAATAGAATTAATTCGCTTTTTTGTGTACACAGCCTGATATCATTAAAATACTGTGCCACGATATTGGAGATCAAATTTGCATCAATTTCTAGATTTAGCAAGTTGCTGTTGCTGAAACCCAGTGTGGCATCGTCTGCATACAAACTTAAATCTACATTACCGTGTACCACAGTTTTTATGTTGTTAATGTTGTTGTTTATGTTGTTTTGAGAAGGTTGCTATTATTCAGTGGAAGAATACTTAAAACATGATCAACATATCATGGAGAGAAAATACCAGTGGTGTACCGCAAGGCTCTGTGCTGGGTCCTCTGCTTTATATACTTTACACTAACGATCTACCTCAAAGTATAAATGGGTATCCAATATTGTATGCAGATGACACATCAGTTATTTTACAAAATATAAGTCATAATAGTTTGCAAACTGATATAAGTAATGCATTAAATAACTTAGACAAATGGTTCACTGATAATGGTATGAGCTTAAATAAAACAAAAACTAGTATTATACAATTTAAAACTGCTGCTAATGCTAATCTGAAACAAGATAATGTAGACAATAATAATAGTTCTACAATAAAGGGTTATAGTAAGATATTAGGAATGCACATAGATGAATGCTTAAAATGGAATATCCATATTGAACATATAACCAAAAAATTGAATTCGGCCTGCTATAACATGTTATGCCTGACAAATATGATGAATATAGAAACAAAAAAAATTGTATATTACAGCTATTTTCATTCGATCTTGGCCTATGGTATAATATTGTGGGGAAATGCATCGGGATGGGAAACTGTTTTTAAAATTCAAAAAAAGGTAATACGTATAATGTTACATGCTAACTTTAAAGATTCATGCAAACCACTATTCAAAAAATTAAAAATTCGAACAATGCCCTCAGTATATATTTTAGAGTTATCCACCTATGTATATAAAAATTATGAGAAATTTATCCAAAAACAAAATCGTCATCATTACGGCACTCAGAAAGAGTCCAGCATAAAATACCCCATGCATAGATTAACATTATATGAAAAAACACCCCATTATATGGGTATAAAAATATACAATAAATTACCTCAACGACTCAAAGAAATAAAAACTCTGAAACTATTTAATAAAAGTGTAAAAGATCTGTTATTACATAAGACATATTACTCCATACAGGAATTCATGGATGACACAATATCATAACTACTTGTAATTGATAATTATTTATTTATTTATATATTATTTGTTATTTATTATTATTTAATATTATTATTTATTATTATTACTTGTAATTGATAATTTATGTACATATACATTAGAATTAGTTTTTCTTTTTCTTTCTTTTAAATTTCTTTTATGTATAACTTGACGACTCATCAGTTTACCAGCTAGGCTGACAATGTAAACGTTATGTGACAATAAAGATTCTATTCTATTCTATTCTATTCTATCAATGCTTCCTAAAATGATGTTTGTGAATAAATGCCTGTGCAACTTCGGAGGTGATACTTGTAATATTCAGACTACTAAAAGTAATGTCACAGACAACAGATGAGTTTCTAAGAAGTAAAATTAAATAATAAAGTAAATATTGATTTTTTTCTTGGTAAAAATTATGTCTCTTACAGCCTAGTTCTTAAAAATGTAATACATTAAACTATTATGTGACCTAAGTTGCATTATTCTTAATTGCTATTTGTATTATTATTCTGTTAAAATTGTATTGTTTAATTGCTATTGTATTATTCATAATTGTATTACTCATAAGAAATGTATTATTCTTATGGGTACAAATTTGACGAAGCCATGAATATTGTATATTCCTAAGGTGAATAAAACTATCTATCTATCTATTTAGGAAGTACTCCTAATACTGTGTAAATATTTAACTAGTCAATGCAATCAAGAATTATGTAAGGCAAAGTTACCCATATGTAGGAGCAAAGGGGCAATTTTGTGAACCTGTCATTTTATGATGACTTAGGCAATAGAATATCAAAGTACCGTGTCATTATTTCATGCCATTCTATCATTAATCACTACCTTTCTATTACTGCACAAATGATATGAGACTTTATGACAAATACACAGTGCTCATTTTTATCTGAGATTTTACCGCGCAAAATTTGATGTCATCAATAGCATCGCTGATGGAGCAAATTTACATGCAATTCAACTAGCGGTTTGGGATCATACTTGATGTGCTGACAGCAGCTTTGAGGCCTCCCTCTACTGGCAGGTAAATATATTATTTGAGAGATGGGTCTGCCTGCGTAATATAAAGGTGCATAATTTCGCCTGGTGCGTAGATACGTTAACTGTTTTTAAAAAAACTATATACTGCAATGCACTGCAAAGCTAATTATGCAGCCATAAAAGTATACCATGAAGAATATATGAAATGATAAGTCAATGAACACTTATTTCACAATGAACTTCTGTTTTTCTCTTATAGTAAACGTATATGCATATTGTAAACCTCTCACATAAAATAGAAATATTTCAATTTGATCTCAATTCTTTTCTATCACCCACAGTTTCCTCAAAATGTAACTTCATTACAGACCAGAAAATTAGCAGAACATGTTTTAGAAATGCAAAATAAATTAGTGTTACAATATTACAAAGCTTTTATCCAAGTCTAAACAAGATAATATCTCTAGTACATAGTCTTATGTGTCCATTTTCTTATATTTCCTTTCTCTCTTCCCCTTAAACACTATCTGTATTGTTAGAAGGTATGTTTGAGGCCTTTCTTTCATAACATTATTTATTGCTTCTAGATTGGGACCAGTCACTTTATAGCGTCAAGAGTCTCTCTTTTTACAAGTAACTGATCCTGTATCTTGGAAATGTTTGATAAACCTATTGGTCTTTAAAGACATAAGGATACCAACATTAATAGACATTTTAATTAAGCGTGAGAATGACAAAAAGTTTATATCGTATACTGACGTAAGACGTTTATGTTACTAACAAAAGTATGTCAATTTGATGGCACCTGGACACTTTCGACAAAATTTGCTCTGAGGGACTTGTTTGAATGCTGGATAGTGTTGCATAAACTCCTCTATGCAGGGGTTTAAATTATATTTATATGTCGTACCAATTTTAATGCCGGTACGAAAGTAGCATTTACCATGAAGACACAGTGCTCTGTGTTCATATCCAGGGGAAGCTGGTTGTATTAGTTATCAGCACAATCACACTCAGAGAGTTGTAGTTAGTTATTGTTCCGCAAACATGACTGCTTCTTCTCCGTAGAGGGAACTATGATTTCAAGATAGACTCACCAGTCAACTATGACATCATTCTTGCTCAATCGGAGGGCGGGTAATAATGAATAAAAATGAACACCGTGTATAGGAAGAAGTACCATCACTACAACTAACCAGGGACTGGACTGGACTATGCTATGCAGGGGATTTGGCACAGAGGTCCAAACTTGGTCTAGTGCACCTATACCCCAAGTGGGACACCCTCAGGAGGAAGGATGAAGTGAGAGGAAACAGAGGGTGACTGTCCCAAGGAGCCACAACAGTGCAGCCATTACAGGAGCCCAACAATGCAGAGTGCTGGGCATTGGAAATTCCTCGGCAGACCAGTACAACTGGCACCCTTCCCTACTGTAATTCATAAATGGTGCTACCATACATGGTTTAGAGACTGAAGAACGTTCTATCAAAGGAGAGAGTTTTACCACCTCCATAATAACCTGCCATGCAGCACCTAGACTCCTTCTGACACTTCTACCCCAAAAGAGACCACCAGATGAAAAATGATGTGAAATAATAATGGAAATGAAATGGAGGGACAGGGCATTCAGCGATTTACAGGGGATTTACCTACCCAGCATTCATCTGGTAACCCGGGAAAACCCCCAAAGAAACCTTTTTGTCAGGTATATTCAAGATATTCTTGGGAAACAAGTCAGGTGAAAAGACGATTAGAAATCCAACAGTTATTGGGAGTGGAGAGTTAAGGAGGTTTTGGCCACTTCCTCCAAGAGGAACATGCTTAATCATGTTGCTGGATTTCAGTTCAGTTCCTTTTGGAAACCTGCCTTAAGAATGGAAATCAGTCGGCTTAAGAAGCACAGATCTATACAGCTTGATCGTCACATCAGATTGAAACAAGAAGAAAAGTCAGCAGTAGCATTTCATTTTTGGAATGAAAATCATGACATTGATCTAAATCCAAAATTATTAAAAGGAGTGATAAACCAAAATAAAATAACAACATGGGAGAACATATTCATTAGGAAAAATTAGGACTGCGTAATGAACTTTGAAATCCCACCAGTAGATAATTTGACAAAGAAGTTTATAGTTCCACCGCCAGAGAGAGGAGAGCAGACAACAACAGATGCTAGTTGGAGAGAGGTTGAAAATAGAGGCAACAGCCTGTGAAACTAGTCCCTCAATAATATAAAAAGGTAAGTGACGAATGTCAATAAACCGACTACAAATAGTTTTTATGATTAATTTTGATGTCACTGTTACTAAATTCCTCCAAACACACATAATTTACAGTTACTTACACTTACTCCTAATTACTTTTGCAACACTTAAAAAAGCGTAAAATACAATAATTAATCAAAATTGTTACTATTCTGTTGGCTATTATGTCACTTCCTACTAGTATCGTAAGTCTTGAAAACTAAAACTTTAAGTATTAATGAACTGTTTCATTCTTGTTGCCATGGCAATTGACAAATGAATTGTAAATTTAATTTATACAAACAAATATGTGCTAACAATGATAAACTTACAAATCAACTATTGCAAACACCAATTTAAATATACATAAGCTACACTATCAGCAGTCTTTATTGCTACATTACTACATAACAAAGTGCTGAAGCATTTTAACCTTCACTAACAAGTGCTGCATTTGCTTGTTATCTTGTTTACTAAAAGAGAAAAATATTAGTAACCTGACATACAATAAATGACTATACACAAATAAAGCATTTGGGTACTGTGTGTCTGATATGAAAGATTAGTCAATTAATTATTATACACAAATACAAATTACTATTGCACCTGTCCATTTGTCGATGACACAAAGCGATTTTGACTCCCCCTTCTTTCTCCTTGTTACAATAATCAGTCACCATATATATGATCTTTTACACCTGTGGTTGCTGTCCGAAAGAGCTGGCATGTGACTTTGCTTGGATGTTCACGAGTGACATCATGCAAATCTATAGTAGGGGTAAGATCTCACTTCCAGCAGCAGACTGCTGATAAACCTGGTGGATTACATAACAGATTTTGTTTTACAAGTAGACAAGTGGACTTGACCATAAACTACTGCACAACAGTCACACGCCAGTTCTAAAAAAATACCTCTGTATGTGCGATAGCTTGCATAAACAATTCTGTTGTTTCACATTTTTTCCAATACGCTTCCATGCTTTGCCATGTAGTACATACGATGAAAGAACACCACTGCTACAAGGGCTGTTCAATAAAGAATGATCATAATTTTTTTACGGTCATAATTATCACACTAAAATTCAATCTTATTATATTCTGTTAGCTTAATGTGAAACAAACATGCCGTAGTAGTTTCATTGTTGGTACTCCTGGTTCCTGCCTGTGAGAACCACGCACGTTCAGACATGTTCAGCATCGACTACCGCTGCAATGGAGGTAACACACAAGGAACAATGTGTGGCTTTGAAATTCTGCTTTCGTCTCAACAAATCTTCAGTTGAGGCCTATACAATGTTACAGAAGGCCTAGGAGAGTCTTTTCTTCCCTACAGCACAGTTCGAAGGTGGTTTAAAATATTTAAAGAGGGGAGACAATCCATTTCAAAGGAATGTGGATCCGGTGCTCCAGTTACTGCTCTTAAGGAAGAAAACATCAACACTGCTGCTGCCATTGTGAGAGAGGATTGACGAATTACCTTACTTTTACCTTACTTTTTGAAATACTGAACATTTCATTGGGTGCCAGCCACACGTTGGTGACAGAAACATTACATGTTTGTGCGCAATGGGTTCCAAGACTGTAGATTCCCAAACAAAAGGACATTCATATGCAGGTCTGCATGCAGTTAAAGTTGATTCTAGAGGAAGATCTGGAGTTTCTTTCAAACGTAATCACTGCTGATGAAACTTGGCTACATCATTTTGATCCTGAGAGCAAACAACAAAGCTCAGTGTGGAAATATCCTTCATCACTAACCCCAATAAAAGCAAAAGTGATTGCTTCTGCTGGGAAAGCTATGGTCATCTCATTCTTTGATATTCATGGAATGGTTTATCAGCATGTTGTACCTGCACACACATCAGTAACTGGACAATACTACAGGGATGTCCAGAAAACATTGCATATAAGGTGCAAGAGACCACATTTCCGTGAAGCAGGCTGGATACTGCACCATGATAATGTGCGGCCGCATATTGCCAATGTTGTTGCTGAATATCTTGCAAAAATCAACGTGAAGTGCATTCCTCACCCTCCCTATAGTCCGGATTTAGCCCCATGTGACCTTTTTCTAATCCCTAACTTGAAGAAATGCCTTCATGGCAGGCATTATTCATCATCAGAAGCAGTGGTGAAGGCTGTGGAGGTGATTTTGAAGGATCTCTCAAAAAATGGTTTCCAGCATATCTTTGAAGACTGGCAGAAACACTGGGACAAGTGCATCACATTCAGTGGAGACTATTTTGAGAAGGACCATCAAAATTATGAGGCTGAGTAAAGGTACGTTGTCAAAAAAGATTGTAATCATTCTTTATTGAACAGCCCTCGTACTATCAAAACACACAACTAGAGTTTAGAGTACCCTACACATGCAACTAATTGTATTATAGTTAGTTACTAACACTCCCCACATGGCAACCTTGGCCTTCGGGGTAACCTCACCCCACCAAGTGATGACCGGACCCATTTCTCAGGTGGAGGCACCCAGAGGGCGGTGTCCATTACCTCCGATGATAGGGTGATAGTGAAGATGGCGGTGAGGTGAGAGGACCTACAGTTTTTACCGTGGACTCCGAACCACGTTGGTCATAGGGGATACTTCACGTGTGCTAGACGGAGGTGAAGGCGTGGATAGGGCCGACTTAAAATCGCCAACCCCAGAGCCGGGAATCGAACTCGGGACCCTTAGAACGGGAGCCGCGAACGAAACCACCGCGCTACCCCGGCGCCCACTAATTGTATTATTCTACACTTAAGCAAACTTTCTAAAGAGGACAGATAGAAATGTAAGTTTTCTACGCTGCAGTACGCTAGTAATATCAAAACCAGTGTTTATACAAATTTTAATAACATGAGTGTAACTACTTTGCAGGTTACTCGGATATTAACAATAGTAGGGTAGGAGGTATATTTAGTTTTAAGTAAGAAGAAATACACTTTGAAGGCTGCGCTGTGGCCAAATGGTTAGACTGCTTGACTCTGGCTTGATCCCAGATGTCTGCATGTGAGATTTGTGGTGGATAATATGGCACAGGGGTGGATTTTTTCCTGGTCCTCTGGTTTCCCTTGCCATCACTCCAGCAATTGCTTCATTATCATCTTTCCTTTGATTCATTTCATCCTCATTATGTCATCTACTTCTCTCACTCTCATACCAGGCATCAGGCTGATCACACATCCTGGGTTCTCTATCTGAACCACAGTTTCTGTTCCTAGAGGTATAAGGGCTAGAGGAACAAAAATCCCCTAACACTGCAATAGTGGTAAAACTAGAGAATTTGAAGAAGAAGAAGAGGAAGAAGAGGAAGAAGAAGAAGAAGAGGAAGAAGAGAAGAAGAAGAGGAAGAAGAGGAAGAGGAAGAAGAAGAAGAAGAAGAAGAAGAAGAAGAAGAGGAAGAAGAAGAAGAAGAAGAAGAAGGAAGAAGAAGAAGAAGAGGAAGAAGAAGAAGAAGAAGAGGAAGAAGAGGAAGAGGAAGAAGAGGAAGAGAAGAAGAAGAAGAAGAAGAAGAAGAAGAAGAAGAAGAAAGAAGAGGAGAAGAAGAGGAAGAAGAGAAGAAGAGAAGAAGAGGAAGAAGAGGAAGAAGAGGAAGAAGAGGGAAGAAGAGGAAGAAGAGGAAGAAGAGAAGAGAGGAAGAAGAGGAAGAAGAGGAAGAAGAGGAAGAAGAGGAGGAAGAGGAGGAAGAGGAGGAAGAGGAGGAAGAGGAGGAAGAGGAGGAAGAGGAGGAAGAGGAGGAAGAGGAGGAAGAGGAGGAAGAGGAGGAAGAGGAGGAAGAGGAGGAAGAGGAGGAAGAGGAAGAAGAGGAAGAAGAGGAAGAAGAGGAAGAAGAAGAAGAAGAAGAAGAAGAAGAAGAGAAGAAGAAGAAGAAGAAGAAGAAGAAGAAGAAGAAGAAGAAGAAGAAGAAGAAGAAGAAGAGGAAGAAGAGGAAGAAGAGGAAGAAGAGGAAGAAGAGGAAGAAGAGGAAGAAGAGGAAGAAGAGGAAGAAGAGGAAGAAGAGGAAGAAGAGGAAGAAGAGGAAGAAGAGGAAGAAGAGGAAGAAGAGGAAGAAGAGGAAGAAGAGGAAGAAGAGGAAGAAGAGGAAGAAGAGGAAGAAGAGGAAGAAGAAGGAGAAGGAGAAGAGAAGGAGAAGGAGAAGGAGAAGGAGAAGGGAAGGGGAAGGGAAGGGAAGGGGAAGGGGAAGGGGAAGGGGAAGGGGAAGCGGAAGGGGAAGGAGGAAGGGGAAGGGGAAGGGGAAGGAAGGAAGGA